>BSBK01009157.1:0-15000 GCA_027943335.1 Chamaecyparis obtusa
GAAGAGTCCTGTTGAGTGGTGAGAATGAACCTGCGCAAAGGAGGAGCTTGTTTCGCACCAGGTGCAAGTGTGAAGGTAAATGTTGTGATGTGATCATTGATAGTGGAAGCACTGACAATTTGGTGTCAGAAGAGATGGTGACAAAGTTGAAGCTCAAGAGACAGAAACACCCACATCCATATCGGATTGCCTGGGTACAGGATGACCACAAGGTCATGGTCAATGAACAATGCCTGGTGAAGTTCAAGATTGGCGGATACCAAGATGAGGTATTGTGTGATATCATATCTATGGATGCATGTCATATGTTGTTGGGTAGACCGTGGCAGTTTGACAGATGTGCTGTACATGATGGTCGTGCGAATACCTATTCCCTGACAAAGGATGGAGTGCGACATAAGCTAAAACCATTGAAGGAGACTGAAGAAAAGGTATGTGGTAATGCAAGGATAACTTTTGTTGATGGAAAAAATTTCCTAGATGGTATGAGGCATGAGCATGTATGTTTTGCTTTAATTCCAAAAGCTGGTAAAGAGGAAGTAGAAGATGTTCCTGTAGAAGTTGCAGATTTGTTGAATGAGTTTCAGGATATTGTATCCGATAACGTGCCTGATGGATTACCACCAGTCAGGAAGATCAGTCATCAGATGGACTTGATCCCAGGAGCGAGTTTGCCGAATAAGGCAGCACACAGAATGACACCTGCAGAAAGTGAGGAGTTGAATAGACAAGTACATGAACTGTTACAGAAAGGATTGATCCGTGAGAGTCTGAGTCCCTGTGCTGTACCAGCGGTATTAGCACCAAAGAAGAATGGAGAGTGGAGGATGTGTACAGATTCCAGAGCAATAAACAAGATCACAATAAAGTATAGGTTTCCATTGCCACGAATGGATGATATTATGGACTGTTTGAGTGGAGCTGTGTATTTTTCAAAGATAGATCTAAAGAGTGGATATCATCAGATTCGGATCAGAGAAGGAGATGAATGGAAGACTGCCTTCAAGACAAAGGAAGGACTGTATGAGTGGTTAGTCATGCCTTTTGGGCTAACCAATGCACCGAGCACTTTCATGAGGCTCATGAACGAGGTTTTGAAAGAATTTCTGGGTAAGTTTGTCATTGTTTACCTAGATGATATTTTGATCTTTAGTAAGACATTGGATGAGCATATGATGCATATTCGTATGGTATTTGAGAAGTTGAGAGAAGAAAAATTGCTGATTAATTTGAAGAAGTGCAGTTTTGTGAAGAAAGAGTTGGTGTATTTGGGGTTTGTAGTTTCAGCAGAAGGTCTAAAAATGGACCCAGAGAAGGTACAGGCTATCCTTGAATGGCCTACGCCAAGGAGTGCTACTGAGGTAAGATCTTTTCATGGTCTAGCTAGCTTTTACAGAAAGTTTATCAGAAATTTTAGCAGTATTTGTGGACCCTTGACTGAAACAATGAGAGGGGATAGAAAAGAGTTTAAGTGGACTAACGGGGCAGAAAAGAGTTTTCAATTGTTGAAACAAAAAGTTACAGAACAACCTGTTTTAGCACTTCCAGATTTTAATAAGGTGTTTCAAGTAGATTGTGATGCTAGTGGTACTGCAATAGGAGCTGTTATGAGCCAAGAAGGTAAACCTGTTGCTTATTTCAGTGAGAAGTTAAATGATGCCAAGAGGAAATATTCTGTTTATGATCAGGAATTTTATGCTATAGTTCAGGCATTAAAGAAGTGGAGACATTATCTGCTTCCTAAGGAGTTTGTTTTGTATACTGATCATCAAGCTTTGCAATATTTAAATAGTCAAGGAAAGTTGAATCAAAGGCATTTGAAATGGGTTGAATTTTTGCAGAGTTATACATTTGTTTTGAAACACAGGAGTGGAAAGTCTAATAGGGTTGCAGATGCTCTTAGCAAAAGGCAACTACTGCTGACAGAAATGCAGATTGAAGTGGTTGGGTTCAAGGAACTCAAGAATTTGTATCCAGAGGATCCTGATTTTGGTGAAGCTTGGAAAGCTTGTGCAGAACCTGTTACTCTAGACAGGACAAAATGGTTGGATTTCATCATCCAGGATGATATGCTATTCAGAGGGAGTCAGTTGTGCATTCCACGAAGTTCTATGAGGGAGAATCTCATCAAGGAGAAGCATAGTGGAGGATTGGCTGGACATTTTGGTCGTGATAAAACCCTTGCTTTGGTTGGTGAGAATTATTATTGGCCGCAATTGCAGCAAGATGTGAAGAAGTTTGTACAGAGTTGCAGAATATGTCAGATGGCGAAGGGAGTGAAGCAAAATACAGGGTTGTATCAGCCATTACCTATACCAGAGAAGCCTTGGGAGGATATCAGTATGGACTTTGTTCTTGGTTTACCGAGGACACAGCGGGGACACGATTCAATTTTTGTGGTAGTTGACAGATTTTCCAAGATGGCACATTTTATTCCCTGCAAGAAGACTAATGATGCTGTTCATGTAGCAGAATTATTTTTCAGAGAAGTAGTGAGACTTCATGGTTTGCCAAAGACCATAGTTTCAGATCGGGACACTAAGTTTGTTGGATATTTCTGGCGTACATTGTGGAAGAAGTTGAAGACAGATTTGAAGTTCAGTTCATCACATCATCCACAGACTGATGGACAGACAGAGGCGGTGAATAGAAGTTTGGGAAATTTGCTGAGATGTTTGGTTGGAGATAAGCCAACAGGATGGGATTTGATTTTACCACAGGCGGAATTTGCATACAATAATTCTGTCAACAGGAGCACTGGTAAATCACCATTCCAGATTGTATATGGAAGTAGTCCAAGAAATGCATCTGAATTGAGGAAGATAGATAAAGGAGAAATAAGTAGTGCTGAAGCTGAGGATTTTGCAGAACACTTGAAGAACATCCATGAGGAGGTGAGGAAGCATATTACCAAGATGAACGCACAGTATAAGGCTAAGGCAGATGAGAAAAGGAGGTATAAGAAATTTCAAGTTGGTGATGAAGTCATGGTTCATTTGCGGAAGGAGCGGTTTCCAGTTGGTACATATAACAAGCTGAAAATGAAGAAGTTTGGACCATGTAGGATACTGAAGAAACATGATTCAGGAAACGCATATGAGGTAGAACTGCCTACTGAGCTAAATATTTCACCAGTGTTTAACATTTCAGATCTGACAGAGTATCATGAAGGAGGTGTTGAAGATGAGATCACAGCAGCACAGTGGAGTATTCCAGCAACTAGTTCAGACACTAAGGAGATCGAGGATATACTGGACAGTCGTGTTGGCAGAAGCACAAGGAACAGGACATATGAAGAATATTTGGTCAAGTGGAGAGGACGACCTGTTGAAGATTCATCATGGCTAACAAAGGAGGAGGTTAACCGTCTTGGTTTTCCTCTGCACACCTGAGTCGTGACAGGGTCACTTCTCAAATTACCCTGGGTGTCTGGTGCAGGAGCATCCTGGGTGTAAGAGCAATCTTGCATCACCCAAAAATATTTCTATTTTTGTATTCAATAAGGGCTATTTTGTGCAGAGCTGTTATTTATGGAAAGTTACTATTTTTGGTAATTTTTGTATGTGCTCAGAATGATCTGATTTCTTTCTTGGAGGTTCATTTTGGTCATATAAGTCTGCCAGTAAAGTTTCATTTCCAGATCAAGTGTATATTGGAAGATATTGAAGATTTTCGGTATTGGCAGCAGGGTACAGAAACTTCGAACTCAGTTTTGAAGGCTTTAGAGGCCCCGGATGAGGTCGAATTTTGGGCTGAATGAAGCTTGCTTAATTCAGGCGTTGTAGAGCTCCTCGCGCCCTTTCCGAAATGGGGTTACAATAGTCAATCGGGTCAACTGGTGATGACTTATGGTCTTCGGAAGTTGGGTCACCTGAAATGGCGGAAAATGATTTTTCTTCAAAATTTCTGTTCGGATTTCAAAATTTATTTTGAGCCGACTATGATGTAATGAAATGTAAAATAAAAAAATAATTCTAAGTTTGGTCGGCCTTATTGGCTAAAATTCTGGAACCTTCCCAGGCGGTGGAAATTGCCTATATAAGGAAGGCTGTATTATTGTCTTAGGCAGTTCAGAATAGTTCTGGGTAGTAGATCTGGGTATTGGTTCGAGGCTTTGTCCTAAAGAATATTGTAAGGGAATGCCCATGTGGCTTTGCATATTGTAATTCTGAAAGTTTGTAATTCCACATTTGTGGAGATAATAAGAAGCCAATTTTCTGTTCTTGCATATTGTTGTTGTTTCTCTATTTCTGTTATGTGTTTGTGGTATTAAGGGGAGCACCCTTCATCAAGTGGTATCAGAGCAGGAGTTCTTGAGTGTGTAAACAGATCGCCGACTGTGAGGCAGTTTGCACCAGGACCGTGGCTAGGGTTTCAGCGTGCATTGCGAAAATGCCTCCACGAAGGGAACGTGGCGGAAGAGCTGGTGTTGTAACACCTGAGGTTAGAGAGCTGCAGAGACAAGTGCGAGCATTGCAAGAAGAGATTCGCAGAGGAATGAATCTTAATGTCAGAGACGAAAGCGAGGATGAAGCCGAAGAAGAATATCAAGAAGGAGAAATTGAAATTGTGAACCAGGAGGAAGAAAGACTTTTTCGGGCGATTTCCAAGATTGGGAAAAGACCTAAGATTGAGGTTCCTACATTTTCTGGAAATCTTAACCCAGAGGAATTGATCGACTGGATCAATGAATGTGAGGAATATTTTGAGTATGAAGATGTTGAGGATCCTGATAGGGTCAAATTTGCGAAGGCCAGACTGAAAGGTCATGCGAAGATCTGGTGGCAAGAAATTCAATTGGAGCGAAATAGAAGAGGGAAAGATAAAATCACAAGATGGGATCGGATGGTGGATAAATTGAAGCGACAGTTCATTCCTGTTGATTATGAGCTTGATCTACTAAAGAAAATGCAAAGTTTGAAGCAAGCAGGAAGATCTGTTCAGGAGTATACCGAGGAGTTCTATCGACTTCTCATCAGAACAGGCCATGCAGAAGCTGATAAGGAGAAAGTTGCCCGATACCTTAATGGGTTAAGGCCAAGCATTCAGGAGGAGCTGAATCTGGTTCGAATGAACAGTATTGAGGAGGCATACCAGTTTGCCCTAAAAGTAGAGGAAAAGCTGAACAAGAAGTTTGAGAGCAGACAAAATGGAAGAGGTCGCGGTGGACGATCTGGTGGACGGTCATATGGTGGCCGAAATGAAGATCCGAAAAAGAAGGATGAGGCTAGTAGCAGTCAGAATCAGCGAGTAAATAATTCCAATCGCTTCCATGATCAGAATAATAGAGATCAAAGAGGAAGAGGAAGAGGACAAGAATCTGGAAGAGGTGGCTTCCGTGGAACATGTTTTCACTGTGGAGAAGAAGGTCATAGGGCATTTGAATGTCCTCAGCGCCAAGGCAGAACGGACAGGAGAAATGAAGGCCAGGCCAGAGTTGCACATGTAGATGAAGATGCCAGATCATCAAATTCTGAAGATGCTGAAAGAGGAGAAACGCTGATTAACAGAAGAGTCCTGTTGAGTGGTGAGAATGAACCTGCGCAAAGGAGGAGCTTGTTTCGCACCAGGTGCAAGTGTGAAGGTAAATGTTGTGATGTGATCATTGATAGTGGAAGCACTGACAATTTGGTGTCAGAAGAGATGGTGACAAAGTTGAAGCTCAAGAGACAGAAACACCCACATCCATATCGGATTGCCTGGGTACAGGATGACCACAAGGTCATGGTCAATGAACAATGCCTGGTGAAGTTCAAGATTGGCGGATACCAAGATGAGGTATTGTGTGATATCATATCTATGGATGCATGTCATATGTTGTTGGGTAGACCGTGGCAGTTTGACAGATGTGCTGTACATGATGGTCGTGCGAATACCTATTCCCTGACAAAGGATGGAGTGCGACATAAGCTAAAACCATTGAAGGAGACTGAAGAAAAGGTATGTGGTAATGCAAGGATAACTTTTGTTGATGGAAAAAATTTCCTAGATGGTATGAGGCATGAGCATGTATGTTTTGCTTTAATTCCAAAAGCTGGTAAAGAGGAAGTAGAAGATGTTCCTGTAGAAGTTGCAGATTTGTTGAATGAGTTTCAGGATATTGTATCCGATAACGTGCCTGATGGATTACCACCAGTCAGGAAGATCAGTCATCAGATGGACTTGATCCCAGGAGCGAGTTTGCCGAATAAGGCAGCACACAGAATGACACCTGCAGAAAGTGAGGAGTTGAATAGACAAGTACATGAACTGTTACAGAAAGGATTGATCCGTGAGAGTCTGAGTCCCTGTGCTGTACCAGCGGTATTAGCACCAAAGAAGAATGGAGAGTGGAGGATGTGTACAGATTCCAGAGCAATAAACAAGATCACAATAAAGTATAGGTTTCCATTGCCACGAATGGATGATATTATGGACTGTTTGAGTGGAGCTGTGTATTTTTCAAAGATAGATCTAAAGAGTGGATATCATCAGATTCGGATCAGAGAAGGAGATGAATGGAAGACTGCCTTCAAGACAAAGGAAGGACTGTATGAGTGGTTAGTCATGCCTTTTGGGCTAACCAATGCACCGAGCACTTTCATGAGGCTCATGAACGAGGTTTTGAAAGAATTTCTGGGTAAGTTTGTCATTGTTTACCTAGATGATATTTTGATCTTTAGTAAGACATTGGATGAGCATATGATGCATATTCGTATGGTATTTGAGAAGTTGAGAGAAGAAAAATTGCTGATTAATTTGAAGAAGTGCAGTTTTGTGAAGAAAGAGTTGGTGTATTTGGGGTTTGTAGTTTCAGCAGAAGGTCTAAAAATGGACCCAGAGAAGGTACAGGCTATCCTTGAATGGCCTACGCCAAGGAGTGCTACTGAGGTAAGATCTTTTCATGGTCTAGCTAGCTTTTACAGAAAGTTTATCAGAAATTTTAGCAGTATTTGTGGACCCTTGACTGAAACAATGAGAGGGGATAGAAAAGAGTTTAAGTGGACTAACGGGGCAGAAAAGAGTTTTCAATTGTTGAAACAAAAAGTTACAGAACAACCTGTTTTAGCACTTCCAGATTTTAATAAGGTGTTTCAAGTAGATTGTGATGCTAGTGGTACTGCAATAGGAGCTGTTATGAGCCAAGAAGGTAAACCTGTTGCTTATTTCAGTGAGAAGTTAAATGATGCCAAGAGGAAATATTCTGTTTATGATCAGGAATTTTATGCTATAGTTCAGGCATTAAAGAAGTGGAGACATTATCTGCTTCCTAAGGAGTTTGTTTTGTATACTGATCATCAAGCTTTGCAATATTTAAATAGTCAAGGAAAGTTGAATCAAAGGCATTTGAAATGGGTTGAATTTTTGCAGAGTTATACATTTGTTTTGAAACACAGGAGTGGAAAGTCTAATAGGGTTGCAGATGCTCTTAGCAAAAGGCAACTACTGCTGACAGAAATGCAGATTGAAGTGGTTGGGTTCAAGGAACTCAAGAATTTGTATCCAGAGGATCCTGATTTTGGTGAAGCTTGGAAAGCTTGTGCAGAACCTGTTACTCTAGACAGGACAAAATGGTTGGATTTCATCATCCAGGATGATATGCTATTCAGAGGGAGTCAGTTGTGCATTCCACGAAGTTCTATGAGGGAGAATCTCATCAAGGAGAAGCATAGTGGAGGATTGGCTGGACATTTTGGTCGTGATAAAACCCTTGCTTTGGTTGGTGAGAATTATTATTGGCCGCAATTGCAGCAAGATGTGAAGAAGTTTGTACAGAGTTGCAGAATATGTCAGATGGCGAAGGGAGTGAAGCAAAATACAGGGTTGTATCAGCCATTACCTATACCAGAGAAGCCTTGGGAGGATATCAGTATGGACTTTGTTCTTGGTTTACCGAGGACACAGCGGGGACACGATTCAATTTTTGTGGTAGTTGACAGATTTTCCAAGATGGCACATTTTATTCCCTGCAAGAAGACTAATGATGCTGTTCATGTAGCAGAATTATTTTTCAGAGAAGTAGTGAGACTTCATGGTTTGCCAAAGACCATAGTTTCAGATCGGGACACTAAGTTTGTTGGATATTTCTGGCGTACATTGTGGAAGAAGTTGAAGACAGATTTGAAGTTCAGTTCATCACATCATCCACAGACTGATGGACAGACAGAGGCGGTGAATAGAAGTTTGGGAAATTTGCTGAGATGTTTGGTTGGAGATAAGCCAACAGGATGGGATTTGATTTTACCACAGGCGGAATTTGCATACAATAATTCTGTCAACAGGAGCACTGGTAAATCACCATTCCAGATTGTATATGGAAGTAGTCCAAGAAATGCATCTGAATTGAGGAAGATAGATAAAGGAGAAATAAGTAGTGCTGAAGCTGAGGATTTTGCAGAACACTTGAAGAACATCCATGAGGAGGTGAGGAAGCATATTACCAAGATGAACGCACAGTATAAGGCTAAGGCAGATGAGAAAAGGAGGTATAAGAAATTTCAAGTTGGTGATGAAGTCATGGTTCATTTGCGGAAGGAGCGGTTTCCAGTTGGTACATATAACAAGCTGAAAATGAAGAAGTTTGGACCATGTAGGATACTGAAGAAACATGATTCAGGAAACGCATATGAGGTAGAACTGCCTACTGAGCTAAATATTTCACCAGTGTTTAACATTTCAGATCTGACAGAGTATCATGAAGGAGGTGTTGAAGATGAGATCACAGCAGCACAGTGGAGTATTCCAGCAACTAGTTCAGACACTAAGGAGATCGAGGATATACTGGACAGTCGTGTTGGCAGAAGCACAAGGAACAGGACATATGAAGAATATTTGGTCAAGTGGAGAGGACGACCTGTTGAAGATTCATCATGGCTAACAAAGGAGGAGGTTAACCGTCTTGGTTTTCCTCTGCACACCTGAGTCGTGACAGGGTCACTTCTCAAATTACCCTGGGTGTCTGGTGCAGGAGCATCCTGGGTGTAAGAGCAATCTTGCATCACCCAAAAATATTTCTATTTTTGTATTCAATAAGGGCTATTTTGTGCAGAGCTGTTATTTATGGAAAGTTACTATTTTTGGTAATTTTTGTATGTGCTCAGAATGATCTGATTTCTTTCTTGGAGGTTCATTTTGGTCATATAAGTCTGCCAGTAAAGTTTCATTTCCAGATCAAGTGTATATTGGAAGATATTGAAGATTTTCGGTATTGGCAGCAGGGTACAGAAACTTCGAACTCAGTTTTGAAGGCTTTAGAGGCCCCGGATGAGGTCGAATTTTGGGCTGAATGAAGCTTGCTTAATTCAGGCGTTGTAGAGCTCCTCGCGCCCTTTCCGAAATGGGGTTACAATAGTCAATCGGGTCAACTGGTGATGACTTATGGTCTTCGGAAGTTGGGTCACCTGAAATGGCGGAAAATGATTTTTCTTCAAAATTTCTGTTCGGATTTCAAAATTTATTTTGAGCCGACTATGATGTAATGAAATGTAAAATAAAAAAATAATTCTAAGTTTGGTCGGCCTTATTGGCTAAAATTCTGGAACCTTCCCAGGCGGTGGAAATTGCCTATATAAGGAAGGCTGTATTATTGTCTTAGGCAGTTCAGAATAGTTCTGGGTAGTAGATCTGGGTATTGGTTCGAGGCTTTGTCCTAAAGAATATTGTAAGGGAATGCCCATGTGGCTTTGCATATTGTAATTCTGAAAGTTTGTAATTCCACATTTGTGGAGATAATAAGAAGCCAATTTTCTGTTCTTGCATATTGTTGTTGTTTCTCTATTTCTGTTATGTGTTTGTGGTATTAAGGGGAGCACCCTTCATCAAGTGGTATCAGAGCAGGAGTTCTTGAGTGTGTAAACAGATCGCCGACTGTGAGGCAGTTTGCACCAGGACCGTGGCTAGGGTTTCAGCGTGCATTGCGAAAATGCCTCCACGAAGGGAACGTGGCGGAAGAGCTGGTGTTGT
The DNA here is from genome assembly GCA_027943335.1 of Chamaecyparis obtusa. Classification (NCBI taxonomy): domain Eukaryota; kingdom Viridiplantae; phylum Streptophyta; class Pinopsida; order Cupressales; family Cupressaceae; genus Chamaecyparis; species Chamaecyparis obtusa. Next base: position 9,943 of record BSBK01009157.1, read on the forward strand.
AACACCTGAGGTTAGAGAGCTGCAGAGACAAGTGCGAGCATTGCAAGAAGAGATTCGCAGAGGAATGAATCTTAATGTCAGAGACGAAAGCGAGGATGAAGCCGAAGAAGAATATCAAGAAGGAGAAATTGAAATTGTGAACCAGGAGGAAGAAAGACTTTTTCGGGCGATTTCCAAGATTGGGAAAAGACCTAAGATTGAGGTTCCTACATTTTCTGGAAATCTTAACCCAGAGGAATTGATCGACTGGATCAATGAATGTGAGGAATATTTTGAGTATGAAGATGTTGAGGATCCTGATAGGGTCAAATTTGCGAAGGCCAGACTGAAAGGTCATGCGAAGATCTGGTGGCAAGAAATTCAATTGGAGCGAAATAGAAGAGGGAAAGATAAAATCACAAGATGGGATCGGATGGTGGATAAATTGAAGCGACAGTTCATTCCTGTTGATTATGAGCTTGATCTACTAAAGAAAATGCAAAGTTTGAAGCAAGCAGGAAGATCTGTTCAGGAGTATACCGAGGAGTTCTATCGACTTCTCATCAGAACAGGCCATGCAGAAGCTGATAAGGAGAAAGTTGCCCGATACCTTAATGGGTTAAGGCCAAGCATTCAGGAGGAGCTGAATCTGGTTCGAATGAACAGTATTGAGGAGGCATACCAGTTTGCCCTAAAAGTAGAGGAAAAGCTGAACAAGAAGTTTGAGAGCAGACAAAATGGAAGAGGTCGCGGTGGACGATCTGGTGGACGGTCATATGGTGGCCGAAATGAAGATCCGAAAAAGAAGGATGAGGCTAGTAGCAGTCAGAATCAGCGAGTAAATAATTCCAATCGCTTCCATGATCAGAATAATAGAGATCAAAGAGGAAGAGGAAGAGGACAAGAATCTGGAAGAGGTGGCTTCCGTGGAACATGTTTTCACTGTGGAGAAGAAGGTCATAGGGCATTTGAATGTCCTCAGCGCCAAGGCAGAACGGACAGGAGAAATGAAGGCCAGGCCAGAGTTGCACATGTAGATGAAGATGCCAGATCATCAAATTCTGAAGATGCTGAAAGAGGAGAAACGCTGATTAACAGAAGAGTCCTGTTGAGTGGTGAGAATGAACCTGCGCAAAGGAGGAGCTTGTTTCGCACCAGGTGCAAGTGTGAAGGTAAATGTTGTGATGTGATCATTGATAGTGGAAGCACTGACAATTTGGTGTCAGAAGAGATGGTGACAAAGTTGAAGCTCAAGAGACAGAAACACCCACATCCATATCGGATTGCCTGGGTACAGGATGACCACAAGGTCATGGTCAATGAACAATGCCTGGTGAAGTTCAAGATTGGCGGATACCAAGATGAGGTATTGTGTGATATCATATCTATGGATGCATGTCATATGTTGTTGGGTAGACCGTGGCAGTTTGACAGATGTGCTGTACATGATGGTCGTGCGAATACCTATTCCCTGACAAAGGATGGAGTGCGACATAAGCTAAAACCATTGAAGGAGACTGAAGAAAAGGTATGTGGTAATGCAAGGATAACTTTTGTTGATGGAAAAAATTTCCTAGATGGTATGAGGCATGAGCATGTATGTTTTGCTTTAATTCCAAAAGCTGGTAAAGAGGAAGTAGAAGATGTTCCTGTAGAAGTTGCAGATTTGTTGAATGAGTTTCAGGATATTGTATCCGATAACGTGCCTGATGGATTACCACCAGTCAGGAAGATCAGTCATCAGATGGACTTGATCCCAGGAGCGAGTTTGCCGAATAAGGCAGCACACAGAATGACACCTGCAGAAAGTGAGGAGTTGAATAGACAAGTACATGAACTGTTACAGAAAGGATTGATCCGTGAGAGTCTGAGTCCCTGTGCTGTACCAGCGGTATTAGCACCAAAGAAGAATGGAGAGTGGAGGATGTGTACAGATTCCAGAGCAATAAACAAGATCACAATAAAGTATAGGTTTCCATTGCCACGAATGGATGATATTATGGACTGTTTGAGTGGAGCTGTGTATTTTTCAAAGATAGATCTAAAGAGTGGATATCATCAGATTCGGATCAGAGAAGGAGATGAATGGAAGACTGCCTTCAAGACAAAGGAAGGACTGTATGAGTGGTTAGTCATGCCTTTTGGGCTAACCAATGCACCGAGCACTTTCATGAGGCTCATGAACGAGGTTTTGAAAGAATTTCTGGGTAAGTTTGTCATTGTTTACCTAGATGATATTTTGATCTTTAGTAAGACATTGGATGAGCATATGATGCATATTCGTATGGTATTTGAGAAGTTGAGAGAAGAAAAATTGCTGATTAATTTGAAGAAGTGCAGTTTTGTGAAGAAAGAGTTGGTGTATTTGGGGTTTGTAGTTTCAGCAGAAGGTCTAAAAATGGACCCAGAGAAGGTACAGGCTATCCTTGAATGGCCTACGCCAAGGAGTGCTACTGAGGTAAGATCTTTTCATGGTCTAGCTAGCTTTTACAGAAAGTTTATCAGAAATTTTAGCAGTATTTGTGGACCCTTGACTGAAACAATGAGAGGGGATAGAAAAGAGTTTAAGTGGACTAACGGGGCAGAAAAGAGTTTTCAATTGTTGAAACAAAAAGTTACAGAACAACCTGTTTTAGCACTTCCAGATTTTAATAAGGTGTTTCAAGTAGATTGTGATGCTAGTGGTACTGCAATAGGAGCTGTTATGAGCCAAGAAGGTAAACCTGTTGCTTATTTCAGTGAGAAGTTAAATGATGCCAAGAGGAAATATTCTGTTTATGATCAGGAATTTTATGCTATAGTTCAGGCATTAAAGAAGTGGAAGTGGAGACATTATCTGCTTCCTAAGGAGTTTGTTTTGTATACTGATCATCAAGCTTTGCAATATTTAAATAGTCAAGGAAAGTTGAATCAAAGGCATTTGAAATGGGTTGAATTTTTGCAGAGTTATACATTTGTTTTGAAACACAGGAGTGGAAAGTCTAATAGGGTTGCAGATGCTCTTAGCAAAAGGCAACTACTGCTGACAGAAATGCAGATTGAAGTGGTTGGGTTCAAGGAACTCAAGAATTTGTATCCAGAGGATCCTGATTTTGGTGAAGCTTGGAAAGCTTGTGCAGAACCTGTTACTCTAGACAGGACAAAATGGTTGGATTTCATCATCCAGGATGATATGCTATTCAGAGGGAGTCAGTTGTGCATTCCACGAAGTTCTATGAGGGAGAATCTCATCAAGGAGAAGCATAGTGGAGGATTGGCTGGACATTTTGGTCGTGATAAAACCCTTGCTTTGGTTGGTGAGAATTATTATTGGCCGCAATTGCAGCAAGATGTGAAGAAGTTTGTACAGAGTTGCAGAATATGTCAGATGGCGAAGGGAGTGAAGCAAAATACAGGGTTGTATCAGCCATTACCTATACCAGAGAAGCCTTGGGAGGATATCAGTATGGACTTTGTTCTTGGTTTACCGAGGACACAGCGGGGACACGATTCAATTTTTGTGGTAGTTGACAGATTTTCCAAGATGGCACATTTTATTCCCTGCAAGAAGACTAATGATGCTGTTCATGTAGCAGAATTATTTTTCAGAGAAGTAGTGAGACTTCATGGTTTGCCAAAGACCATAGTTTCAGATCGGGACACTAAGTTTGTTGGATATTTCTGGCGTACATTGTGGAAGAAGTTGAAGACAGATTTGAAGTTCAGTTCATCACATCATCCACAGACTGATGGACAGACAGAGGCGGTGAATAGAAGTTTGGGAAATTTGCTGAGATGTTTGGTTGGAGATAAGCCAACAGGATGGGATTTGATTTTACCACAGGCGGAATTTGCATACAATAATTCTGTCAACAGGAGCACTGGTAAATCACCATTCCAGATTGTATATGGAAGTAGTCCAAGAAATGCATCTGAATTGAGGAAGATAGATAAAGGAGAAATAAGTAGTGCTGAAGCTGAGGATTTTGCAGAACACTTGAAGAACATCCATGAGGAGGTGAGGAAGCATATTACCAAGATGAACGCACAGTATAAGGCTAAGGCAGATGAGAAAAGGAGGTATAAGAAATTTCAAGTTGGTGATGAAGTCATGGTTCATTTGCGGAAGGAGCGGTTTCCAGTTGGTACATATAACAAGCTGAAAATGAAGAAGTTTGGACCATGTAGGATACTGAAGAAACATGATTCAGGAAACGCATATGAGGTAGAACTGCCTACTGAGCTAAATATTTCACCAGTGTTTAACATTTCAGATCTGACAGAGTATCATGAAGGAGGTGTTGAAGATGAGATCACAGCAGCACAGTGGAGTATTCCAGCAACTAGTTCAGACACTAAGGAGATCGAGGATATACTGGACAGTCGTGTTGGCAGAAGCACAAGGAACAGGACATATGAAGAATATTTGGTCAAGTGGAGAGGACGACCTGTTGAAGATTCATCATGGCTAACAAAGGAGGAGGTTAACCGTCTTGGTTTTCCTCTGCACACCTGAGTCGTGACAGGGTCACTTCTCAAATTACCCTGGGTGTCTGGTGCAGGAGCATCCTGGGTGTAAGAGCAATCTTGCATCACCCAAAAATATTTCTATTTTTGTATTCAATAAGGGCTATTTTGTGCAGAGCTGTTATTTATGGAAAGTTACTATTTTTGGTAATTTTTGTATGTGCTCAGAATGATCTGATTTCTTTCTTGGAGGTTCATTTTGGTCATATAAGTCTGCCAGTAAAGTTTCATTTCCAGATCAAGTGTATATTGGAAGATATTGAAGATTTTCGGTATTGGCAGCAGGGTACAGAAACTTCGAACTCAGTTTTGAAGGCTTTAGAGGCCCCGGATGAGGTCGAATTTTGGGCTGAATGAAGCTTGCTTAATTCAGGCGTTGTAGAGCTCCTCGCGCCCTTTCCGAAATGGGGTTACAATAGTCAATCGGGTCAACTGGTGATGACTTATGGTCTTCGGAAGTTGGGTCACCTGAAATGGCGGAAAATGATTTTTCTTCAAAATTTCTGTTCGGATTTCAAAATTTATTTTGAGCCGACTATGATGTAATGAAATGTAAAATAAAAAAATAATTCT
>BSBK01009157.1:20000-222500 GCA_027943335.1 Chamaecyparis obtusa
AAACCAAGATAACATTCTTTTTACTATCATGAGATGACTTTGCTTAGGTTCTGTTGCAAATCTTCCAACAATACCAACCGCATTGGAAATTTCTGGTCTGGTTTGAGTAAGATATATAAGTTTACAAATCATAGACTTATACAAGGTTATGTCTACTAATGGTGAATCATCTTCTTTTGAAATCTTGCATCCTGTTATCATAGGGGTACTTACTAGCTTGCAATCATCCATCTTGAATGTCTTCAAGATCTCTTTCACATACTTAGTTTGATTTATGAATATACCTTTGTCTGTCTACTACACATTCAATCCCAAAAAATACTTGATAGGACCAATCATGCTCATTTCAAATTCATTCTGCATCTCCTTAGCAAATTCTACACTAAGCTTGTCATTACTACCAAATATAATATCATCAAAAAATATAGCAACTAACAATAGTCCATCAGATGCCTCTCTTATGAATAAGTTACAATCTGATGCTTCTTTCTTGAATCCAATCTTAGTCAAGTAACCATCAAGTCTTTCATACCATGCTTTAGGGGCTTTCTTAAGTCCATAAAGGGCTTTCTTCAATCTGCATACCATATCAAGTTTATATGATAAATTAAATCCTTCTAGCTGCTCAATGTATACTTCTTCCTTCATCTCTCCATTCAGGAATGCTGACTTAACATCCATCTAATATATGTTGGAAAAATGTTCAGTGCTCCCCTCAGGATTCATGACATGGTTTAACAGCCTCTTGTGTCTTCTATAAGTCTAGTGGTTGTATCGGGCATTAACAGGCCGATCTTTTGGTGCAACGACAACCACTACTTGTAACAAGTGGTATCGAAGCTTGGTCATAGGTTTGAATCCCCTCGGGTAACACTGAGGGGGAGATTGTTGGAAAAATGATCAGTGCTCCCCTCAGGATTCGTGACATGGTTTAATAGCCTCTTGTGTCTTCTATAAGTCTAGTGGTTGTATCAGGCATTAACAGGTTGATCTTTTGGTGCAACGACAACCACTTCTTGTAACAGTATACCTTAAATTTCTTGATTGTAGCATAAGCTAGAAACAAATTTATGGCTTCCAATATAATTATAGGTGTAAATGTATCTAAACAATCAATTCCTTCTCTTTATGCATATCCTTTACATACTATTATTGCTTTGTTCCATCTTCATTCATATTATTTATGAATATACATTTTTTTCCTATTACATTCTTATCACTAGGCCTAGGGACCAATTCCCATGTTTCATTCTTAATTATCTGATCTAGCTCTTCTTTCATTGCTTCATGCCAATCCGAATCATTACATGCATCTTCAAAACTTAAGGGTTCAATTTGTGATAGTAAACATACCTCTTCATTTGTTGTGGAACTCTTTTCTTTTGATCTTTTGATGAATTTTTTTCTTTGATCTCCAATGATGTCTTCCTTTGAATGATATCTAGATGTGAATTTAGGAACAGTAGGTGTGACTTTTTCATCTGCCTTTTGTGTTTCTTCTTCACTTGTTTTAGGTTCATTGAATAGAACATCTATGCTATCAAACATTTCTTCAACAACTGCTTCACTACTGGTAGGTCTAGGTTCTTCAGTCATAGGTGCATAATCATGGTATCTCTCTTGAATCATAAAATTCTCATCAATCTTAACATGATCACTTTCAATGATCTTCTTCAATCTCAAATTAAAACATCTATAAGCTTTTCTTTTAGTAGAGTAACCAAGAAAAATATCTTCATCACTCCTTGCATCAAACTTGCCAATTTCTTCATCTCTCTTGATGTAGCACTTGCTTCCAAAGATTCTAAAGTATTTTACTATAGGTACATTCCCAAACCATAGCTCATAAGGTGTTTTATCTATGTGTGGCCTTAATTGAATTCTATTGATAGTATAGACTACAATATTGACCGTATCTCTCTAATAGGTGTGTGCAACCTTTCTTTCAATCATGATGGTGCATGTTGTGTCAAGAATGATCCTATTCCTTCTCTCTATAATTCCATTCTGTTGAGGGGCTCTGGGGGCACTTAGTTGTCTCTTTGTCCCATGTTCTTTGTAGTACTCATAAAATCTGTCAGAGGTGAATTCTCCTCCTCTATCTGATCTCAGACATTTAATCTTCAATCTAGACTCATTTTCAACCTTAGCTTTGAATATTTTGAACTTGTTAAATGCTTCTGATTTGTCCTTTAAGAATGCAACCCACATCATTCTAGAATAATCATCAACAAACAAAATGAAATACCTTTCACTATAGTATGATCTTGTTTGAGTTGGTCCACATAGGTCTATATGTATTAGATCCAACTTGTTCTCTGTCAAATTATGCTTGCTTCTGAATGAATTCCTTACATGCTTTCCCATCACACATTCCCTACATATTGCATCAACTAGTTTTTCAATGCTAGGAAGATCTCTTACTACCTTTACATTACTTATCTTTACTATGTTATCAAAATTGATATGACATAGTCTTTTGTGCCATAACCAACTGTCATCTACTTTAGCAACAAAACAACTTGCTTCAGGATTAAGCTGAAAAACATTACCTTTAGTCTTTGAGCCTAATGCAATCATTTCTTCTTCTTTGTTATTAATGATTCATTTTTTATCTTTGAACTCCAACTGGTAACCTTTGTCAAGCAACTGTCCAACACTTAGTAGGTTATGTTGCAAACCATCAACATATAGAACATCAACAGTGTTGTTCTTTCCATCTAGGGTGATGGCTCCTCTACCAATGATAGGTTTAGGAGTGTTGTCTCCAAATCTAACCATGCCTCCTTTGTATCTATCTAGATGTACAAATCTATCTTTGTCTCTTGTCATGTGGTTTGAGCAACCACTGTCAATGATCCAATCTGTCCTGATGTCAACTTGTGAGATCAGTGCTAACTCTTGTGCATTATTTTCATCTTCAAGAGAAATGAATCCAATTTCATCCTCTGCTAATTCTTCATCTGATACTCCATATCTAGCATAGTAACATTCATTTCTATACTTAGGCTTGTAGTTATTTTTGAACTTCTTAACTCTTGTAGGACACTTGGATGCAAAGTGACCAATCTTAGTGCATGAAAAGCATTTAAATGGTAATTAACCTTCATATTTTCTTTTTTCTTTCTTTTCTCTTTTAGAAATCATAGAAATGAAATCTAGTGTTTTCTCTTCATCATCATCATCAAAATTACCAGATGTGTTCAAGGATTTCTTACCATGTACTGAAGCTTTGAATGTTGTTTCAGTTTTAGGCTCTGTCTTCAATCTTGATATCTCAAAGGTTGAAAGCTTGTTGATTAAAGTCTCTATTTTAAAGTCTTTTATGGACTGCATAGTTTCATCTAGGATGCATATCTTGTTTTCATATTCTGGTGTCAAGGTAGTCATCAATTTATCCATTATGTCTTCTTCTGAGATTTCTCCACCATTGTTTTTGATTCCTGCAATTGCTTCATTAATCCTTTGATTGTAAGCTTTGAGATTCTCAATAGGTAGCATCTCTAATGTATTTATTTTCTTCCATGTCTTTCTATGCATATTCTTGGCTTGAATATCTCCTTCAAACATGTCTTCTAGGTACTTCCATATCTTATAGGCTTTGCCCATTTTCTTGATCTCTGAAAACTCACTGTCAGATAGGGCATTGATAAGGGCTTCTTTGGCAATAGCATTTGAGGTGAGCATCTCCTTTTTCTTCAAGGTTGCATCTTCTTTTGTAAGATCTTCTAATGAAGGAATCTCAACTTCTTTGGTAGCTACTTCAAAAATTTCAAAGGCAATGCACTGCAAATGTGTCATCATTTTGTTCTTCCAATCTAGATAGTTCTCTCCATCAAAATTAGGACTTTCTTTTCTAAAGAATGCCATCTAATCAACCTCAATATTTTAAAATTTCTCTCTGAGGCACTCGGCTCTAATACCAATTGTTAGGAATAGTCCCAAGAGATAACTGAGAGGGGGGGGGGGGGTGAATCAGTTATCTATAAGATTCAATTATTTATCCAATTAATTATATAAGAACATTAAGCATAAACAAAATAAAAGAACACTTAACACAACACCATAATTTTGGTTACGGGGAAACCCAAATAGGTAAAAACCCCAGTGGGAATTGACACCCACTAAGAACTACACTAGTGTATTATGATCCTTGTTAGAAGATCTTACAAGCCTATTAGGAGTTGATATTTATAATGAAATAAGTACAGTGACCTGGTCAAGGGTTAGACCCTGTTAGGAGTATTTTATAATTAACCCTGTTAGGGGTGAGGATGCACTGTCTGAGAGCACACTGCTCAAAGGGGTGAAGGTTGCAACCTTCTATTTAACAGATACACACTATATATGGATCTTGGTGAACTGCATGTAGACCTATTTTCTTGATCAGTTCCAATGAATAGAATATACTCTCTACTATGTCACATAGACCTCCTACTGATGGCTCAACACTTCGTACTCTCTACTTTGCTCTTATCTTTCAACTATAAGCCATGCCTAGATATCACAAATGACTGCCTATAAGTATCTTTCCTCTAAATGATATGATCAATTCAGCCTATTAGAACCATCTTAAAATCATATTAGAGAAATAATAAAACTCTCCAATAACATCTTTTTCATCTCTACTAAGCACACAACAGGAACTGGGACCTGTCCAACTCAATATGAGTAAACACGTTACTTCACACTATCAGCTCCACCAAATTAACTGATACTTTCTCCTCATATTGAATTACATTATGTTCTCTTAACCAAACATCCTTAACTCTCATCTTAACATAAATCCAAACATGTATACCAAGATGATAGGTGCAACTACCGCAATCATATAAACATTGTCGGCTCTTCCAGGTAGACTCAGGAAACTGTGACTATCAACTAGAAACTTCATAACTCAACCTGTACTGCATATCCGACTCTGGATCCATGAACATAACATCATACATATGTCTAAAACATAAATATAAATGCGCAAGGCTCTACTACAACCGTACTACAAATATATTCAGAATTGGTCCTGGGACTTGTCAGAAACACTCACTGATATACACAACTATACTACTGTCTTTACTCAGAATCAACCTCTGTGTCTATGATATCATGCTAATAACATATCCATGCAACATATGCTCAAGGATCTCTCCATAATGCTTCCACACATGCTACTTACCATATGTTGTCATCAATGACAAACATACAATTAGTATTGACTTGCTAGAAAATCTCCAACAATCAGGTCATACCATCTTTTAAATAAAAAAAGTGGTACTTTTTGTAATTCCTTTGTCATTGTTGTCAAAGGGGGAGTATGTATAGATAAAATTGGAAAATTTGGCTAAGATCATGCATTTAGTGGTTAAGGGTGTAGTATCCTAGTGGGAGTTATAAGTTATGCATTTTCATGCTATCATGCATTATATATTCATGCAATGTAATTTCCAAATTTTGTCTAAGTGTTTCCATAAATGAAAAATGGGGAGATTGTTGGCATTTGATGAAGACGATGGGGATATTGGTAATAGTATAGTGTTTTCATTATTTGAAATAAGGTTTTTGTATTAAAACAAGGTCATTTGGATGGATGTAGATTATTTTTTATGATGGTATTAAGGATTAATTATGGAAGTGGTTAAGTGGTAAGTCTATCATGTTTCAGTACAGTTTGAGAGATGCAATCAATTGGATTGGGAGCTCGAGTTTGATTCAGTCTGTGCAATGGTAACTATAGGATCTACACAGGTTATTATACCTAATCATATGAACACATCAGTTAATTTGATGACTATAGAAAATTATAAAGGATTGAAGATGCATACAACGTGCTAGTGCATAAGTACAAGGAACAAAGAATTATATCTAGAGATGAAGATTGAGTTTGGGTATGCGATCGTAAATTATGATAGAATAATGTCTATGGATACTATTTTTATAATCACATATGTGTATGATGAGTTTTATGCAAGTTATTGTTAGTTTGGTGAAGGCGGCCAATTGGTTTACACTAGTACATTTTACCCTAATTTTTTACCAATGTTTTCGACGGAGCATTAAAATGGTTTTTCTTGGTTGGATTATAGAAGGAAAACTTTAACTTTTTTTAATTCATTCTTGTGTTGGTCAGAATTATGATGACTGGGATATTTCATTGTAATTGAGACAAACCCAAGCATAACTTTTTTAAAAAAAGGTTTCATTTTAAATTATTATGTTACGTGGAAAAGAAGAGTTGAAGGAGGGAACAAATTCCTTGCAGTGATTGAATAGACACCACCTGTAATTAATTGAACCCACAATGTCTATCTGTTGTCCAATTTTTCAGATTGATTCAAATAATTTAAACTTATTTAATAATTGTAATGTTATCATTAAGACAATTATGTATGTTGTTGAGACCCTTCTTCTCTCTTTCCAGTCGCTTCACTTTTTGAAACTTGTCAAGGAAATCCCATTTTTTCTATTGCATCTTCTTCACTTATTGAATTATGATCACCAAACTATTCTTCTTATTGCTTGTGCGGTGCAACCTATTTCTCAAAACCCTATCCCATTTTCGCTTTAATTTCTTAGTTCTTGTAGGAAGTAATGTTGGCAACAACCATGCCCCTTCAGAAAATATATTCATGCATGTTACCACCACATTTACCATATCTTAAATCGACGTTCAAAAAATGATAAAATTATTAGATTTCTATAATGACCATCTGATTACTTTCATTAAGTGAAGTTATATGTGAGCTTCCAAAAAATAGAATTATATAGATGTATTTTGTCTGGGTTGTTGTACTAGACGTACACAGATGGTTTGTTTAGCTACTCCACTTCTATGGAATTTTTTTATGGATATTACAACACCATTCAGATGGCTTCTTATTCTACAATGGAAATTTTTTAGGTTCATTCTTTCAATGTTTGGAGAAGGTAATGAGGAAGTTTTACAAAATATGAAATCAATAATGGAGAGGTGAAGGTCAATCCGATGAAACTTAATAATATTTTGTTTATGGATGAGGCCGATTTTGTTGGCTAGATCATACAAGGGAATTCTGAATGTGCTATTCTATGGACTTTATAAAAATGCCACTGTCAACTTCTCAAAAAGCTCATAGCTAAAAGTTTTTTAGTTTTTAAAGATTTGATGTTTTCTAATTTTTTAAGCTCATGATATTATGAGTTGAAGAACCACCTAAATTCTCAAAATATCCCTTCCAATACTTGATCTTGGCTATCAACATTTCAAGTGGTGGTGATCCTGACATTTGGAATGTAAATTTTGTTGCTCTAATGTACAAAATTAATTGTATTTTCATTATGACCAAGGCTAATCATTCTATGCAGTGCCAACTAGATTGATTCCACCACACAAAGTAAGTTAACTCATTACCCTCACACCTCCAATCAATAAGAGTTCAAGACAAATACGTTATGGTGGCATACAATGTAAAGAAAGTGATTGTATTATGGAAAATCAGATAAATGCAGAATTAAAACATCATTTTATTGCTTAGAAACATGTATATATTTTTCTCTTCAACCAACCCATGATCTCTCTCCCTTTTACAATGTAAATAAGTCTCTTAATGACCAAATTTTGACCAACTACTTTTAGAACCACTTCCAAACTTCCTTAGAAACTAACTCTAATAGTCCAAAACTTATTGTTTTCCTATTAGACTTATTACGAAAAGTTGAAAATATGGTCAAGTTGACAACTAAAGTTGTCAACTCGACAACTAAAAGCCTCCTTAATGTTAAAACACTTTCATAAGCCTAAAAACTATAAACCCAACCTATAATACTACCCCAAAGGTCATTTAGACCTTATAGTGACCGTTTAGGCCTACTTTGCCAATTTGGGCAATTACATTCGTATAGTATTTTTAAATACAACCAAATGGATTGAATAGCTATAATAAATCTTTGAATGACCTTATAGGTACAATATAATCTCTTGTATTCATGATCTCATCCTTAGGTCTTGCTAGTGACCCTTGTATCCATTGTGCCTCTGCACTATACTCCCAAGCTTCAAATTTTCCCCAAGTCCATTGGAATTGGTGTACCTACAAAAAAAACATCATCAAATGCACCTCCATGTTCTTGAAGTTACTTCCTCTTCATCATGGTTGCATCTTTGTCTTCTTGAGGCCCTATGCCATCTTGACCTCTTCATCTCCATATTGATGCTCCCTCAACCTTGACATGTCTACCCATGCATAATGCTTCATTTTCGCACTTATTTCCCATATATATAGTATTTCTAGTGACTCATGCTCTTGGTTTGAGACCAATTGAGCCCACTTTACCTATTTTTTTATTTGTCTTTTAAAGTTTCAAGTTAACTATCTTAAGAAACAATGAACAATTAGTATTGTTTGTAGACCAAGTTGGATCATGTGTTGTGTGTTTTAGGTGTTGGGAGGAATGTAGAAGTGTTCTCCATAATGGTGGGATTTGGGGAGGTCTATATGTAATGTGTGGATCCATTCAAAATTTTAGTGAATGATTATATAATTTAACAAATAATATTCTTAGTATTTCTATCAAATATGAATCATGATTAGATTAAATGTACAATGCTTTGCAGTCAAAATCTATTTAAGGGATTTACACTTGATTTTACACAAGATACTACTAATGATAGTATGTTTATATTTGACAGATGAAAACATTAATATCTTAATTCAGAGTATAGGAGATAATTTTTTGGTATAATTATAGCCCGAATATTTTCCTATGAAGAAAGACCATGTCTAACAATATGAACCCAAAACAAAATAAGGAGACAATTGTTAGATTTTGGTCTAAGTTGAAAAGAAAAGGTGATGGAAAATATTATTGTCCCTGCAAAAATTGCAAGGGCTTAAAAACTCAAAAACTTCTAATCAAAACAACTGAGAAACATTATAGGCAGAATGGTCACATTGAAGGGGGGCACAATTTTCATCCATTGGTAAGTATTTTAATATATTATTTTAACAATTTATATACATAAGAAATAAATTGATGATGAGATCATTGTCATGGTTAATTTAATGTCATTATTTTGATGTAGGTCAACCTATTAGAAACTACAATTGAAACAATTGTTATATTGTCATTGATGTCAAACCTTAACTGGTAAGACAGTTGCTATCTAGGATAGTACCATATCTTTTGATTGATGAAGAGGAGATAAAAAGAGGACCTAAGGAAAGGTTGATTTATGTGATACTTCAATGGGTACTTGATTAGTTGGCACAATTGACAATATAATGTGTTGTTTATCTAATTAAGAAGAAAGACTGGAAACATAGGCTTTCCCAAGAAAAAGTGAAGAAATCTAGTTTAAGTCGAGTGATGTTAGTGTCGACCAAGCGCTAGTATATTATGAGTAAATATAGTGTTGCTATAAAAGAATCAAGATGTAACCTTGGTAATGTTCTAACTCTAGAAAGTATTGTTGGTAAGCTTACTTCTTTTGAGCTGTCTAACTATGATAATTACATTGTTCTTATGTTGAATCTGCATTCAAGTCACAAATGGTTCTTCATAAGTCTACTAAGGAAAAATAAAAGTGTGTGAAATTGATAGTGATAGTGACAGTGATAGCGATACTTTTGATGAAGAACTAGATGATCTTGAGGCACTTGTGGCTAGAAGGCTAAAAAGAGGAAAAGGGAAATATAAAGGTAAACTTCCTATAATCTATTTTTCATGTAACCTAGTTGGCCATATTGTAGCAAGATGCCTTGACATGACTAACAAGGATGAGAGAAGGGAAAGAAAGTACAAAGACAAGAGAAATGACAGGGATCACTGAAGGTACAAAGACTACAAAGACAAAGGTAATAAATCTTGCTATATTGCTGAAGAGGAAACTGACAATGACACTAGTGAATCTAATGAATGTGATATAGAAGTTGTTTATGTTGTTATGAAAGATGATTCTGATGAAGACGAGAAAATTGCACTTATTTCTTATGTGAGTAAAGGTGATTTTTGGATTATTGATAGTGGTTTCTCACATCACATGACTGGTTATAAAAGTAAGTTTGAAACCCTAGATCATTACAAAGGTAGAAGTGTTAAGTTTGGTAATGATGCACCATGTCCTGTGAGAGGAAAAGGATCAATTAGATTAACTGACAAGATTACATGTGAAAATACTTATTGGGTTAAAGGTCTTAACTATAACTTTTTGAGTGTTGCGCAGTTGAACAACACTAGTTACCGAGTGTAATTTCATCATAGAAAGGCTAAAATATTTGATGCCACTGGTGAACTAATTGGAAGTGGAGAATAGACAAGATGTAACTCATTCTATCTAGACCTATCTAAAGAAACATGTTTGTTTGCATAATTTTATGATGTATGGTTATGGCATAAGAGGTTGTGTCATGTGAATTTTGAAAATCTAGTAAATATTAGTTAAAAAAAAAGAAAGAGGTTTTTCGAGATTGAAGAAACCTGATAATGTGATGTGTAAATAGTGTCAATTGGGAAAAATGACAAAGTCTAGTTTTAAGAGAAAGACATATACTTCTGAAAATATTTTGGAATTGGTTCATACTGACCTTTGTGGACCTCTGGGTGTACAAAGTTATTATGGTGATAAGTATTTCATTATGTTTGTTGATGACTATTCTAGAATGATGACTCTAATGTTTTTAAAGGAGAAATTTGATGCATTTCAGTTGTTTAAGTGGTATTTGGCAAAAGTTGAGAAAGAAAAAGGTAGAAGCTTGAAATTTTTGAGATCTAACAGAGGTGGAGAGTTTATATCAAATGAGTTCAATCTGTTCTACAATGATAAAGGAATAAAGAGACAAATGTCTACACCGAGGACACCTCCACAAAATGGTATAACAGAAAGAAGAAATAGATCAATTATGGATTGTACTAGAACATTGATGATAGAGAAGAATCTTGCACAAAATTTCTCGAGAGAAGTTGTAAGTAAAGTTGTTTATACCTTAAATTGAGTACAAATAAAAAAAGGTACAAATGCTACACATTTTGAGTTATGGCATGGATATACACCTAATGTGAAGTATTTTAGAGTCTTTGGGAGTAAATGATATATACTAAAAGACAATGGGAATGGAAAATTTGATACAAAAAGTGATAAAGGCATATTCCTAGGATATTCCACTAAGAGAAAATCTTATAAGTGTTTGAATTCTAACACTAAAAAAGTTGTGGAAAGTGAAAATGTTAGAGTTGATGAATATGTAGAAAAGAATGAATTGGAGTGCAAGCGAGAACTTGAAGATTATAGATCTTTTGCATACATGGAAAAAGGGGAGGCAAGTAATACACCTAAACCAGATGCAGAGTCACGGATAGGAAATGTCAAGCATCAGGAGGATGTTGTCAAGCATCAAGAGGATGTTGTTGAGCATCAAGAGGATGCTACCAAGCAAGAGGAAGAAGTAGATAATTTGCATGATGAACTTGAAGATCCAGACAAGGAGAAAAGCAATCTGAACCTACATTGGCACAGTATGTAAGAAGACATCACAAGTTTGAACAAATCATTGGAGATAAAGAATCTAGAATCATGACAAGAAGTAAGTTGAAAGGTCATACATTCTTACTATGTGATTTTGAGCCTAAAATAGTAAAAGATGCTTTAAAGAATGATGACTGGATACAAACCATTAATGAAGAAATAGAGTAGATAGAAAATAATAATACCTGGACTCTAGTGTTGAGACCAAAAGACAAGAATGTTATTGGAACAAAATGGGTATTCAAAAACAAGCTAAATGAACATGGAGAAGTCACAAGAAATAAGGCCAGATTGGTATGTAATGGGTATGTACAAGAAGAAGGAATTGACTATGGGGAGACATTTTCCCATGTTGCAAGATTAGGAGTAAGGACTCTACTTGCATATGCAACTTATAAAGGATTCAAAGTATATCAGATGGATGTCAAATATGCATTTTTGAATGGGATAATAGAAGAAGAAGTATACATTGAATAACCTGAAGGATTTGTTGACCCAAGCAAGAAGAATATGGTTTGCAAGTTGCACAAGGTGTTGTATATGAAGATTGAAAAAAGTAAAGGGATTTTGTTAGCTGAAATCTTTGTTGACGATATCATATTTGGAGGACAAGATGCCCTATTTCAGAACTTTTCAAATGAGATGCAAACTAAATTTGAAATGTCTATGTTTGGCAAGATCAAATTCTTTGTTGGTTTGCAAGTTTATCAGATGACAAAAGGTATCTATATTACTTAATCTAAATATGTCAAAGAGATACTGAAAACTTTTGGTATGGAAGATTCCAAACTAGTAAGTACACCTATGGCTACTAGATAGAAACTATCTAAAACTAATTATACAACTGAAGTGAATCAAACCTTGTATAGATCTATGATTGGAAAGCTATGATATGTTGTTCACAATAGACCGGATATTTCCCTAGCAGTTGGGATTGTAGCAACATTTTTTGCCAATCCTAAGGAAAATCATATGATGGTAGTGAAAATAATATTGAGATATCTAAAAGGAACCAAGGATTATGGATTTTATTATAAGAAGAATGAAAAGTTTGAACTGAGAGTTTAAAATGATGCAAATTGGGCTAGAAATTTTAATGAAAGGAAAAGTAAAAGTGGTGGAGCATTCTTTATAGGAAAGAGATTAGTCTCCTGGACAAGCAAGAAATAGAACTGCATTTTCCAATCTATAGTAGAAGCTGAGTATGTTGCAGCAATAGTAAATTGTTCCAATTTAGTGTGGATCAAGAAATTTTTAAAAGGTATGAAGGAGGAAATCATTGAGTCAGTTGTTATTTTCTGTGATAACACAAGTGCTATTAATATATCTAAGAATCCAGTTATGCACACTAAGACTAAGCATATTGCTATCAAGTATCATTACTTGAGAGAGCTAGTTCAAGACAAAGAAGTGAGATTGGAGTATGTGAATAAAAAGGAACAATTAGTAGATATATTCACAAAATATTTACCTAAGGATGCTCATGAATATCTCAGAGGTAAACTACGAGAAATTCCCTTAACTAAGGCTACCTAGTAAAATAGGAGCACTGCATCAAATGTGCTAATAAGAATATTTGACAAATTGATGCAAAAAAGGTCACACTTTAGGAGTTCCCTAGAGTTGTGAGAAGTAAGGCAGAGATATTAATCAATCATAAGAAAGATGATAGAGGGATTATATAGCATACAAAACTGACATGAAGACACCTACATGGTAAAGATGTAAGTGATAGATACAAGCTTTGGTATTGTTGTCAAAGAGGGAGAAGATTCAATGAAAATAAATAGAGTGATACAACACCAAGGGATAAGATTCAATGAAACCCAAGGGAGAGATACATAAAAGATTCAAAGGGAGTAATTGAGCAAGTGTTTAGGCAAGGAAAAAGTTGTGAATCAGAATGAAGCTAAGGATATTAATAAAAATCTGATGCACAGATATTTTGGATTGTTTGGTAAATCATGTGTTATTCATATGGTGTTCCCATAAATGCCAAAGAGGGAGATTGTTTGAAACTACAATTGAAACAATTGTTGTATTGTCATTGATTTCAAACCTTAACTAGTAAGATAGTTGCTATCTAGGATAGTACCATATCTTTTAATTGATGAAGAGGATTTGAAAAGAGGAGATAACAAGAGGACCTAAGGAAAGGTTGACTTATGTGATACTTCAATGGGTACTTGATTAATTGGCACAATTGAGAAGATAATGGGTTGTTTATCTAAGTAAGAAGAAATACTAGAAACATAGGCTTAACCGAGCAAAAGTGAAGAAATCTAGTTTAAGCTGAGTGATGTTAGTGTCGATCGGGCGCTAGTATATGCCGAGTAAATATAGTGTTGATCGAACATCAATAATTGTCGAGCGACAGGAAATTACCAAGCAAAGATAATGTTTGTCGAGGAAGATAGTTTATAGTGATGACTGAGATACACAGTGATGAACAAGGAGATGAACACAATATTGACCGAGTGTCAGTAATTTACATTTGAAGAAAGAATTGAGAATCCTAGCTAACATAGTTGAATTCTTGGGATATGTAAAATGTGTTGACATTATTAATGAATTGTATGGACCATTTAATGCATGGTAAATCATTTTCTTATGGATTCAAAGAGAATTTTGGAGATGTATCTAGAAGGAAAAGATGGAGAACATAATGATGGAAGGATTCGATGAATTTGACCTAAACCTAAGATCTACAGAGGAGATTAAGTGGCAAAAGATTGATCTACCTGATCAAAGAGGTATAAAGGAAAACCTAATTGTGAGGTTAAAATGAGAGAAGAAGGGGTTGATGTTTGTTAGTGAACACATTTTGTCTTTGTTTCTACCTTCTTTTAAACTATTACTCTATCACCCTCTCAAAGAAAAATTTCTACTAACAGTTGGGTAAGTGCTGAATATGAGTCACTTCCCTCTAAATTTTAATTTCACAGATTTGAAACAAAGTATAATTCATATATTAACTTTTCTTGCGACACAGGCAAAAAAAACATGGAAATATATATAAGGTCTTAAATAGTAAACTTCATATATCAGAAAGTGTTTTTATTTTCTAAAGACTGAAAGAAACTTTCAAAGAAAAATACCAATTTTCTTCCAAAAATTTCTAACCCTTTTTTCTACGCAGCTAAACTATTTATAGTTTTTGCAAAGATGAGAGGTCTCCCGAAAAACCTGACCTCTCGGTTAGAACAGTTAACAAGTAACCAAAGTAAAAGAGGACATGTGTCCCTCAAATTTTTAAGATAGTTAAATTTAACTAAATTTTTAGGTCAGCCTCCTTATCGATAGCACGCTCCTCATCTCCTGCGAGATTCCCTCCTTCGGCTGCGGTGGATTGAGTCACCTCCAATTGCTTGTGTGCCTGAACCAATTCCTTTGTGAGCTGGATATGAGGAACTTTCATATTCACTATCCTTGTCATCACTGCTTCTTTTGTCCATCTGCATTTCTTGACTTTCTCAACTGTTAAAGGGAATTGATCTACACAGAGATACAACATTGATTCAATTCTGGCCACTTGAGTAAAATTTGAAGACTTAGGGCTGATTTTTTCTTTAATCTTTTTCAAGGTATTTTAAAATAATGCAAGGGCTATCTTCTAGTCTTGTTCCCCATGATTCACTATGTAGGTATGAGCAAAATTTATTACCTTGAGTTCGGTCATCATTATTTTCTACAACTGCCTGATCTCATTTTCACTATCCTTATTTTTAGTGATAGTGCTCCTGCTGCTGTTGAGATGCCAACTTATATTCTTTCTGAGGACAAAGAAGGTGGCATCATCATGTGATTTTACAACCTTTTCTATGTAGAACTTTACATACCCATATTTTTCTATCTCCGGGAACTTAGACATGGCTCCAAACCATTTCTCCTCTTCTCTCTCCCACACCTGCCTCTGTGTTTGTAGTTCACCGACCAAAACTTATGTATCATGAAAAACTTCCTGAGCATCCTTGAGGTATCTAAGGCCACCTTTGACAATTTCACTGATCCATTCATCCATAGAATTCACTAGGGTTCGGCCTCTCTGCACTTGACTTAAAAAATTTTTGCTCTCAGTAGATCTTGGATCAAAAATCTGAGGAGACTGGACTAATGGAGTGGCATCAAAACTGCAGAACATATTGATAAATTGGGACAAGGTTATAATTGTCTACTTTAGTTCTTTCTTTTCTTTTCCATCTTGCCAGGACAAATTCAGCATCTATTGTGTTGTTTCTTTGAACAAATTATTCTTACTAGCCCGGTCCATGGTACCTAGTTCTACCTTATTGATTTCAAAATCCTCTACCTTAACTTCTTGTTCACCCTCTTTAGGCCTGTAGGTTGCCACTTCAGCATTCCATTTTTTAGTCTTAGTACCCGTGAACATTCAGGCTATGCTTTTTACTTTTTTTAGCCTTGGGAATATTTTGAACATATTTACTCACAATATCTTTAATGGGCACAGACACAGGAACCAAGTTGCATTTCTTACTTACTGTGGATATCAACCATGGGGGTGTAATTTCAGAACCAGTAGGTTTCTTAGGTGTTTTTGCCGGTGTACCAATTACCTCCAATGTGGCATCATCTAGGTCAAAGAGATCCTTATCCACTTGTTCATTTTTAGATATGTGAAAACTCATATCCTCGATCTTGTCTTCCTCCAGATTGATCGTTAGAATGTCCTCATGAGCCATAATTTTCTTAGTCTTTGACTTGGTCTTAGATCTAGTAATCCTTTGTGATGGAGTAGCTAGGTGAGGTTCAGCTACAATTTTCTTTCTCATGTTTCTGACCTGTGGTTTCTCAAAAGATCCTGCATTTTCAATTTGTGTATGTAAATTAGAAATAGAAATAGGAGAATGTAAAGAAGTACATGCAACTTCTTCTTTTTCTACTCTAGGTTCCTTTTTCTTTCTTCTTCTTTGCAACCACTTATTAGTCAATTGGATAGCAGATAAAGTTATTTTTTCAATATCATCTTCTTCCTCTTTAGACCAGTCTATAACAAGTTCACTTTTCTCAACTGGTTTCTTGTAACTAGGTTCAATCAAATTGGATCCATCATCAGTTACCCCATCTACATTAATCTGCAATCTCATGGATTGGATTTGAGATACACATAGCCTGTTGTGTGCTCTTTCTTCTACTTGTGACTCATCACAACAGTCTTCCTAGAAATCTTCCAGATGGGGAACAGGAAACATGTGTGATCTAAGCCTTAGGCTGCCACTGGCATAGTTCTTGTTATCAAATCCTACCCTTTCAATATAGTATTTGAAATCAAAATGATGAATGTCACTCCCAATACTGATGGTGTCATCCATGGTTTTACAGGAAAATTTACCCAGTGTTATAGGGAAAGCTTTGTCCCACTCTTCTTCAAGAAGAAACCTTTTTAAAACTGTATCTAGCTAACGAAAAATCTTAGCTAAGATAAAGCAATCAAATGTATACCTAGGTAACTTCAACGGTTGGTCTTCAAAACCCCCAACCCTGATATATGTAAACCTAGGAAACTAAATATAATAGCTCCCATATTTAGTTATTAATCCTTGGGCTTCCAAACTAATTCTTCTATCAGTGACACCAGTCAATTCAAAACATAGTTTTTCCATGAATGTGTCATGCACTCTCCTGTAATTCTCAACAACCTTATCTTTTTGTAAAATTGGATCATATTCATACACACACATATTTGCAACCTAGGGTTCATGTGGCATTTCGGACCATTGTCTACTACAGGCTAAACAATACATGAGATAGGAAGACATGAAGAAACCACAACCAGTCAATTTAGAGGTATTGAGCTGTTCTCTCAATGAGCTAGCAATTACTCAGCCTAATCTAGGATTTGCGTTCCTTCTAGAATAATTTGAACATAAAAGTACATCCAGTCAAAAAAAGATAAGCAACTTGAGACCCTCTCACTCTATGTAGCATCACCATCAGGTCGCTAATGTAAGGGTAGACATGGGTTCTATTGAATTTCTTAGGAAAACATGAACCCCCTCTTTGTGGGTTCACCAACCAGCTCTTAGCTATTGAGGTACGATTTGCATCTCTATTTTCATTGAATTTTACAATGGACTGCACGGGATAGAAAGCGGAGAATGCCTTTTCTGGAATTTACAGAGCTTGTGTCATGATTTCCCTATTAACTGGCATGAGGACACTACCATCTTTCTTTTTTATTGACTCAGTTCATGCATCATAACTTTGTATGCATTCAAGAATTGGCTCTGGGCACACAATAGCGAGAGGAAAAGTCATCTCAGAACACAACCCACTACGTAGGATTTCCAAGGCTGGGGTACCGTCTAAGGAATTCAAAAGACAAGATGGAAAATCCTCAATATCATAGTCTTCTAGGTCAATGTCTGATACTATAGGTCCATCACACACTAAACTCGTAGTATTCCCAAACATATGAAAAACTGACCTCATTTTGTAGAAATTAATCTTCTATTAACGTTGCAGACTATTGAATTTTGAAAATATCACAGGAGTAATAGCCAAACTCACCTCTAATCTATAGAAGAATTTTGATTACAGAAGCTCCCAAATCCTACCTCCGTACACCAGCTTCTTAAAACACTTAGGCATTTGAAAATAAAGATGAAAGGATATAACTTAAATAGAACCGTGATAGCACCTGAATGAATTGCAAATCCTTCACAATAAATTCCTCGGGGATTTGATTTGACATTTTGTACAAGCAATTCATAATTACCATTAAACAAATCCTGAGGGCATTTAAAGATAATGATTATTCTACACCTCAAGGATGTACTTAAAAAATTCAGACCATAATTAGCATTTAATGTCACTCCCTATCGGGCCACACTGCTTAGCTGTCATTGAATTCTCTCTTCTTTCCTGACTTCTTCGGATTCCTCTTAACAAGGAAGAACATAGTTCAAAGGAGTTCGTCATTGTTCAAACCTGTTCAAGACTGTTCATGATTTTCCAACTTTAGAGTTAACTCCATTGATAATTCACATGAATGGGAACATTCGTGATTAAAGGACCAATTTGATTCAATCTTCTTCAGTGCCAGCAGTGAGAGAATTTATTCCTTTATTAACCTGTCATATCCTCACAAAAGATGAAAATTATATGAACATCCTTTAATGGGTATGAACATTGTTCAAGGTTGTTAAAATATGTTCAAGGGTGCTCAAGAAAAACAAATCTCACAAAATTTTGAGAAATGAAAGACACCAACAGGAACTCAAAGAAAAGATGAACGTAAACGATATGCACTTCAGGGAAGAAACACTAATATAAAGACAAGGTTTTCAAAATGAAGCCATAGTCAAAGAATAAAAGGACCAGACTCAAACTGGGACTAACAATGTTATTAGCTGATAAGTCTAAGCAGAAGGTTGAAGGTGAAATTGTGAAGGAGCTAAACAGAGTTGTGAATGCTTGAAGTGAATTCTGAGAAGATCAAAGATGGAGATGGAAATGGAGGTCAGTCAGTAAATCAACATATATGTGCGAAGTGGATCTATATTTCCAAATTGAGTTGTATGTTTTTCAGATCAGAAATTATTGTTACTTTCTAACCATTGTATTAGTCTAAATCCTTTAATCAAGGTTGACCTAACAGTCATTGTCTAAATCCTTTAATCAAGGTGACATTCTAACAGAATGTTCTTAAGTCCTCTAACCAGGCCACTTTTGACATAGTGTTTTAAATCCTTTGACGGCGTCACACCCAACAATGTGTATGTAAACCTTTAACAGGGTTGGCTTTACATAGAGCTCACTTTAGAAGAGTGAAAATCAGTAACATGTTACAAAGTGTTTTTTCCCAAATTGAGTTTCCACTATCAATTTTGGTGTTATACTTGTGTGAATGATTTTGATGTGGATTTTGTTAAAATTTTTATATTCTACAAGCTAATTAATTTTGGATAGTGGATTGTATGTTATATGTTTCTGATATATGTTATAGAGACTGAGTTGAATTATTGATTAGATCTGATATTTTGAAGATCTAAAAAGTTCAATTGCTACATCTGGACCTGAGAACAACTGATTCACCCCCCCCCTCTCTCTATCATTCTAAAACATTATAACACAACTACCCTCAATTAAATGTTATGGACTATAATAATCTGGAGAATATGAATTTCCAAGTCGAGGAATATGGAGGTGTGAATATCAAAAGAGAAGATAATGATCCCATGGAAGAAGATGATCCTGTGACAAAGAACACAATTGAAGATGATGGTATTGTCACACCTGATCATGTGCCAGAGAACATGATTGAAGATGATAGTACTGGCACAGTTGATCATGATGATGCAGATGGCCTTGATTTACCCATACTTGAGAAGGCATATGAGCCCCTATACAAAGGCTCCCAAATAACTCTTCTCTCCAATGTATTTTTGTTGGTGAGCTTCAAGGTTATGAATGGTTTATCCAATGTTGCAATCTCACATATGTTAAGGTATGTCATATATGTCATCTTTTTTCATCCATTTTAGTCATAATTTCATTATAGGTAACAAAGGGTGAATTGTGTACCATTAATATTATTTATATTAACAAATTATATTTTTTGTCGAAGGTTGATAGGTGAGTGTTTGTTACCACCATCAAACATTTTACCTCACTCATACCGAGAATTATCTTCCATAATGAAAGATATTGGAATGGAGTATCAAACAATAAATGCATGTCCCAATGATCATATTATATATCATAAACAACATGAATTTGCAACAGAATTTTGCGATTGTCATATTAGTAGATATTGATCAAATCAAATAAAAAAAGGTGCCTCATAAGGTTCTTTGATATATTCTCATTATTCCACATCTGCAATGATTATTCAGGTGCACTACCTTCACACAATTTATGGATTACCATGCATGTGATAGAAGTTGAGATGACATTATGTGAATGCCTATAGATGCTTTTTCATTTAAGGACATAAAGGAAACTTGGCCACACTTTAAAGAAGAACCTTGTAATCTCAAGCTTTCATTGGCAGCAGACAGTGTCAAACCATTTAGAGAGATGAGATCTGTTTACTTGGTGTGGCCTATTTTTGTTATCAACAATAACATTCCTCCTTGAATGTCCATAAAGAGGGAGCACATAATGTTGGCAATGATTGTTCCAAGTATTTTTTCATTTAATAGTCATCTAAATTTATTTATAAATACCACATCAAAATGGTCATAATAATTATGTAATATTTATGTTAATTCAACTAGGTGTACTAAGTTAAAGATATGAATGTATATATTGAGTCCCTTATCAATGAGTTGTTGGAGTTATGTAATGGGGTCACTATGTATGACATCTCTAGACTAATAGGACAAAGACAATTTCAATTCCATGCAATGTGTGTATGGACAATACATGATACCCCTAGGCTAACACATTTTTGTGGTATGTTATATTGTTAACACATATTTTTTATATGTTATAGTGCTAACACATTTTTGTCGTATGTTTAAGTTTGTGTGTGATAATTGTAATTATCAAAATTAATATATTTAATCCAATTATACACAATCTTGTAGGTCTTCAAACAAAGAGAAAATTTGCATGTCCAGTTTGTGGTCCAAAGATGAAATGTCATCATTCAAAAAGTTTAGAAAACTAAGTTTTCAATGAGTATAGGCACTTTCTCCACAGAAATCATAAGTATTGAATTACTGAAAAACATATTTTTAATAGGACATAAGAGACTACATCAAAGCCACAAAGAATGAAACCTCGCCTATGGAAGTTGGAATATAATAGAATAAATCATCGAGGTAATGTTATTCCATCTGATGGTTTTTGTTTGAAATTTATATTTTGATATTGTGTTTTATTTACTGATGATGTAATTGATGCTCTCGAAGTTCATCAAGGCATTAATGACCAACTTCCAAAAGGACTAGAAAGTTATCCTAGACAATTTAGTAGGTTGTTATACCACGAGCACCTCCCAATCATGAATATTTTGATGCTATGCATATTGGAAAGAATATAACAGAGGCAATATGAAAATTATTGGATGGAAGGTGTGACAAAGAAACTTTGTCAAATTTTTAGTGACATTTAAGAATCCAACCATGCATTAAAAAATGTTATTCAAAAAAATAACAATGGATACCATATTGATATAAGTTCCCTTCCTTGGTTATTATCGGAGTAGAAAAGCAATGCTATAAAAGAATTCATACAAAAAAATTGATTTTCTATAAGATTTTTTGTGAACATAAACAATCTCATATCAAATAAAAGTGAATTTGGGCTAGGGATGAAAATACATGATTGACATAGCTTTATTAATGTAATTCATGTTATTATGTATTCTCTATATACATGTATATTGCATGTAGTTTTCATTGTATTATTTTCTAAAATATTGAAAAGCTCATTTTATAATTATTGTAGTACGTTCTACCTCTATCTCTTCCACACCAATTCAACAACAGTGTCAAAAAAGTTATATATGATCTTGGAAAATACATGAGGTTAGAATAATTATTTTTTAGATTTGTTGTATAGATATTATATTTGCGACTTGTTTTACTTTTTCTATAATTTATTGTATATTTTTTGTAAAGTCTCATGTATATGTTTTTGTGTGTTGAATATCTTCTAGGTGGTTGTTATCGAAAGAAATCAATAAAGAACATATAAAATATTGGAAGATAAAAAACCTCATCTTATGTGTGAAATGCAAAAATGTCTACCTTCAACTTTTTTCAATGCACAATAAGACTACCTCATATATCAAGTTGAGGAGATTGAATTGTGTGGACCTGTACAAACTAGGTCAATGTGGATGGTTGAGAGGCACTTGAGATTTTTTAAGGGCTTGGTTTGACAAAGAGAACATCCTGAGGGTTCTATGGTGGAGGGATATATGGTATACCAAACCATGGTATACATTAGTGAATATCTTCCTAAGTTTACAACAAAGATCCATGTAGATCACATTTGGGATCCCAACTCCATCAGCAAATTCGAAGGGGAACCTGTATGCTAAAAAAGCCAGGGGTGAAAAGAAGAAAGAAGAAGTGAGAAAGAATAGTGTGCAAAGAAGCACAATAGTAGAGGAGAACACACCTGTAGTGACCAGTTATGCTTCTCAGTTGAGTACAAACAAAGATCTTATCAGGCTATACAAAGTCATTTGTAAAAGGTCAATCCTTCTATTGTTCTCTAACAATTACAATAGTTAAATCTCAGTATTTGGGTGGACTCTAATAGGTCCCTTGTATCAAATCCCCTAATCGGGTGGCATCTTGAAAGGCTTTCTAAAGTCCTTTAACCAAGCAAGCACTAACTGGCCTCATTATAGCAAATCCCTTAACCAGATCGCATCTAGTGCGTTTTGATCCTTTATCCGAGAAGGTTCCTAACAGGGCATACTCTAGAAAAGTACAAAATTTGTGAGGTCTCCTCACACCGTGGTTTTCACACTAACCGGGTTTCCACGTGATAAATTTGGTGTCACTGTGTGATTTTTTTCTTACTATTATTATATGCTTAAATCTATTTGCCTTTCAGCTGTAAGTTTACTTCACAGGATTTAAAGATAAAAAGGTTTTGGTGGTGTTGATTCACTCCTCCCCTCTCAGCACCGGTTTGGGACTGTCACATACATGTAAGAAGCCCATGTGGGCTCTTATATGTGCATTTAAGGTTAACAAGAGGGGATTTGGCTTTAGTTCCTAATCTTTTGGATTAGGAATGTGCATATGATTAGTGAGGGGAACAAGTTTGGATTAGGATTAATAAATGGGAAAGTGATCTAAGTTGTGTTGGAAACATGAGTTAGGTAGTTGGAGTGAGGTTAGATAAGGGTTAAAGTTAGGAGACGTGCTAGAATGGCATTAAATAGATTATTTAATTCCAAATGGAGCAAAAGGGATAAAATAAATTAATTTAAATAGATAAATATGTTTATTTAAGTTAATAGAAGAAGGTGGATTTAATTAATTAAATGGTTATGGGTTGTCATTAGATTAATTGGACTACAAATAATTAATTAAATTAATTTGGCTAGAAGGATAACATCAACTTATTAAATCACATGTAATTATTTAATTAATAATGTGTAGGAGGGAACTAAATTTAATTAAATTTGTTAATCAAATTTAGGTGTCTGCAAATTTATATAAACATTTACTTTCTTTACATTTTGGTAAACTCAACATACCTACACAACCCAAGGTGTAACTAATAGGGTTTTTAGATATAATTATTTTGATTACACCATCTTCTTTACGATCTTATAAGGGTTTAGATTACTCAGTGTTTATGCTTTAGCCATATCTTTAGCTTTTGTGTTGAAGAAATTTATCCCCACTAACTAATTCCCTAATATTAAAAAATGTTAAATAAATCACATGATAATGAAAACTTCAAATTGTGGAGGCA
The DNA here is from genome assembly GCA_027943335.1 of Chamaecyparis obtusa. Taxonomy (NCBI): domain Eukaryota; kingdom Viridiplantae; phylum Streptophyta; class Pinopsida; order Cupressales; family Cupressaceae; genus Chamaecyparis; species Chamaecyparis obtusa. The sequence goes on from BSBK01009157.1 coordinate 43,906, forward strand.
TACACAAATATTTACACCCTCAAATCAATTTTTGTTCCTTTAAACAAGTTACAAGGTAACCTGCACAACTGATACAACTCAAAATTACATGAAATTTCATTTTATTTAGTATGTTACAACCTTTCTATATTGCCACTATATTTATAATGACAAAATAGAAGATAATTCTAAATGTTTATCTACACTTAATTTAGACCATTTTTTCTAAATAAAATAATTTCACTTTATTCCTTTAAAGTGAAATACAAAATAGAATAATCTAAATTATTTCAACTTTTCCCTGATATGTTCACACTAAACCTATGCAAAAGTTCCTATTTGAGGTAGAAATTCAATAGGTGACTTTGTGGGTGACCTTATTTTAGACTACCCTCCTACTCTCTTTTTTTCTCCAAGCATTTCATGTACCAATTTATTTTCATATTTTATGCTTGCTAATTTTATTTGAGACATTATAATCTTCATATATCATTTGGCCTTTGGAATTTTTTGTTATAGTATTATGCCAAGATCTTATCCATATTTTCACTTTCCTTTGAAAAAAAAAATCTCATTTGAATCCTTTAAAGACTCAATATATTGAGAATGGCATTCCTAATGATGTGCACATAAGAATTGTTTACACACTCATTATTGAGAGAAGTGGAATATTACAACCATAATGCATGTATAGCTAAGTAAATGTTTTCTTAAGAGACATATAATTATTAATACACTCACTCAAATTGAATATCCTCAATACTAAAGTCATTATGTACACCAAGTAATAGTAAGCACTCCTTACAACATAGATATTCTTTGTAGATGGTGTATCCTCTAATTAATCTACCAACCCTTTATCTTCTTTTGATCCTTCTTCCTTTAACCCTACAAATACTACTTCCATTATCTATACTTATGTGCTATTAATCATTGTGTGACCTCTTTCATTTCTTCCTCTACTATTGTACTATCATCTATTGCTCCACTAGTAGTTTAGTTACATTTGATCTTTCTAATTGACTCAAGATGTTGTCCACCTTACCTATTAAAATATATTATATTGTACCATTAGGTAAAAAGGAATTAAGGGTGGTTGTAATTGACATGGTCAATTAGGATCACTAGAGGAATACATTTAATAACTTTTAGTTGATTGTAAAATGCATTCAATTGCAATTTTCTATAAAATATTTAGTTACTGGAAAAGTGAAGGGACTAAGGAGAGCTCTTAACTTGGCGAGGAAGATGTAATAATATTTCATTATTGGCCTTGGAGAAGGTATTCTTGGTGGAATTCACCTTGATTGGTGTTCTTTGTCATGCTTGGTTCCTTTGGTCTCATTTCATTCTTTTATTTGTACACTTTATGTAGCTTTTCTTTGTGGGATGATTTTGTGGTTTTAAAATGTTAAAACCAATGATTAATTCCCTCTTGTCCTTTGTGATGATTTATTTTAGGGGGTTGAGATATTAAAAATTAATATATAAGTGATAACACACTCTTTGGAACATTACTACCATAAGATAAGTGATGTTAATGCTTCACGTCAGTGATAATATGAAAGAGGCCAATACGATTTTAGAGAGTGTTAAAAATCAATTCAAAAAGTAAGAAATATTATAGGGATGTGTTTAGTTTAGAAGATCCTAAATGTATTTTGGAGACTAACAAATTTGACTATTTTCACAAGAAAAAAATGGAGATGGAGGAGACATCTATAATGATAAACAACCTAAAATATGATAAGTGTAGGATGTCTTTATTTTCTAGGATTCTTCACATTGGTCTTAACTTGAAAAATAGAAGATATTAAAAGGAAAGAAGATGATCTTTAAAATATTTATAATTTGTTTACTTGTATGGATAAATAATCCTTACCTTCTAAAAAAATTATTTGATGAATGGATATAAAATATTTTAGAAAATCTAGAGAATAAATATCTCTTGCAAAATGTTACAAAAAGGATTGTTTGTGGTTTCTTAAAAAAATATAACATGTAAAAAAAGTATTAATTAATGTATTGAAATGTAGATAAATATATACTCAATGGTATACTTTGGTTTCCTAAATAATCATACATGAAGAACTGTATGGATGAAATTTAAAAATGCTCCTCCTTGTCGCTGCCAAACAACAACAAACATGGTCATTCCTCTTATAAATGTTTATTCTTAATGGGAAAATACAAGAGAAATACACCAAGTCTCCACTTCCCCAAATGAATGCTATTGTACTCTTACCCATAAATTTTTTGTTCAAATTTTAAACAACATTGAATGTTCATTGAATAGTATCATTTATCAATGTGAAATTGAAATGTTGGGGAGTTTAAATACATGATTTTTGTGCAAAAGTGAAGAATATAAAAGGTGTATCCTAAAGTTCTTGGTTATACAAATAAAATCCAAAACAATCTCTTTTCAAAGAAATGAACACTAATAAAAGTGCTAATTAGATGAAGAAACCAATAATATGAATTGAGAGTGATTTCTATACAGAATTAGTTTAATTAAATGATTAGGACAACGGGATAAACTATGGGTTATTTTCCCCAAGAGGAAGAATTAGTGGATTTTTTATCAGATGATGATGTGTACTATTAGTTATATGTTGTCATTAGTGTCACACATATAGTTGGTGAAGGAAGCAAATAGGCTAGTCAGTCATCACACCAAGAATAGATACCGAGTAGAGAACAAGGAAGAATATCATAATAACTGAACACAATCTTGGTCAAGCACTCATACCGAGCCAGATGATTACCAAGCACCGAGCATAGTTTTAACCAAACATTCATGTATACCAAGCATCAGTAAATTATCGAATGATGAATGCAGTGTATATTGAGTAAACTAGGAATGACATAAAAGTTTGTAACGATACAGACTACAAGTTAAATAGTTTACACCGACCTAGAAAATGGTTTACCAAGATCGAGGTGAAGTTTAAATATGGATGTATGTAATGATGTTTAGGTTATTCATTTGGATTGTTGATCTTAGGTTTTCTAGATGTTGCCATAACCCTAATTAGGTCAAAATCCTTTGTTATAAGAATTGTATAGTTGTCATTTTGACAAGTAACACACATGAAGTAGCTGCACATACAAACATGTGAAGATTGGACAAGGTTGTGAAGTTGAAGCATTGACAGAGTATTCAAGGATTGAATCAAATATTACATCAAAAGGCTACAGAGACGAATTCAAAGAAAAGATCTATCACAACAAGGTGATAACAACTAAGTACTTATCAGATCTGAAATCAGGAAAAGTTAGTTGTTATATACATATCAATTTCACTGTTACTTTCTAACAATTGTGGTAGAACTTAAAATCTCTTAACAGAGTAGACCTGACAGTCTTTTTGGTAAATCTCTTAACCGATTGCACACTTAATTGTGTTGCTAAAATCCTTTAACCAGGTAGATTCTCACAGATCTTAATTATTACTCCTAACAAGGTAAGATCATCAGAAGTGATCAAACATTGTAGCCTGAACTGGTAAAATTTATTACTGCAGTTAGTGAAGCTTTGTGGGTGTCATCCCCACCATGATTTTTATCTTCTAACAAGGGTTTTTGTGATACCAAAATACTAGTGTTATGTGTATGAAGTTTCATGATTTCTTATTTGATTAGATTAGAAGTATTTACATTGCAATTATGTTAATGTATGTAGGGAGACAGTTGTAGATACTCAAAAATGGGCAAGTGCTTTAAATCATTAAAATGGAAAATTCTTAATCAAAATGCACTAATTCTCATAAAAAAGGATCAATTCAAATTTAAATGGACATTTATTAAATAAAGTTGGACAAAATCAATAAAATCAAAGGAAAAAAATTAAATAATGATAAATAATTAAATCAAAGCTTAAAGGGGTGAAAAGTACTATATAATTGATTTTAATCAATTAATTATATAAGTTGTTAAATCAAAAATCAAAATGAACCTATTCCCTTACATGGCTAAATTTAATTAATTAATTAAATTTAATAAATCATAATATCTTTTAACAAAGTTGAGCAACCAATGAAAATTAAGGACAAAGAGATACAAATCACTCAAAAGAAATGAATCTTGATCACTCATTTTAAAGTTTCAATCTCATCCACTCAATTTTGTCCTTTTGTCCAAAGCTTTGAGACAAACATTTACATTGTCCCCCCATTTATGAACATTGAAAAGTTTTTGACTCAACCAAAGGTAAATCATGATTACTTCACTCTACCCCCTACCCTTGGGAATTTACTATAAGTATGAGGCATTTTGAGAGCAATAATAATCTTATAAATTCATTTGCAAAGCATCCTTATTATAGTCAATTTCATAGCAATCAAAAGTATTTGAGAGCATTTGAATTATCTTTGTATCAATTTGAGAGTTAGTGAGCTAGATTAAGCATTGTAGCATCATATTTTCTCATTTTAGAAGTGTCACTAGTGGAGATTGAGCTGAGAGCTTCACTTACCACATTTGATTAGAGAACCATGAGATGTTATGGATTTTAGTTTCAATTCTTAGTTAAATTTGTATTGCATTTGCTTTGATTTGATAGTTAAATATCTTAATTTCATGAAGCTGTTTAGCATACACACAACAATAAATACTTAGTCGGTTAATGAATTACTTTGTTACAAGGATTGAGTTAAAAGTTTTTAGGGTTACTGATTCACCCCTCCCCTCTTAGTAACTCACCTTTCCATAATCCCAACAATTGGTATTAGAGCTAGTTCTCTTGTTGAGGAAGTTTAATCATTGAAGAGAGAAGATCTTAGAGATGGAAAGGTATAAGCTTGATAAGACTATTGAAAATCAGGGACTGGAGATGCAGATTATCATGGAACAACTTAAGGATGCCAGAGAAAAATTGAGAGAGTTACTGATCAAAAGGAAGGAATTAACATTTTGGCACAATGAGACTGATTATCAGGAAGAAGAGATAGAAGAATTATTTGAAGGATCTGGAAGCATATCTGATGCATCTGAAGGAATTATATCATATCTATCTAAAAAGAATCAACACCTTACTGATCAAGTGAAAGCACTGCAAATTGGATAAGAGACTCAAATGTTAAGAATGATTGATGTCATGAACAATGCAAGACAGGCTGAACAAGAAAGGAATTTGGCTATTGAAAATAGAATACAAATGACTAAAAAATTGGAAGAGAAGGAATCTGAAATACTAAGGCTTATTGAGCATCAATTGGAAATATCTAATTAGATGGTTGTCATGAGTTAGGAAGTCAACCAAGTAAACAATGAACTTGCTAGAAAATTGGAAGACATTGGTGAATTAAGGGAAGAAAATGAAATACTGAAGAAAGAAGTCAAGATACAACAACAATATAATGAGATGATTAAGAAAATTGAAGAAAGTACCAAAAGGATGGATGAATTCCTAAACAGTCAAAGAAGACTGGATATTACTATTGGTTTAGGTTATACCGAGAAGAGAGAGTCGTCAAAACAAGATGAACAAAATAATTCCTATGCAAATCCAAGGCCAAAGAAGATCTCATGCTATCACTATGGAAAACTAGGTCACACATCAAATGTTTGCAGAAGTAAAGCAAAAGATATTCCTAAATATACTCCTAAATTTGATGGTTACTATTATAATTCTAACAAGTATGAACATCAAGCACATGAGTGTAGATCAAAGCTGAATAAGTCACCTAAGAGACACTACATGAAAAATCACTATCATACTTGCAACATGCATGGACATATATTACATGAATGCAGGACAAAGATGAAACAAGTCTAGAAACCAAAAAGATAGAACAACACCTATCAACTGAGAAGACAAGGTAATGCTTACACTTGGGATTAAAATAATTAGGTTAATTGCATAGCATGTGGTAGATATTGTCATATTGCAGCAAATTGTATGAGATTACACTGGAGATGAAAATCTAGAAATTGGACAAATTATGGAATGGCATGTTTGCACTATCACAAGGTCGGTCATTTAAGTAAAGACTATATAGATCAAACACCAAAAATGAGTACTGGTGTAGATGAGAATATCATTGAAGGAATCATGAGGATAAGGAACCAAATGTGGAGAAGAGCAACCGATGACAATATAGGAACAAGCACAACGGTTTGTGACACCTCATCCTTTGGGTTAGGTGATTTCACCACCTCCACCTAATAAAATCAAGTAAGTATGGGAACTAAATTTTTAATCAGTTATATCTTACAAAAGTTCCTTATATCTATTGCAAGAATACCAAATCAACATAAAATAAGATGCACAAGGTAGTTATATGTTTTGAACATGAAATGTGTATAGTTGGTAAAAGCATGACTGAGTGAAAGTTTGTTACTCGGTGAAAGTGTTAAGGTTAACCAAGTTGAAGAGTCGATCGAGCAATGTTAGTGTTAACCAAGATAAGTTTCAAAAGAGATAACCGAATGTTTATTGTTAACCGATTTGTGGTTGGTGAAGCATTTATGCAAAACTTTGAGCGGGAAAAGATTTTTGGGTATAAATAAGCATCGAGAAAACTCATTTCTTCACACAACAAACTAGAGTGAATCGAGCAAGATTTGAGGAAAGAATTTCCAAGCTTTTCACAGTGATTTGAGAAGATCACAAACTGTTTAAAACCCATACAAGTAAGTCTAAAGAAAATTGAACCATTTACATACAATTATTGTGAAGCCCTAATTTATTGAAACAATGGCATCCTCATCTAAGACTGATAGTGAGAAGAAGGTCACATTGATCAAGTCTGCAACCTATGAAGAACCAAATATAAACTACACCTTGAGGTCACATCATAGGTTGATGAGAAAGGTGCATTTTTTAGCATATAGCCTAGGTTTTTGTTGGTTCAAGACATATGGTCATACATTCACTACAAGATCAGTGAAATAGGATATTTTGAGTTACAATCCACATACCAAGAGTTACGCTAGGATGAAAATTTGAAGGATGAACATACACACATGGAGATCAAAGGTTTGACTAATACCCATCACTTTATGAAGGAGTTCAAGACTGGGTGGATTAGGGTAGTACTCAGTCGAGTACACAAGGGAAAAATATGGTTGGATGAACCAGTCAAAATTACAAAGGATGTTAGTCACATGGTCACTAGTTATCCAACAAGTGACAATGAAAAATCCCTAAGACACCCATCGAGAACTGAGATTGAGAAATTAATAGGAGTCGAGTGGCATGGAAGAGGCATGCAGATCAATACAATCCATAACCCCGAGACTAGATTTGGAGCTTATGCCATTTCCTACAAGATATTCCAATCTAGCAGACCCAATAGTGTTCCTTGTGGAGATGTTGACATAGCATATAAGTTTGTAAAGAAAGGTTTACAACTAGACCTCATTGAGTTGATGCAGAAACAATAGGAAGAAAACATGAGGACTATTCATATTAATAAGACCAATACATGTAAGTTTGGATCACTCTTAGTATGTATCTTTTTCTATCTGCAAAATTTATTTATCTCAGTCGATAATGTATAATGGGATGTTAACAAACCGGTCATCATACAAATCGGTGAATTCATAAAGAATCTAGGACAAAAATTTGAATCAGTAATGGATGATTACTTTGGTAAATTCAAAGAAAGAATGCACAAGAGAAGTAGGATACCTGCACAGTTAATAGAACAACACAAATATGATATATATTTTCTAGTGGACACTGACTCCACTCTTATCAAAGCAGTTGAGCTAAGGATTGCATGGTTACCACCTATCGAATATGAGCTTGACATTGATCAAGCCTCTAGGTCAATAAAGGCACTACTTGCAGAGCCCAAAGACAAGAAGGCAACTAGGTTTGGAACCTATGAAGAAGCTAAGTTAAGAATCAAAATGGATTTAGTTGGAGTAAAAGTAAGCAAAAAATCAAATAAAATTATGGACACTCTAGCTAAACAATTTGGTGATGATGAAGAAGAAGCAGAGAATTCGATTGAAGAAGCAACTGAGGAATAACTACCGATCGGTAATAGTGAACATGAAGAAGAGACCGAGTTAGATAAAGAGATTCAAGTTGCACTAGTGAACGCAAAATGAAAGAGGAAATAAGATGAGACCCCCACACGAGTGAGGACAAGGTCCTCTATAGGTGTTTCCCTACCTTTAAAATGTGGACTTGCAAAAATCACAAGGCCAACGCCGACAAAGACCTACCAAAAGAAAAAGAGAGGTACTTAAGCCTCTATCAAGCTCCCTAAGAAGAGGAGAAAGATGATAAGAGGTAAAGATGATATTGATTCTGATGAAGAGGAGGATAATATTCAATTTAAAGTAGTTTTGAATAAGGGACAATCAATTGATGAAATGGTAAAGAACATAAAGGAAACAGGTAGACTAGGTCACCCTAAAATGAATTGGTATGTACATATGTCAACTAAGGATCAGGAAAAACTAGAGGAAGCAATCATAAGCATGATGATTAAATTTAGAAGGTTACCAGTTAAATTTTCAAGTTATATTCCCAAAGAGCTATATGAGAAGGTATCAACAAGATGGACTTGTGCCTTTCATACCGAGAAGAAGATGAGAGAACGCTCACTAATTTTGGCAATTCCCAATCTCTCTGTAACATAAATTGAAGATTTGATGAAAAAATACACCAACAAATTTTTTATGAAAGGAAGAGAATTAAATATGCTCCAGGGAAAACTTGAAGAGGTTGATGAATATAGTAAAGATTTATGGACAAAAATTTTGAAGTCAAAGGTTGAAGCAGAACAAACTTCACTTGCATTCATCCCTGAGAAAAGTGTCAAAGGAAAATGCAAATGTGTACACTCAGATGATGTTGATCTTACTACAAAAAGGCCAATAGAAGAGCCTACACATATATCTGACACAAAGCAGCCAAAAGATGGGACTTATGCAAAAGACTTCTATCCTACTGGATATACTAAGGAAGAGAAAGAGGATACTCCCAAGAAACTAGTCATAACCGAGAATGATGAAGTGATAATTGAAGACATCATTGAAGGAGATCCTAATGAAAAGGAAAAATATGATGAAGATGTTACTACTACTACTACCAAGAACATGGAAGAAGATAAAACTACTGAGGCGGCTACAGTATTAATACCAGGTAATTTACCTATTTTGGTGCAAGTCATAGATATTGCTACTCAAGAGAAACCCAAGGAGAACACACTTGAGAAAAAAATTGACACTAGCAAAGGGCAGGGTGATGAAGGAAATAAGGAGACCACCGAGCTTGAAATAAAAGAGGCAGAAGATAAAGGAGAAAAAATTGAAACAAATGTAGATGATTCTACAAGAGGTACAAGGCCGAAAGATGAAAGCTCTAGTACCATATGGGCAATCCCAAACTTCAATTAAATAGGACAATAAAAAGAAGAAGAAACATGGTAAAGGTTTGGTCACCTTAGATGAAGTCATTGAGATACATACATGTGACTTGATAACCTTAAACCCTGAAGCTCTAAGGAGATATGGAGAATTGTGCACAAGGAAAGAAGCAAGGGAAAAGCTAAGACAAGAGAGTAAGCACAAATAGGTGTTAGAAGATGTGTGATAGATATTAATGCAAGTTGCACTTGATGTCAATGTTGATGAGGCAAATCCCATCATTGACCAGCTTGAAACTTTAATCAGGCACATCAACTCTCCAAATGTTGATGCAGAAAAGAGAATAGAAGAGAGAGTCAAATCAAAGATACAATTCAAAATTGCAAAGAAAATAAACCAAGCAGTGGCCATAAATAAGGTAAATTATCTGAAACCATAAATGATATTGAAACTATCATTCAGCAGATAATCACCACCTTGAAAAATCTTTGCACTAATGATTCCTTCACTACAGAGACAACCAAAAATCTCAAGCAATTAGATGATGAACTGTAGAAGAGTGCAGAAAGCTTTCTCACTGATCCCAATACATTTAAAGCATATTATGCTAAAGTAAAGCATATACATGGGCTAAGGAATGAGATAAGAAGAGAAGTCAACAAAATATAGGATCAAACAACCGAGCTTCAAGTAGAGTTGTTACCACACATTGAGGTGATGATAAGACATGTAAAGATAGATAAAGAGCTAGTAGCTACTCCCACTACTACATTTGGGGCCAAATTTCGACAGAAGTTTCCAATGGGTAACTTTTTATTACGAATTTGGTGTTTTTTTTTTTGTAATAGGCCCCAATGATGTCAGTATTCTGATGGGTGTTTAATTGACCATCAAAATTCTGACAGATTCGGGGTATAGATTTTTAAAAAAAAGTGAAATGACCTCATCATTTTTATTTCGATTGGATAGAGGGAGCAGGAGAAAAGGAGGGAAAGCTGAGCATGGGAGAAGGTATGTGATTTCTTCATCTTTTGAGCCTCTAGCATCATATTTGAATGCATTTAATTTTATTTGATCATGAATGCTCTTTGAAATGACCGCATTCTACTAGTGTCATGTCGTAGCCAGTGCTTTATCTCTATTATTTGATGTTATTGGTGCTTGTGCTCAAGGATATCGATTCACTGTATTCAAATGTTTTCATTCATGTTTGTTGATAGTACTAGCATATATGTTTAATGATGCCATTGTAAATTTATGTCACTGAAATGACCACATTCTACTGGTGTCATGCCCTAGCCCATGCTTTAACTCCATTATTTGATGTTATTGGTGCTTGTGCTCAAGGATATCCATTTTTTTGAAATGTTGACTGTGGTTATCAAATGGACAGCCCATGAGCTTCTAGCTCGGCACCATTTGTATTGATAGCTTAGAGCATCAAATGTATTGTATCATTGATAGTTGATACTTTGTTAAAAGGAAATAGGACAAAGAATGATTTTTATTTAGTTTCTCTATTTTGATCCCTAAGTGGCTTCCAACCCTAGAGAAGTATATGCAGAGTTACGAATGTAGTTACAGGATACATAGCAGCCGATAATTCACAATAAATCCATGCATCCAATTTGAATAGCAATTAATACAAAGAACTAGGGTCCTCCAATGGCCCAATCATCCAGACCTTGACTGTCCCCTTAACCAGTGACCCTTCAAAATTGGGTTATCATGCAATCAGTGAGTGATCCTTCATTCTCCTGGTGAGCTTCTAGGTAGGCACCATTTTTATATTTGATAGCTTAGGGCATCAAATGTATATTGTATCATTGATAGTTGAGACTTTGTTAAAAGTAAATAGGACAAAGAACGATTTTGATTTAGTCTCTGTATTTTGATCCCTAAGTGGCTTACAACCCTAGAGAAGTATATGGAGATTTACAGATGAAGTTGCAGGATACATAGCAGCCGATAATTTACAAGAAATCCATGCATCTAATTTGAATAGAAATTAATACAAAGAAATAGGGTCCTCCAATGGTGCAATCATCTAGACCTTGACTGTCCCCTCAACTAGTGACCCTTCAAAACTGGGTTATCATGCAATCACTGAGTGATCCTTCATTCTCCTAGTCTGCCCTGCATCCAAACATATTGGAAATACACAATACAATGATAACAAGTCTTTCACAATCCCCCTTCCCTCAAGGAACACTATCAACCATCCCTTCCACATAGCATTTCACTGTTTTATGAGTAATTATGTAGGAACAGTTAACATTAAACAAGGAGCAAACTCCTCAACACATCTTGGAAACCATTGAATTCAATAATAAATGAAACCTAACACCAACACTATTCCTTCCATAGTTGCAGGATAGCAGTTGATAATTCACAAGAAATCCATGCATCATTTTTTTATAAGGATATCCTACTAATCAATAGGAATTTTCTTGAGATGACCAATGATTATGCATTTTGATGGCAGTGTGCTAGTTCAAAAGGATAATATAAATCTGAAACAATTTTTTCTGATTTTCTCAAACTATAAATGTGGTTAAAGGGAAAATATTATGTGGAAAACCCACAAACCAAGCTAGCAAATGATTGTACATCAAATTATTCCTATATTCATTCAAGTATTGCTATGCTTCAGCTACCTGACCTTTGAGCTTCATCTAGAGGAATGTGTAGCTTTAAGATAGAGTTACTTCTTGGGCCTTACAATAGGGTGGAATATGATCAAGATTTGTTTAGGTTGTATCTTTGTTAGTCCCATTCTAAGGTTCGTATAGTTCATGGTTTGAATCTATTATGGTTGTGTAAGGAATTTGTACATGCTTTTTCTAACATAATTATTGGACACCATGATTGGAACAACTGGTTGTTGGCTATTGTACACATGAATCATATCTGCCAATGGTTCTTTGTGTTTAAGAATTCGTTGATCAATCTTTGAGATTTATTGTCCTAGCTTTAAAAGAGTGATAAAAGATATAGTGAGTGCTATCTTTTCCAAGTGTTTTTTGGGTGCCATTATCTTCTAGGAGTAATTGCTGGAACCAAATTATGTTCTTTGTCTTTAGTAAATATTGCAGACACAACCTTCTTGGTGAAGGGTTTCTTCCATCCCCATGAGGCACTATTGCATGGTTTCCATTCCCCTGTAGTTTACTAAACCTAATTTAATACAAGTGTGCACTATTTTGGGTTCCATAATTTATGGCCCCTACACTATGGTTGTTAGCCTAATTAAGATAGGCCTACCTTTGCATATAATAAGAGGCCAACATGAAACAAACATCCAGAGGTTAGGGGGTTGTTCCCTATCCATAATTCATTATTTAAGTGCTAAGTGATGATGGGTATATCGTGTAATTCATACCTAGTGTGTCTCTTTCTTTCTCTCCACATTTCACATTAGGAGTATATGTTATAAAATACTAATGAAATCAACTATAGGTCAAATCTAATCAAAATTGCAATATAAAGATTAAAACAGATCTTGAAGAAATATGGGAACCATTTTTTCCAGATATTGTACAAATGAAGAGAATACTCCAAAGAGGAAATGCTTCAATGTGGAACAATTGAAGGATAATATTTTACTTTTATATGCACATCTGCAATGTTTTTGATATATTTCTGAGATAACAAAACCATAGAAAGAATAGCATATAGAAGAAAGTAAAGAATAATGATCATACTTTGAGATATTGTGGAAAATTAAAGGAAAAAATGCTTGGTGGGGTTATCATTCAATCACTAAGTGATCCTTCATTCCCCTCTTCCAATGACCCTTCAAAACTGGGTTATCATGCAATCAGTGAGTGATCCTTCATTCTCCCGGTCTCCCCTACATCCAAACATATTGGAAATACACAATAAAATGATAACAAGTCTTTCAAAATCCCCCTTCCCTCAAGGAACACTATCAACCATCCCTTCCACATAGCATTTCACTATTGTATGAGTGGATTGTGCAGGAACAGTTAACATTAAACAAGGAGCAAACTCCTCAACACATCTTGGAAACCATTGAATTCAATAATAAATGAAACCTAACACCAACACTATTCCTTCCATTCACTTCTACCAAGAATAAATCATTTAATCCTTTCAACATTACATATAATCATTAGACAGTTACATTTCTTGACTGTGTAGAGGAACGGTCACGACCAAAATGATCAAAACTACTTTCACCCTTGCACAAGCTATTCCAAACTTCAAGTAAAATGAGAAATATGCTATATCAAATCATTCATATTCATAGTAACCATTTGAAGGATCATTTTGTCAATGAACCCTCTGACTGTACCCATGCGGAAGAGAAAGGAAACCTCAAAATAGAGAAAGGAAACTTAGTAAAACTAGTCTATGCCGATGTTTGTGAGGGAAACTTAGTCACGACATCAAGTATCATCTCATCATGGTCTATTCACCATGTTTCAATACCCCATTCACTCTGATCTATTCAACTTACACCATTCTTCTTCTCCAAGACTCAAAGGCTTGAAACAATAAATGTGGTAAAAATTCATGAAATACTAAAGAAGACTTGCTATTTGTCAGACATATCTTCATTGTCCCCCACAAAAAACTAAGTAATAACTACTCTACCCTTAATTTGTTTAACAATGCACCATATTAGATAAAGTAGGTTCTATCACACATGGCACGAACTCTCTTCAAACTCACAATATGTATCATGAGTTTTTTATCTAACATTAGATAATTGAATTACATATGTAGGTACTCAGACTCCTTTCACAAGCATCCCACACAGTCTCATGGATCGATAGGTATAAGTCAATACACCCTATAGAGATTAATGTATTTCACATTTTGCAAAATATCTCGCATTACTTGCTATCTCTCTCATTTGATGGAGTGCAGGTAGTAACAAATAGGTATTTGTCAGATGTGTCTTCCTCGAGCAAAGAAAGTGAGTCATTTAGTATGTCTGAATTAGGAAGATCAACTAGAGGTCAAAAGACTAGAAGGAAATTCAATAGAAACATGAAAATTTTCCTTGCTCAAGGGGGGTCATGATCTTATGATGATGAGAGAAAAGGCGACATCGAGGTGCCCTCTAGGTACCAAAATCTACAAAAATAATGGGTCCCCAAGGAACTTCCTCCAATAAACACTGATTTTAGTGTTAAAGGCAAGATATATCGTATTGCACCATCGTCAATACATGGTTTGGGCTTATTTTCCATGGATGGCATAAAGGTCTCTTACAACAAAGTTGTTGAATTGATGGAGTATGTTGGACCTTGTTACAATTACAAAAGTTGGATGCGAATTGTTCAATATAAAAAAAGTATGCGTAGGTATGCACTCTCGGCAAATTATATTAAAAAAAAAGACAATGAGCAAAGTAAAAGAGTGGCTATATACATTGACGGAAGGCCAAAAGCATCTAGGAATTTTGTAGGTTTTATAAATAGCACACGACCTCTGTCAACTATTAAGCAACCCAATTGCATATTTGAGGTGCGCGAGGGAAATCATGTATTTGTATGTGCGATAAAATCAATAAGTGTGGGGGAAGAGTTGCTTATTAATTACAATTTGAATCGCATAGATACAAATGATGTCACTATCATTAGGGTGCAGGTACATACTATGTACCATTAAATAATTGAGTTTTTTTGCCAACCATATTTAGAGAGTCTCCTCACCATCCACCTCATCTCCATCATCATCTTCTAATGAAATTTATTAATGTAGTCCTTTCTAATTATTGGTTAACTTTAAATAATAACACAGGACCACAATATGGAGCAACCACGTAGTGGGGACAATGATGATCATGCATGCACTTCTTCCTAGCAGGTAAACCTCTTTGTTATTGAACTACAAATTAGATAGAAGAAAAATGTTAAATAAAGTTTTTTATTATATTCTTTTCATCACTATTTCAGATTAATTCTAATAGTGTTAGTAATATTGTTGTCACAAACAGGTGGTCAGCAGAGAAAGGGAAAGGAACCTGTAGTCCCTAAAGAGGAGTCCTTTAACAAGGACCTAGTTGTTGATTTCGGTGCTTGTGATGAGCCGGCCTCTGCAATTAAAAAATGCCTCCACAAAATTGGAAATAGATTGGCTAAATTGACATCTATATTCCCTCCGACTCTTGAGTCACAAAAGAGGGCAACTAAACTGATGCACCTATCTCAAAATTACCGAGTAAGTATTAATGTAATTTTTAATTATAACAAAAGTTCAATAATAGTTTTTATGTTATAGTAGTCTCTTATGTCATTAAAAAATAAGTGGATGTGTTGCTTTTACAGCTTTTTTTGCATAATTTTGATCCTTGTGGCCATGATGAGGGTACTACAATTGGTTCAGGTAGATCGCATGTTGGACTATATTTTTTTTACTCTCTAACAATATTGTCCATGCTAATCACTGATTTTATTATGCTCTAACAATCTTATTCTTCAGCACATGTTAATGATCATTTACTATCACCACCTCATATGATAGCAGGCTTAGATGTATTGTGTCCTACAATGTCAGCAACACAGAGCATGGCCACAGATGCCATGGCACCACCTACTCGTACAGGTATTTTATTTTCTCTATCATTATATATATGTTTATTTGCCTTGAAGTGTTCTTTCTTAGGGCCATTTCGTAATGGATTCAATTTATGCAATAGGGGATGCAACACTTGATGGTGATTTTCCTGGATGTACTAGATTTGCTAGTACAAGAATAGTGAAGGATTGCATATTGCTTGTGTTCGAAGAAGACGGACTTCCTTTGAAAATAGCAAAACTTCCAGGTACTTTAAAGATTGAACCTTTCTTTTACTATACAATCGTATGTTAATTACACCTTGCATTCAATATGAGAAGCTTACATCTATTGTGTTCTTATTTTATACTATTATATCCTTCAACTAATGATCCCATGATTATTTTATAGGGAATGATGTTTTTTATAGTAAACTTAATGATGAGTGTTTGTGGATATTCAGGCCCACCATCTGTACAGGGTGAAACATCATATCTAAACTAAAACCCCAATCCACTATTTTGATTTCATATCATTGCTAGGATGGTTATCATTACATCCATTTTTTAATCTAACACTGTTTTCTTTCTTAAAAGGTGGAAAACCCAAAATCAAAAGTTAAAGGATGATCTCGTAGAGAGTATGACAAACTTGTTTGGACCTCGTGCATTTGAGAAGGGTAAGCTCCTTCAAAGAGTTGGGATATGTTTGAGGTATATTAGGGACTAGTACAGGTGTACATTAACCAAAAACCCACATTACTAGCACCCCCCTTGCATTCCTGATTTAGAGTGGAAATCTATTATTCTGGATGCGGATGAGAAAATTGAAGTAAAAAAAGGAAATACACCACCAGAGAATAGAAGAAGGTATGTGATACTATTAAGAATGTAATTGTGTACTAAATACTCTTCATATTTATATGAACTAACATATTTCAATCTCTTCATAGATTGTCTGACACATCAAAGGCAACAAAGGCAAGATTGCAAAAGCATGAGCAACACAAGCTAGGCTCTGGCGGTTATTCGAAACTTGTTGCACGAGTTGTAAGTGTTGGAAAAATACAATCTTTACATTCTTCATAAATTTTATAATGTGTTAATGAATGTTATCATGTGATAATTAATGAATGTCACATTTTATTAATGTGTGAATGAATGTTAGATGTTAGATGAACTTTAGAATGTTATATGAATTTTATTAGATGAACTTTAGATGTTAGATGAATTTTATTAATGGACCAAATAATGAATGAATGTTAGATGTTAACGGGGAATTTAGAGTGATGTTAGGGGGGGTGGGGCCAAATGAGCTTCGATCTTCACGTGGTTGGCCCTATTTAGTACAAAATATAAAACTATTCTCGAAACAAAGTGAAGCTCAATAAGTTTGTTCCTTATATAGGGTCTCAAGTGTAGCTTTTATCCCACTCTCAACATTGCAAGGCTTCAAGTGGTGTTCTGATATTGGTTTCTCCATCTCCCACTGACATCTTGTCTTTCTCCTAAGAACTCTCACCGAGCTATGATACATGGATGAGCAGAAGATGTCCCTTACAGGCTACACATATATAATATGGTAGATCTAGGGAACAAATATACTACAACATAGAATGAGTCAACTTGAATCTATAGTTTCTTCATTCATGATGAAAATACAAATTACAAGCCATATTTTAGATTTAATATTCATATTTATCTTTATCATGATCATAGCCATCATGGTCCACATTTGGTTCAACTTCATTTGAACCACAGTCCATGTCGGGCACCATTATAAGGCATGGAGTGTGGTCATACCCATGTTACCATAATAATGAGTTAGCCTATAAAATTATGAATAAAATACCTCATATATCATATTTATAATACTGCAAGTGCACCTGGGATTGGCCCAGGCACCCAAGTTCCTACCAAAGGAACCCAAGTCGAACCCAAAGGAGAACAAAAGTAGAATCGGAACCTAGCCTTAAACAAAGAACTAGATAACTTGGGTTTTTTCTAATTCAAGTTTATTTCTGAATTCTTCTCCAATTCCAACCTGATTATTCCATATTTTGTTTTCCAATTTTCCTTCTTCCTCACTCCAAATTCAAGGATCACCACCCATGACTTATATTGTTATTTCCTTTTACTAATTGTGCTATTTCAAGGATCACCACCCATGACTTGGTTAAGATGATGAATGCTATCAATGCCTTTATTACCAAGGAATCACCGCCCGTCATTAATGAATATTAATGATCATTGTTTCCTAAGGGTAATCATTATTTGTGTATGCTGATCACCCAAGTCTTTGGCTATGATTTGCATGCTGTGAGGTTTGTCAGAAGTGGGGGTATGACATGCTGGTTGGATTATAACATATTGACACTTACACCATGAAGAAGACAAATGATTAAATAGAAAGAGAGGACCAATTGAACCATCTTGTGGTCAGTCTATATCACATTGAGAAACAATGTCAAGACTCGAGAATCAAAACAATCAAAAGTTTCTTCAAGACCATGAATGATCAACAACATTCTATTAGAAAACAAAACACTAATCTATATTATCATTAAGCCATAAAATATGTCTTTAAAGTTTAGAAGCATCACAAGAACTTTCAAGAAACATAGTACTATCCAAGGACCAAAATGAATACCCTCCAAATGATTATGATTATGTTGATGTTGATGTCTATAATTTATGTCTAATGATTATGACGATGTTGATGTTGATGTCTATAATTTATTTCACTTACTGATGCTTGCCTAGATTGAATTTTCAATTGCCAGGTTGGAGAACGCTTTCAAATTTTAGGGTCTATTCTACATGATACTCTTAGTTACAACTCAAATGCAACTCAACATATTTTTGATGCTGGGCAACCCACTGCAGAAACTCATCCGCAGGTGAAATTTAATGTCATGAATCTTGGCATTGTTAATGTTATTACTTTTCCTCGCATTTCATATTTGTGATAAAGTTTCTTGGCACTATCTTATTCTTATTACAATGTTCTTTGTTGTGGGGAAGGAGGTCAATCTTCATTGTCTTCATTGTGGGGGACAGTGAAGATTTCTCTAACAAATAGCAAGTCTTCTTTAGTATCTTATAATAACATGCTAAACTGATAAAGGTGTTATGGGCATTTAATCTGCAATTACTAATAGACTAAGCATATTATTACTATGCTTAATGTTCCATTTAAATGCATTTAACACAAAAAACAAATTTACAAAATTGAACCAATGGCATGTTTACAACAAAGATGTGTTGAGGAGTTTTCTCCTTGTTTAATGTTAATTGTTCCTACACAATCCACTCATACAACAGTGAAATGCTATATGGAAGGGATGGTTGATAGTGTTCCTTGAGGGAAGGGGGATTTTGAAAGACTTGTTGTCATTTTATTGCATATTTCCAATATGTTTGGTTGCAGGGCAAACCAAGAGAATGAAGGATCACTCACCAATTGCATGATAACCCGGTTTTGAAGGGTCACTAGAAGAGGGGAATGAAGGATCACTCAATGATTGCATGATAACCCCACCAAGCATTCTTTCCTTTAATTTCCACAATATCTCAAAGTATGATCATTATTCTTTACTTTCTTCTATATGCTATTCTTTCTATGGTTTTGTTATCTCAGAAATATATCAAACATTGCAGATGTGCATATAAAAGTAAAATATTGTCCTTCAATTGTTCCACATTGAAGCATTTCCTCTTTGGAGTATTTTCTTGATTTGTACAATATCTGTCAAAAATGGTTCCCATATTTCTTCAAGATCTATTTTAATCTTTATATTGCAATTTTGATTAGATTTGACCTATAGTTGATTTCATTAGTATTTTATAACATATACTCCTAATGTGAAATGTGGAGAGAAAGAAAGAGACACACTAGGTATGAATTACATGATATACCCATCATCACTTAGCACTTAAATAATAAATTATGGACAGGGAACAACCCCCTAACCTATGGATGTTTGTTTCATGTTGGCCTCTTATTATATGCAAAGGTAGGCGTATCTTAATTAGGCTAACAACCACAGTGTAGGGGCCAAAAATTATGGAACCCAAAATAGTGCACACTTGTATTAAATTAGGTTCAGTATACTACAAGGGAATGGAAACCATGCAATAGTGCCTCATGGGGATGGAAGAAACCCTTCACCAAGAAGATGGTTGTGTCTGCAATATTTACTAGAGGCAAAGAACATAATTTGGTTCCAGCAATTACTCCTAGAAGATAATGGCACCCACAAAACACTTGGAAAAGATAGCACTCACTATATCTTTTATCACTCTTTTAAAGCTGGGACAATAAATCTCAAAGATTGATCAACGAATTCTTGAACACAAAGAACCATTGACATATATGATTCATGTGTACAATAGCCAACAACCAGTTGTTCCAATCATGGTGTCCAATGATTATGTTAGAAAAAGCATCTACAAATCCCTTACACAACCATAATAGATTCAAACTATGAACTATAAGAACCTAACAATGGGACTAACAAAGATACAACCTAAACAAATCTTGATCATATTCCACCCTATTGTAAGGCCCAAGAAGTAACTCTATCTTAAAGTACACATTCCTCTAGATGAAGCTCAAAGGTCAAGTAGCTGAAGCATAGCAATACTTGAATGAATATAGGAATAATTTGATGTACAATCATTTTCTAGCTTGGTTTGTGGGTTTTCCACATAATATTTTCCCTTTAACCACATTTATAGTTTGAAAAAATCAGAAAAAATTGTTTCAAATTTATATTATCCTTTTGAACTAGCACACTACCATCAAAATGCATAATCATTGGTCATCTCAAGAAAATTCCTATTGATTAGTAGGATATCCTTATAAAAATTTAATGCATGGATTTCTTGTGAATTATCGACTACTATGTATCCTACAACTATGGAAGGAATAGTGTTGGTGTTAGGTTTCATTTATTATTGAATTCAATGGTTTCCAAGATGTGTTGAGGAGTTTGCTCCTTGTTTAATGTTAACTATTCCTGCCCAATCCACTCATACAATAGTGAAGTTACAAAATTGAACCAATGGCATGTTTACAACAAAGAAATAGAATGATAATAATATGCTGAAAATTCTATTATCTTTAATACACACCAAAGGACCGCATTATAAATTGTTGTCACTGAAATGACCGCATTCTACTGGTGTCATGCCCTAGCCTGTGCTTTAACTCCATTATTTGATGTTATTGGTGCTTGTGCTCAAGGATATTCATTTTTTTGAAATGTTCACTGTGGTTATCAAATGGACAGTCCGTGAGCTTCTAGCCAGGCACCATTTGTATTGATAGCTTAGGGCATCAAATGTATTGTATCATTGATAGTTGATACTTTGTTAAAAGGAAATAGGAAAAAGAATGATTTTTATTTAGTTTCTCTATTTTGATCCCTGAGTGGCTTACAACCCTAGAGATGTATATGCAAATTTATGGATGAAGTTGCAGGATACATAGTAGCCGATAATTCACAATAAATCCATGCATCCAATTTGAATAGCAATTAATACAAAGAACTAGGGTCCTCCAATGGCCCAATCATTTGGACCTTGACTGTCCCCTCAACCAATGGCCCTTCAAAACTGGGTTATCATGCAATTAGTGAGTGATCCTTCATTCTCCTGGTGAGCTTCTAGGTAGGTGCCATTTGTATATTTGATAGATTAGGGCATCAAATGTATATTGTATCATTGATAGTTGAGACTTTGTTAAAAGTAAATAGGACAAAGAACAATTTTTATTTAGTTTCTCTATTTTGATCTCTAAGTGGCTTACAACCATAGAGAAGTATATGCAGATTTACGGATGAAGTTGCAGGATACATAGCAGATGATAGTTTACAAGAAATCCATGCATCTAATTTTAATAGCAATTAATACAAAGAAATATGGTCCTCCAATGGCCCAATCATCAGGACCTTGACTGTCCCCTCAACTAGTGACCCTTCAAAACTGGGTTATCATGCAATCAGTGAGTGATCCTTCATTCTCCTGGTCTGCCCTGCAACCAAACATATTGGAAATACACAATAAAATGATAACAAGTTTTTCAAAATCCCCCTTCCCTCAAGGAACACTATCAACCATCCCTTCCACATAGCATTTCACTGTTGTATGAGTGGATTGTGCAGGAACAGTTAACATTAAACAAGGAGCAAACTCCTCAACACATCTTGGAAACCATTGAATTCAATAATAAATGAAACCTAACACCAACACTATTCCTTCCATTCACTTCTACCAAGAATAAAGCATTTAATCCATTCAACATTACATATAATCATTAGACAGTTACATATTTCCTGATTGTGTAGAGGAACAGTCACGACCAAAATGATCAAAACTACTTTCACCCTTGTACAAGCTATTCCAAACTTCAAGTAAAATGACCAATATGCTATATCAAATCATTCATATTCATAGTAACCATTCGAAGGATCATTTTGTCAATGAACCCTCTCACTATACCCCTGAGGCAGAGAAAGGAAACCTCAAAATAGAGAAAGGAAACTTAGTAAAACCAATCTATGCCGATGTTTGTGAGGGTACAGTCATGATAAGTGCCTCTCAAACCTCTCCAAACATGTAAGATTGTCTTTAAATACTTTATTGATCTCTTCTAAACATTAGCCAAATCAAACCTACATTTGAATCCACACACAATAACCCCAAAATGAATGGTTTTGTATCCTTTAATGAATCTCAGTCACTGGTAGCGCATGGACAGTTAAACCAGTAGTCTCCAAAGCATTCAATAAGTGATTGGATTGTATTTAATACACACTATTCCTTCCATTCACTTCTACCAAGAATGAAGCATTTAATCCATTCAACATTACATATAATCATTTGATAGTTACATTTCCTGACTGTGTACTAGAGGAACAGTCAGGAAATGTAACTATCTAAATGATCCAAACATTTGAAAATAGTGAATCGATACCCTTGAGCACAAGCACCAATAATATCAAATAATGGAGATAAAGCATGGGCTAGGGCACGACACCAGTAGAATGCGGTCATTTCAGAGAGCATTCGTGATCAAATAAAATGCAATGCATTTGAAATTTGTAGTCGAATATGATGCCAGATGCTCAAAAGATGAAGAAATCACATACCTTCTCTCATGCTCAACTTTTTCTCCTCTATCCAATCAAAATAAAAATGATGAGGTTGTTTCACTTTTTTTTTCATAGCCAAATCTTCCTTCTACCACACGAAGAACATGCCATTGGTTCAGTTTTGTAATTTGTTTTTTTGTGTAATTATTAATTGGTAGATTAAATGTAGATAACACCTTTATCAGTTTAATTAGCATGTTATTATCATATTAGATAAAGTATGTTTAAGAATTGTTGGGACTGGTCCTTTTGCATGTATTAAACATAATAGAATTTTCAGCATATTATTATCAATCTATTTCTTTGTTCTAAACATGCCATTGGTTCAGTTTTGTAGATTTGTTTAATCTGCTAAATACATTTTTCATGAGGAGGGGTCTTGTTCTCAGGAGATTGATGAAGATTGTGCACCTCAAAAACCAATTCATAAGGTACCAATCATGTTTCCTATTCGCTTATATTTTTGGATTAGTAAATCTCCTTATAAGTTTCATGTCCTTTCTTTTGATTACTATGGATGAGATATATATCTTACATTTAACATTCAACTTCTTTACATTTTAGAACATGTAGTGTGTTTTTTGAGGATCTTACCAAATCAACTTTTAACATAAACCGAAAACACCAAACTGATATCTTGCCCTTTCAACTTGTCAAAATATTTGCATTTGACCAATAACTGCAAGCAACTGAATGATAAATCCACATAATTGTATCTTTGTAAAATACCTGGAACATCAAAAAGATGAATAAGTGGTTGCCGCCATGATTTTTATCTACTGAATATGGGGAAAAAAAACACCAAAAAAAATCGAATAGAAAACATGATTGGTCATTTCAGAGAGCATTCATGATCAAATAAAATGCAATGCTTTCTCTCGCGCTCGATCAACTTTCACCCACTCATTTTCTCCCACTCCTTTTCTCTACAAGTGAAATAAAAATGATTTGGCCATTTCAAAACAATGAATCAATATCCTTGAGCACAAGCACCAATAACATCAACTATTTTGATCTGTGGGTACCCTAATGTTGGCAAGAGTTCTTTTATTAATAAGATTACTCTGCAAGCTTGAAGAAGCAATATATTTTGGCAAATGAAGAGTAGAAAGATGATGATATTCATGAGATCATGGATGGACACAATGTTGTAGATAGAATGGGAAGACATCTTTCTAGACTAGCCCTAGATCCTTCTACAATTGGGGTAGGATCCAGACCCAGACTAAAAAGATGTCTTCCTTTTTGTTGTGGAATTATCCCTTCTTTGGCCTACACTCATTCCTCTTCTCAAAAATGGTTATCTAGAAACTTTGGATATTGTTTCTCATCCATGCATGAAATGTGCTAGTGATCATATAAAATTACTTTAGGCCTCCAGTATTGATGAGATGTACAAGTGGAAAATGTTTCTGCGAGACTAGGATCAATTTGTGTAGTGTACATAAATGCAAGGCGGTGATTATTCTCGACAATTGACAGGTAGCTAGGACTAAAGATAAAACAACTCAAGAGACCATCATAGGTTCTCTCTTTCTTCAGTCTATATTATTGACATAATGTTTTACCTTTCATTAGCTCATCAAATCTGGGGATTTGAAAGAATTTAATAGAATATTTTCATGACAATGTATATTATTTAAGTTGACGTTGCATGAATTTATCTACTTCGCGCACTTATAGAGTATGAGGACAGTGATAATGGCCATGCTTCTTTATCATCATCCTCATACTCTACAAGTGTGTGAAGTAGATAAATTTGTGCAACGTCAACTTAAATAATATACATTGTCATGAAAATATTCTATTAAATTCTTTCAAATCCTTAGATTTGATGAGCTAATGAAAGGTAAAACATTCTGTCAATAATATAGACCGAAGAAAGAGAGAACCTATGATGGTCTCTTGAGCTATTTTATCTTTAATGTGCATATTCATTGGTTTTTTGACACTTAATAATTAATTCTGATAGAAGTGCTACACATTCGACAGATAAAATGTCAAAGAAAACTAATTTACGACAATAGTTCTGACAGTAATGCTATACATTTGACAGGGAACCTATCAAAGAAATGTTGAAGGACTGTTGCTCTTCTGACAGTTTAAGTGTCACAAATAGTCAATTTTTGACAGAACTTCTGACATTAATGCCATATCTCCGACAGGGGTATCTGTCAAAATTAGGTGGAAACTATCGCTATTCCAATAGTTATAATGTCGGAAAGGATATGTTTGCGATAATTAATTCTGACAGAGATTGTATATTCTGATAGGTCATTGTGTCGAAAGTTTGATGGATGAACTGCAGAAAATGCCATAACAAAACTGTTGCCATGTGCAAATTTCTGATGTGAAATGGTGTTGATAAACTAACGAATACGTCTTCTGTCGCAATTTCCTACACAAAAATGGTGACAGACTCATTTGTCAAAATGCTAAAAAATTAGCATTGCAAGTCTGACAAATGGCCATCAGAATTTGACCTCAAATGTAGTAGTGTCCTAAGCTATCTGTCGTACATCATATATTTGGTATGCATGTAGAATTTGGTATGGAGCAGATTGCCTTAGATAGTTTGAAAGAGGAAAGGGAAAACCTCTTCACCAACTTGAAGAAAACCCATCAAAAACTTTTTGATAAGCTGTAAGTATATACAAGTTTTCACATTATTCCAAAAATGGGGGAAATGATATGTATAAATAGTTTTTATACTTATTGAGGCACATACAAAGGGGGAGTTTACATTTTGAGTATACATTTTTTGAATGTTTTCTTAAGGCATACATATGTGTTTTTTTCACTAATGCCAAAGGGGGAGAATGTTAGTTATATGGTGTCATTAGTGTCACACATACAATTGCTAAAGGAAGAAAACATGCTAGTCAGTCAACACACCAAGAATAGATACTGAGTAGAGCACAAGGTAGAATATCATAATAATCAAACATAGTCTTGACCGAGCACTCATATCGAGCTAGATGATTACCGAGCACTGAGCACAGTTTTATCTGATCATTCATATATACTGAGCATTAGTAAATTACCAAGTGATGAATGTAGTGTATACCAAGTAAACTAGGAACGACATAATTTTTTAATGGCACAGACTACAAGGTAAATAGTTTACACCGAGATAGAAAATGGTTTACCGAGATCAAGGTGATGATTAAATACTGATGTAATCATTTAATGATTCATGATCCCTATGTAATGATGTTTAGGTTATTCATTTGGATTGTTGATCTTAGGTTTTATAGATGTTTCCATAACCCTAATTAGGTCAAAATCCTTTATTATAAGAGTTGTAAAGATGTCATTTTGATAAGTAACACACATGAAGTAGCCGCACATATAGACATCTAAAGATAAAATAGGGTTGTGAATTTGAAGCATTGACAGAGTATTCAAGGACTGAATCATATATTAGATCAGAAGGCTACCGAGTAGAATTCAGAGAAGAGATCTATCACAACAAGGTGATAAAAGCTAAGTACTTATCAAATCTAAAATCAAGCAAAGTTAGTTGCTATATACAGATCAATTTCATTGTTACTTTCTAACAATTGTGGCAAAACTTAAAATCTCTTAACAGAGTAGACCTAACAGTATTTTTTGTAAATATCTTGACCGAGTGCACACTTAATTGTGTTGCTAAAATCCTTTAACTGGGTAGATCCTCATAGATCTTAATTTTTACTCCTAACATGGTAAGATCATCATAAGTGATCAAACATTGTAGCCTTAACTGACAAACTTTATTACCACAGTTAGTGAATCTTTTTGGGTGTCGTCCCCACCGTAGTTTTTACCTTCTAACAAGGGTTTCTACGATACCAAAATACTAGTATTATGTGTATGAAGTTTCATGATTGCTTATTTGATTAGATTAGAAGTATTTACGTTTCAGTTATGTTAATGAATGTATGGAGACAGTAAATACTACAGCTAGTTAATGAATTACTTTTTTACAAGGATTGAGTTAAACATTTTTAGGGCTATTGATTCACCCCTCCCCTCTTATTAATTCACCTTTCCATAATCCCAATAGTGTACATGAAGTCTAATCAAAATTTATGATCTTGATGATGATTAGGAATGATTCTGATAATTACGAGGCATTGATGAACTTTTCCAATGTGCTCAAATAATGATAAAAATGATTGATGATGAGGATATGAAAATAATGGTATAGATAAATTTTATGATGATGAGGCATTGATGAACTTTGACAATGCCTCAGATTGATTGATTTGAAACTAGTTGATAAGGTTTATTTGAAACAACATTGGTGAACTTTGACAATGTCATTAAATGAACTGATGATGATGAGGCATCGATGACTTTTGACAATGTGCTTGAAAGATTTGAAAGAGGTTTGACATGATTGAAATGATCTCATACTGATTAGGAAGGGATTACGACTAAACTAGATTGATTTGGGAAGATTTGATATGTTTTAGGGTAAATTTTTAAGACACTAAAATGGTTTAGGAACTCTTGGATAGGTTCCAATGACTATGATTAATTTTGCCAAAGAGATCGATGTTATGAGAAGAATGTTAGTAACTGATTGAATGAGGAATGACACAAGATATAAGGCATGTTAAAAAGGGGGCACATAGGTGTAAACCATTTTTTAGTGTCTACACCTTCATTGGTGTTTCTTTTTCTATATTGAAAACCATCAACGATGCTAGACACAACCATATTGCTCCTAGTGCCTTCTTATCAAGAATTTCCCATTTTTTATATTGTTTATTTAATATAGTAATCAACTTATTTTCTTTTCCACCCAATGGTAAGTAAAGATCCTTCTAATATAGATAATCTACCATTTGCATCTTCCATAGCTAATAGTCTTGGTCGTTTAACTTATCAACCTTAAGCCTACCTTCATCTGCCATTGATCCCACTCAAATCTGAAATTTCATAATCAGTAAAGTATACACCACTCTAATACTAGTTGTTAGGGTATAGGTAGATATGAACAATAAACAATATTCCAATAATGCAAAAATAGAGAAGACAAAAAATTAAATAACACAGAGATTTAACATGGTTCACCCAATATGGGCTACATCTACCAGAGAAACAACCATCCACTAATTTTTATTTTCTAGAAAAGCAAAAAATTGCAATTTGATCATTTCACATTACACTATCACTTATTTATAGGCCCTTTAGGTAGTTTACCAATGTCGGTTGACAAGTTAACTCTAAAATACTTGATGAGTTAACCTAGGGAAATACTTGGTTAGTGTACAATACTTGCCTAATCAATCAACCCACTTAAAATTCCTAGGGACGTACCATTAGACTTGTCTTTTGAAGGTTTTCAAAGCCCCAAATCCAAAAGCATATCTTGCATTTTATCATCCTTAGTTTTCATTCCTTGCATTTTATCATTCCTAGTTTGCATTGACAAAATTTTCCAAAATCCAAAAACATAGAATTTATCCTTGTCATTTCCCTTAGTTGCATTGTTTAAATCCTCATAATATGAAAAACATATATTTCATTTTGATACTTTAAAACTTCCATTTTTCCTTCATCTCCTAAAGTCGTAGTTTTCATTAAAAAAAATTAAAAATCTAAAAACATAGGATAACATAATGTTTGAAACAAGATCCCAAGTATCTAAGAGACAACAAGCTTCATCATATCAGCCCATGTATAGTTTAATGGAAGACACACAATCAACTTTTGATCCAAGACAAACCCTATTTTTTCTCACGCCACAACAAGGCTTGAATCCAAACATTGGCTTGTCTATCAATGCACAACCAGAATATGGTATAGTTTAATTAAGACC
This sequence comes from Chamaecyparis obtusa, assembly GCA_027943335.1. Lineage (NCBI taxonomy): Eukaryota > Viridiplantae > Streptophyta > Pinopsida > Cupressales > Cupressaceae > Chamaecyparis > Chamaecyparis obtusa. Next base: position 72,713 of record BSBK01009157.1, read on the forward strand.
ACCTCTAACATTTGAACCAATATCTTTATCAATAAAACTAGGATTTTTAAGTTTCCAACCAACACCAAAGGTAAACACCCAACCAACATTTGAATTTGATCAAGCAAACAAAGGTTATATTCAACAAGGACCCTCATTCAATATGGAATAAATTTATCATCTAGACTTTGGTTATGTCTAAGTCAGGTCAACTTCAATCTTTTGAAGAGAACCACGCTAAAAACATCAATTAGAATCATCTTCAAATTCAAAATCTTCACATGAGATTCATCTTTCCTTGACACATGCTCCCCAAAAAGAAATTGACAAGGCAATAAAGAATCCAAAAATTAGGACTACTTTGGAACACTTGATGTTTAAAGATGTTAAGAGATATTTCAATCTTCCTAAAGAGAATCTTAAGTCAAATTCTAAATACCAAAAATGTTGGAATAATTTGATGTACACGACTCAAAAAAGCCTATCTTGGAAGAAATTCAACCCAAACTCACTTCATAACAAACAAAGGGAAAACATTTTCCATATCAAGAGAACATGAAGATGATTCTAAAAAGAGAATGTAAGGAATTTACTTTATAAATTCCTCCAAATCCTACATTTGAAAAATTTTATAATCCTTTTCTTGATACTATATCACTATCACCTCAAGTGGATACAAATGCAAACTTGCATTCCATGGTGAAGCCAACAAGAACATTGTGAATTGATTTATCAAGAGTTCCCTCCAAAAGTAAAAAAAAAGGGGAAACAAAATACATTTACCATGAGAACACCATATGGTACCTCATTAGAAAGAAATAAAAACATGAAACAAAGTGGTCCACTTTTGTTAAATTATCATACATCACAAGGAATGGCCTCAACAACTTTGACACCTAAATGGCCAAGTGAAAATGCAGCAAAGTTGCACATGCCCAAACAAATAGATTATTTTCTTGTAACATCCAAAGTGGTAACAATAGCATCCCTTGAGGGACACAAAATGAATATGTGTGATGTATAAAAAATTCATCTATAGATATTGCACAACAATCCAAATTGAATATGAAATCCCAAGAAAAACATTCAAAATCTTAAAAAATTAACCTAAAATTATTGATAATTTACTTGGAAAATTGAGATATCAACAACAAATAGAACAAGAACAAAAACAATCAAGTATGAAACATAATATGGTATATAACATCATTGACAATAACTATTTTTTAAATGTGTTGTATCAACAAAAAATGCAACCAACAATGCAATATCAAAAATATGTCCCACAATATTATGAACAAGATAATTTGTTCATCCAAGTATCCAACAACAAGTGATGGAACCTTATCAACAAAAAGGATAGACAATGGCACAATTTCTACAATATTAACAATGTCAACAACCACATCAATATTAGAGCACCACAATGGCATAACTTGAATATTAATCATCAAACTCATCCTCTACAAGTACTCCAAGAATGTCAATTTCAGATAATCATGATGACAACCCAATCAAAGGAATAATTTATCGACAAAGACACAATCTCAACATAAATGATTTATTGGTAACACCATCACCCATAGATGTGGTGGTACAACAAATTAAGAAATTGACACAACAATTATAGGTATTACAAATGAAAGGAATTTAGAAGACTTATACTTAGCAAGATTTATGCCCTAATCCATTTGACAAAAGTTGGTATATGCCTCCTTTTCCTCTAAATTTTGAGGTTCCCCAGTTTGAGAAGTATAAGGGAAAAGGAAACCCCAAAGATCATATTCAATAATTTTATGTAGCTTGTATAGAGGTAGCCTATGGTGACACATATTTGATGTGCCTTTTCCCTCAGAGCCTCGCTAGGAAATAAATGTATTGGTATGCATGATTACCAAGAAATATAAGATCATGGATCAAATTAGTTGAAAATTGTATTTCTCATTTTTATTTTAACATAGGAAATGAGGTTACTTTGATTTATTTGTGTACCACAAAGAAAAATATTTGTGAACCTTTTGTAATGATTCTACTATCAAGGTGTAACCTCATCAACCGATACCCATTTCATGTCCCTGTAGAACAAAAAGTGAACTTATTAATTGATAATATTCTATCATAAATGGTGAATGCACTAAAAATCAAAATCCCAAGCATGATAAAAAAATCTCATTAAAAGGGGAAAAAACAATGAAGAAGATTTTTTTTGAAAAGGAATAATCAAGCTCAATAAGGACAATAACAATAATGCAAGCAACTCAAAAGACAAGACCAAATTTTGGTCTTGAAGCAAGAATGTTATGTATTATAGTGTTGTCAATGCAAGAATAATTAGCAATATACAAGCCAAGATCAATCTTAAAGGAAAATTAGTGTTGAAGATGCAACCAACTAAACAACCTCAACAACAATTTCAAGTAACGAATATGATCTAGTAGAACCAATAACACAGACCACCCAGATCTAAAGATGTACCTTCCAAGAAATTCACACCATTGGGAGAACCCATTAAATTAGTTTTACAATAATTAACTAATCAAATTTTATTTGATTGCCTAAGATAAAAGAGGAACCAACAGTTAACCACCATGGTAGAATGTTTTTAACTATTGTGAATATCATCGTAAGAAAGGACATAAAACTACTTCATGTTTTCAAGAAATACATTATAGAAGATTTGATCAATCAAGGCCTAATTGAAGTGGAACCTCTTGTAGGATCCTCTAATAATGATCATATATTTCAAGAATCCCTTACTTGATAATAGGAAGGGGAAAGCCTCCAATTCAAATTTTAATCCCAAAGGCAATGCGAATTACACCAGAACTCCCCATGAATATACCATAAATTGTATTCAAGAGTCAAATAATCACATGTCTACAATAATTATCAAAGAGAATGATACCTAATTTGTAGTCACCACTCGATGATCCAAGATCATTTTACAAGGATATCCTCTTAATCCATAAGTGACTAGCCAATATAACCTCCTTTACCACCTTGTAAAAATCCTTGCATAAATCTTAGTTCTTAAGTTGTTATGCATATTTCCTATTCAAAGAAAGGTCCTAGATAAATCCTTGCAAGAATCCATGATGCCTATAAACATAAATTTTGACTAGTTTTAGGCCATGACAAGTCATCTTTATGTTGTACAACATGTTTCCTTTACAAAAAATGTTGTCCCAAATAATAGACCTAGATATAATGATCCCTTTCATTTAGAAGTATTTATCCATAATTACAAAGTTAGATGTGTTTTTGTAGATGGTGGAGCAGTACTAAATATTTGCACCTTGTGACATATAATAGTTCTCAAACATTCTAAGTAAGATATTAATCCTATCAATAAAATAAAACTTAAAGCCTATGATGATACAAAAATCCCTTCTAAATTATTCATCATACTACTTATCCAGGTCAATCCAACAATAGAGGATATACTATTACAAGTTTTAGACTTGTATTTTCCCTATAACATGATTCTCGATCGCCCCTAGATTCACACAATGAAGGAATTCCCATAAACTTATCATCGATCTCTAAAATATCCCTACAATAAAAGGGAGACCACTATTCTTGGAGACCCCAATCCTTTTCATTTTTTTGCCAATCTAAAAGAGACTCTTGCACAAACAATAATATTTTATAGAGAAACATCATCATCTAACTCCTCCCAATATGATGATCCATAAATATTATCCAAAATTTCCAAGGGAAAGTTTAAACTTGAGGACCAAGGATGTAGAGAGTATTATATGACACATTCATTTCCTATCAAGAAATGACTGAATTCCCCAAAATCTTATGGGAAATCACACCTCTTGTAGAAACAACAAAAGGCTATCATCCAATATAATTCTCACACTAAATTCAAAAAATGGGGAGATTTAAACAAAGAAAGAATTGAAGAAGGCATATCTAGATTGATTTACAAGGATGAAGAAGATCAAAAACCTGGGACTAGGATTCAAGATAATGCAAAAAAAAAAAAGGCTATGATAGATGTAGTGGCCTTGGAGTATAGAAGCAAGGTGTCATATAACCTATTACTCCGAAAATGTGACCTTTGAATAGAGGACTCATTATTAAGGCATTGTGAATTAGCTCTACCTTAAAGGTCCCTTTTATGTTTAACAGAGAGTCCCTCTAATGATGATAAGGGATTTGAGTAAACCCATGCTAAAACTAATTCCAATGAATGGGAATGGACTTCATATTTGTCCAATTCCTATGCCCTTCATAATATCTTTATCAATCCTAATATTTTTCCAATTCCTATGTCCTTCATAATATCTTTAGGATTCAAACTTCATATTTGTCCAATTCCTATGCCCTTCAAAATATGTTTATCAATCTTAATATTTGTCCAATTATTAAGCCCTTCATAATATATTTATCAATCCTAAAGACTTGCCTTTGGAAGATAAACATGTGGACAATACCCCTCCCTCGATCAAAACTTATCCTTAGGCTTGGATCGAAACCTTCCAGGATTCTAGCATAGCCTCAGATGAAAAGAATAATAAAATTCATTTTGATGACATTCATGTCCTAATCATTACCCTCATGATCCAAAACTTTCATAATACTTATGATGAAATGACCTTAGTTTATCCTAAACTTATAGATTGGGATCAACAAGGATAATTGAGCTTGGATTACTTTGAAGATGATGAAGTTACAGAAAACTTATTTGAGCTACATGAGGGAATACCATTGGGAAATCATAAATTAGGTTTTTCAAATGATCTTTGATGATACAACATATTTGGGGAGTTAAATACATCTTCTAGTCGTAAAAGTGAAAATAAAAATAAAATGAAAAGAATAGGTCTTCTACTGAAAACTGAAAGATGCCTTTAGACTATGAAAAGGTAAAAATAAAGGATGTATCCAAGGGTGAAAATACCTTTGAGGTTTCCAAGGATGGAAAATTATACATACTTCCCCCAAACCAAGAGAGGTCACCAAATTTGGTATCTAAATGACACAAGAAATAAATTTGGGCACACCTAATCATTCAAAGATCATTCATTTTGCAACATCTTTATTAGAGAGAAAAAAAAAGTAGAACTCATTAAATTCTTCCTATAAAGGAAAATAAATTTTACTTTGTCTTATGTTGACATGCCAGGGCTAGACTTAGAATTGGTCCTTCATCATCTACCCTTACAACTGGGTGCAAAGCCTGTTAAAGAAAAATTTAAGGAAAATGCATCCTCAGATCGCATTATTGGTAAAGGTTGAAAACAAGAAATTTTTATATGTGTTTTCCATTAGACTTGTTTATTATGTGGAATGGTTTTCAAATTTGGTCCTAGTTAGTAAACCTAGTGGGAGCATAATGGTATCCACTGATTTTTTAGATCTTAACAAGCCATGTCCAAAAATGATTTTCCCCTACTAAACATTGACAATATAGTGGACCTAATAACTAGATATGAAATTTTATCATTAATGGATGGATTTTTTTTGGTACAATAAAATCATAATAGCACCTGAAGATTAGCATAAGACAACTTTTACCTATTTTTGGGAAACATACTACGGGAATCTGATGCCTTTTGGCTTCAAAAATGTTGGAGCTACTTATTAAAGATAAATGAAAACAATAGTTTGTGATTTAAGACACATGTTAATGGAAGACTATGTTGATGAATTATTATGTAAATCAACCACATGAGATAGTCATTTGAGCATTTTGAATAGAATGTTCACCATTATGGAAGAATACAAGCTTCATCTGAATCCAAAGGAATGTGTTTTTGGATTAGTCTTGGGAAATATCCTAGGCTATATTATTTCCCATCAAGGCACATAAGTAGACCCAAAAAAGTTGAAAGCTATAATGGACATGGATTCACCTTCCAACTTGAAACAACATAGAAGTCTCAAAGGAAATTTGCAATCTATTTGGAGATTCATTGCACAACTAGTAGACAAATGGCACCATTTTCAATATTTTCTTCACAAGGGTGTGAAATTCATATGGAGTGATCAGTGCCAAAAATCCATTCAATGACTCAAGGATTATCTACTATCTCCATAGGTCTTGATACCTTCCATTAAAGATGAGCTATTCATTTTTTATATCGCAACAACTAAAGTAATGTTAGGATCTCTCCTAGCAGAACACAATGAAGAAGGAAAGGAGAAGGAAATCTATTACATTAGAAAAATACTTGTGGGATATGAATTGAACTATGTATATATCTTATAGTCATCTTTTAAATTTAGAAGTTGAGACATTACATGTTGAATCACAAAACAAAGCTCAAAGCAAAAATAGATCCATTGAAGTATTCATTGAGAAAAGAAACTCTTGTAGGACAAATGACCAAATGGGTAATGATCCTGAGAAAATTTTATATTGATTACGTGGATCAAAAATAAATAAAAGTTAAATTCATAACTGATCAACTTGTAGATACCCTGTTTTAAGATTATCACACCTTATTGTCTAACTTTCCAAATGAATCAGTATTTTCTTTCAAATCTTACAATGAGTGTCAACTTTAATTTTCTAACTCACATGCAAGAATTAGATAAGGGGTAGGCATTTTATTCATCATCTCTCAAGGAAATGTTATTACTAATTCATACAAAATATCCTTCGAATGTACAAATAACATGGAAGAGTATGAGGCTCCAATTATACGACTCAAAATTGCAATACAATGGAAAGTTCAACACCTTTAATTTTATTGAGACTCTCAGTTAGTCATCCACCAAGTTGATGATGAAAATGATACAAAATATGAAAATCTAGTGCCTTATAAGCTATTGTCTAACCTTCTTAAGACTAATTTTACCACAATCAAATTTCATCAAGTACCGAGACTATAAAATAAGCTAGCCAATGTTATGGAAACAATTGCATATATGATTGATATGTCATAGAATGAAGAGAGATTTGAATTTCAAGTGGATCAATTATTGAGTATTTATTTTGAGGTTCCACCATCTGAGCTCATGTGTGAAATTGTTGGTCCCAATTCCCCTTGGTGCAAAGACATTTATAATTACCTAAATTCTTGAATCTTACCTCTGAACTTGTCTAGTAACCAATGCTAATATTTTATATGCCAAGTCTCTAGATATGTCATCATCAGTGATACCATTTATAGACGTTCCTTTTTTTAAACCCTCCTTAGATGTCTTCATTTTTAAGAGGCACAAATTGCTTTGCATGAGGTACACAATGGTATATGTGGAGGTCATTTCAATGGTTCTAAGCCTAGCTAGAAACTGGTAAGATCTAGATACTATTGGCGCACCATGAAAAAGGATTCTCACAACTTTGTAAAAAATTCTATAAATGCGAAATGCATGGTGACCTAGTTCATGCGCCAACACAAGAACTTCAGTTGATTATTTTACCATGGCCCTTTTCTTTGTAGGGACTTGACCTCAATGGGAAGATCCACCATACTTCTACTAATTTTGATAAGTTTATAATCATTGCTACATTATATATCACCAAATAGATTGAGGACATCCCTATGACCTATATCGCTAGTAAATAAATTTCAAAGTTTAATTTGAATTATATCATGTGTACATTATTATGGAATTCCCTTAGTGATTGTTACTAACAATGGTTACTCGCTCAATAATCAAAATGTGAGAGAGCTTTGTGATAAATTTCACATTTATCATCATTTCTCTACTCCATATCATCCGCAAGGTAATAACCAAACTGAGGCATCCAATAAAACTATCATCGTGATATTAAAAAGATTGCTAATGATGCTAGCCAAGATTGGCATATGCAATTGAATCTAGCTCCATAGGCATATTGTACTAGCATCTGCATTCATATAGACACTACCCCCTATTCCCTAATATATGGTGTGGAGACCATACTACTTGTTGAGGTTGAGACTCCTTCACTAAAAGTTTCTTTATGCAACCTAATAGATGAAAAAAGCTACAAAGTATCTAAATTTCATGAGTTAGAAATGCTAGATGATGGAAGATAAGTTTCCTTGGTCCATTTGCATGAATATAAGAATCATCTCACACCAAGACAATCAAATGTAACCATTCAAAGTTGGAGACTTGAACCCTAAAAATCAGCAAGAAAGGGAAACACTAGCAACATTTGAGTTAAATTGGATAGGAACCTATATAGTCACTAAAACTTATGGGTCAGGTGTCTATCATATTACAACACTAGAGGGAGAACCACTTTCATATATAGTCAATAACATGAACCACCACAAGTATTTTACATGATCCTAAAAAAATGACAAAATAATTGACAATTTATCTTGAGAAAATGACAAAAACATTTAAAAATGATCCTGAAAAAATGTAAAAAAAGAAGAAGAAAATAAAGCATAAAATTGTTACCTTGATAAAAACTTGACAAACAAGCGTATTGGTGACATAAAAAAAGTAAAGAGAAATCTTTTACCCTCTAGTGAAAACCTAGTAAACAAGTGCTTTGGGCAAGTATTATGGTGAAAACCAAGAAAATAGGCACCACATGTAGCAAGTTATTTCTCCGGCATCTATTGTCACTCTATTTGGCACATATATGCATTCATGATCCACCTTTCACTCATTGCCCAATCTGACCCTAGTATCCTTTAACGGCTTGATACTATTGATGTTCAATGGCATTCCCTTACATATCTAGTTTGTACATATCTAGCTTTTTGTTGCTTGGCCATTGTATATAGCTTTGAATTGGACTAGGGGCAATTCCCTAAATAAGGTTGAAAGATGGAGTCATTCATATTATTGGATTGGAAAAACTGACATAATAATAAAGTCCTAAAAAATCCATAAAGATTGAATAAAGTCCTAAAAAATCCTTAAAATAAAATAAAGTCCTAAAAAAATCTTTAAAATTGGATAAAATTTTAGAAAAATACATAAAAATTGAATAAATTCTATAAAAAATTCATGAAAATAGAAAAAAGTCCTTAAAATTGAATAATGTCCTAAAAAAACCTAAAAATCAGAAAAATTCTTGAAATAATTTTTTTTTAAATGTAAAATGTCATGAATAAAGCACAAAAAATCAAATATCCTCAAAAATCTAAAAAATTGAAAAATATTCAAAATCTAAAATAATCAGTCATCAATCATTTCACCAATAAATTGTCCTTTTGAGAAAGACAAACATCAACGCAAGCACAAATCGAAGATTGATAAAACAAAGTGTTTAAAATCGCACATTAATAGACAACCTATTTGATCAAGATAACAATTAGACAAATTGAATTTGTCTTTTCAATTAATAATTTAATCAATCAGTCAACATTATCAACCCTTAGTCAAACATCATTTGTCTTATACAATGTGTGGTATACTCAAAACTAGGTTGTACTTATCTTAGATGGGGTACTTCATTTCTGAAACTAGACATCATGATCATCCTATCAAATACAAATATACGATAGTGAGAAGAATATCATAATAACTATTAGCTTGCTTGGTTTAAGTGATTCTTATCTTTTATTGATTTATCTACAATCATGTTCCTATGCTACTCATGACTATCACTGAGTGATGAGAGTGGTCGTTGATCATTTTTATTTTGTTTTATATTTGTGGGATGTTTTCATGGAGTTCTATGGTAGGTATGTTTTGGGTGTCTCTATTGGCATTTTCACTTTGTGATGATCGCACATACCTCAACCCTTAACATATTATTTTGTTTCAAAATGGATTGGAATATTCCTTGTGTATGAAATGTTTATTTTTTGCAAAAGGGATTGCATTATCACCCTGGCTTTCTATGCTATGGTGCATTACATCCATTTTTCCATATCAAATAAAGCTCTCTAATGCTAAAGTGTACTTATTAAAGCAATATTTTATTATTACAAACTCTTCTTTGTCTAATCTCTACTTTTTGCTAACAATTCTTCAATCAGTCGTAGTAGTCATCTTGGCCTAGTGCTCTGGCACACAAAAATAAGTGCATTATGCATTTAAGTATGCTAGAGTACATGCATGTCATGTTAGGTTTATCAATCATAAATCCAAAAACATTGCATCCTGCATATATGATAGAATTTATACATATAGTTCAATACACACATCATAAGTCCATGACATAAAGATGTGCATCCATCATAAAACATAATAAATCCATTATAAAGCATGGCATCCTATAAGCATCATCACATAGAAAAGTAAACCATGCATATAACATAGCATATTATAGTTGGTGAATCATTGCATATCATAGAGAGAATCATCATATGCTCTCTAGCATCTAGGAGTGTGTCCTTCTCTATGACTCCTAAGAAGTTGTATATTGCATATCCTTCTACTCTAGTGGTACCTCACTCTCCTATAGACCTTTCCAATACTTAATATCGTGATGATTATTTACTACCATACCTACTATATCTGAAATACTGACATCTATGATACTGCTAATGAAGGCTTGATCATCCTCCTTTTCTCTCTATACTCTTGACATTTTTTTTTTATCTTGAGAGGCTATAAGTGTATTAGATCTTTTCAAATGATCTTTTCAGTTCTTAGTATGAAGTCTCTCTCCTTGTTTGTGTTCTCACTAACTAATTTTCCATATTCATTCTCTCTCCCTTTGACAACAATTCCAAAGAAAAATATACAAACATCTCTTCAACAACCAAGTAATTCTCTATTGTTCGGTTCATATCAGTCAGGTACCTTCAGTGTACTGATAAATAAATTTATGCTCTAACTTCTACAATCTTTCACAACCTTAGAAAAACTAAAGTGTGAGTTGTGTGCATCAACACGAATGATCTTCTAATAAGTAAAGGTTGATGCAACTTCCTGATCACCTTAGTGACTGATAGATAGGGGATGAACCCCAAGTCTAGTCCTCAAATATTCAAATGTGTCCTTCGATAAGGGTTTGGTAGATATCATAAAGTTGTTCCTTAGATGTTACAAATTCCAGTTTCACCTGCTTCTCTTGAACTTTTTCCCTTAAGTAGTGATACTTAATAGATATATGATTTATTTTTTAATGCATCATAGGATTCTTGGAAATATTTATAGCACTAATGTTTTCACAATATATAATCATCAGGTCAGTGATTACCTCATTCATCCCTTCCAACACTTGTTTAATCCAAGCAATATTTGAACAATTTGCAGTAGCAACAACATACTCTGCTTCAGTAGTAGACTGAGAAATGCATGCTTGTTTCTTGCTTATCCAGGTCACAAGCCTTTCCCCTAAAAAGAATGTTCCACCAGTTGTGCTCTTCCGGTCATCTATGTTTCCAGCCCAATCTGCATCAGTGTAAACTCAGAGTTCAAATTTTCCTTCCAATGTGTTCCATAAACCATAGTCTTCTGTCTTCTTCAAGTATCTCAAAATTCTTTTAACTGCAACCATATGTGAATCTTTAGGATTGGCAAAAAAACTTGCCACAATCCCAACTGCATGTACAATATCAGGCCTATTGTGTACAACATACATCAGTTTACCAATCATAGATCAGTACAGAGTCTGATTTACTTCTTTAGATTCATCATCCTTTGTCAATTTGCATCCAATTACTATTGGTGTTCCTACCGGTTTTGCATCTTCCATGCCAAAAGTGTTTAACACTTCTTTAATGTATTTGATTATGTGATGAGAATCTCATCATTCTATTGTATAATCTACAAACCTAGAAAGAATTTAATCTCTCCAAACATAGACATCTCAAATTCCTTTCTCATTTCATCAGCAAAAGATTTGCAAATCAGATCTTGTCCTCCAAAGATTATATCATCAACAAATATTTTAGCAATCAAAATATTATCATTAGATTCTCCTTTCATGTACAAATTAGTGTTTTCACTAATTCTTACAAAGCCAATACTGATAAGATAATCATATAGTCTTTCATACCACACCCTCGATGCTTGCTTGAGTCCATACAAATCTTTGTGCAGTCTACATACCATGTTCTTCTGATCGGATCAACAAAACCTTCCAGTTGTTCTATGTAGACCTCCTCTTCAAGAATTCCATTCAGAAAAGATGATTTCACATCCATTTGATATACTTTGAATCCCTTATGTGCAGCATATGGAAGTAATATATAGACTCCTTCAATTCTAGCAACAGATGCAAAGGTTTCTCCATAATCAATACCCTCTTCTTGTGCATATCCCTTGCAAACAAGTCTTGCCTTATTCATAGTGACCTCACCATTTTCATTTAACTTATTCCTGAATATCTACTTAGTACCAATAACATTTTTATCTTTCAGTCTGGGTACTAATGTCCATGTCTTGATCTTGTCAATCTGTTCCATTTCCTTAAAACTTTCTTCCAAGCAATCAATATGCTCTAATACCAATTGTTAGAATAACTGAGAGGGGGGTGAATCAGTTAGATTGGTTATCCTACAAACCCAAATACACAGATGTACCTTATGAAACAATTTCAATAAATTATGTAGCTCAGTAACATAAAATATCAATATGTCTGTCCACTTTACCAAATACCAGTAATTATCCAACTGTGATTACCGACTAAATCAACTATGTAGTATGTAAAGTACGATAGCAAAACAATCATAATAAATAACACATAACACAATGATTTAACGTGGAAACCCTACTAAGGGAAAAACCACCTGGGACGGGTAACCCAAAATAATTCACTCTTATGAAGTGAGCTTGGTAAAGAGCCAACCCTATTAAAGGTTATAATGCACACTGTTAGGTGTGACTTGGTTAGAGGATTTATCACTAACAGTTAACTTTTGACCAGAATTCACTATGGGGTCAACAAGATAACACTTTACATTCAACAAATGTCATAGAGTAATATAATAAGACTGTTAAGTCCACTCGGTTAAGAGATTTTCTGAATCAATGGTTAAATTGATACAGTGCTGATTTGATTCAAATACAACTCAATTGCAAATATTCAGATCTATGCTAAACTCATAAAATCCTCTGATCATTAATCAATCTCACTTCCTTAATATTTCTCAACTTACTTTCACTCAGTAAATAGTTCTCTGACTCTCGGTAATGTCTGCAGCTCAGTTCTTTCAATAACCAGTTTGATCAAGCATGCATGAATACAATCTTCATGTGAAATCTTTGCAGTCTCCTTCTTTCCAACATGTTTCAATAATGAAACTCATATCTCTTATATAGACAAGTAAACCATTTTCATATCAGCCATCAGATTTTGCCTCTTAATATCCTTCATCCATTTTACTGTTTAAACCTTCCTGGGTAGATGTGTCATTAACATGTTTCAATCTCATCCTTTAGATCATCTCTAAATTTTGTCAGTCGTGGATCTCATAACTAACTTTATCCTTAACCTCAAAATCATAACAATTTTCAGCTTATCAAATTCAGACAGTTTTTCTTAGCATTTAATGTTTTCATCCATACCTGGTTAATATAGAAATACGGTGGTGATAACTAGCTCTGTTATACTATTACTCGGTATACACTAAATTGGCTCGGTGTATACATAAATCTTTAATTACCGGCCACATTGACTTGTTTAATTTCAAATCTCTTCTTCATAATAGATTAATGTAACATGCTCAAGTCAATAATATAAAGCCATAGCCTCAACAATAAGTTACCCAGTGTTTACCTAATCCTTATCTATCATATCCATCTTTTCCTCATGTAGATATCTTAGTTCTTCATCTTTTCTTCCTTCAATAGATGTTCCTAGATGTTTGTAACTAACATAATAAGTGATGAGTCCAATTATTGCCTCAATTTTGTTATGATCTTTATATTTTGTTGATGCTCTCACAAACATTTCCAAAACATTTATGACTTATACTTATGTGAACTTATGCTAAGTACAACTAGAGCCACAAAATCTATGGGTAGCTTGAGTGATATGTTTTGTTGACTATTATAAATATAATGTAGTACTTCATATAGTTATTTCAAGTTGTGTTCTAACATTTAAGTAGGATTTGAAAATATTGACTTGCATATGTGTACCAAATGTTACTAACCTTTCAGGTAAACAAGGAGTAGTGTGAACAGTGGCACAACTGCATTAAAGAAGGAGCGTTAGAAGACCAACCATGGTGGGAGAATACAACATGGTTCTAATGGATATGTAGCGCTTTGAAGGAGTTGTTGTTCCATAGAATATAGGGAATTTTTCTTGCTATATTTCCTCAGAACTATAATTTTGTAGTCAACAGTAATTGTATTATGTCATGGTTATTTTATCTCCTCCATATTTGGTGAGGTTTAATGAGACTTTTCTGTTATGTTTTCAATAAGCATCAATCCTTGATATAAAGGGATTTTGATTGATTTAGTAGATAATGAGAGAAGATAGAATTATGTATTCAATATAGTGGAAGTTGGTTTGTTTTGTTCTTCATGAGTTATTCAATTGTTATGTAACCAGTTAAGAAGGATTTAATGGAAGAGTGATTTTGGATTATTTATTGTATTGAGTAGTTAGTAGAAGCCAACCAAGGGGGCCCACTTGGAAGGTGGATTAGATTAAGTTAGAATAGATTTGCTTCCTGTACTTTTCCTGTTGTCAAATAGAGTTACTATTTTACTCTTGTGGCATTGCCACTGTAATTGTTCCTGCAACATTTGCAGAGATGGGTATAGTGAATGTTTTGAGTTGTTAGATTCATTTCATAAGTTTTTTGCAGTAATTCCATTCAATAGTCAAGTGTTTTTACTTTCTTGCAGCAATAGCATAGATTCCTTTCATGCATTTTATCTTCCTGCAGCATAGGTGTTATGACTCCTAAAGGAACTTAGTGCACAAACTGTGTTGTCCCATTTCAAGTCTACATACCTGGGTTGACAATATAAATGCATTTCATGATGGGAATAGGTAATCCTTAGCATAGATATATTACCCTTAAGAGAGAAAATGGCATGATTATCTTTACCTATTGTGAGACTGCTCATTTTTGGCACCATTTCCAGGGATGGTGTCAAACTAGGAACCTTAATGAGTCATTTATTTTCAAATTAGTTTCCTATTTTTAGTCAATACCAAGAAGTTGTGAGCTTGCTTCACAAGTCATCAACTTACTTGCATGCATTGAAGAAGGCGAGCTATTCATGGCAGATTTCTTCCAAAAGAACCTGTTAAACTAAAAGAAGAGTTTGAAGAACTTGAGTTACCATTTCTTGACGCTAGTCCTGAGTTTGTTGCATCATCTTCAACAGAAGAAGAAGACACCCAAGAAATATTTGACCTCCATCCTTTTGCAAAAATATTAACCAATTTCTATAATAATCCCAATCTAGGACCACCTGTTGCTCAAAGCCCTCCAGTCAACAATACTTTCCAGCCATAGTTTCAATATCCAACACCTCCAGTAATGGTAGCTCCTACATTTCCATTTCCAATTCCAAGTCTTATCAACAATCCTAACCTCAAGAACATATCTGCTTCAGCGCTTCCAAAGTTCTATGACCTTGTTATGGAGGATCCTGACACCTTTTTTTTTGAGTTTGACATATTGTGTCAAATTTTTTACTATAATACTAACAGTCATAAGCTTAAGTTGTTCCCAGCAACACTGAAGGATTCATCTCTCAGATGGTTCATGGGCTTAGGAGAAAATGCAATAGCTAATTGGGATGGAATGAGAGATTTGTTTCTAAGAAAGTATAAGGAATACTGCAAGGGAACTGATTCAAAAGGAGATGACATCTTCCATATGACACAAAGGGAAGATGAGACATTAGAGGACTACATATCATGCTTCTTATTTAATTTACAAAAGAACCCACAATATGCATTGTAGGAGGATTCATAGAAGCTGATTTTTCTAAGAGGAGTGAATGAAAATTGTCTTGAAGCTCTGGACCTCATGGCTGGAGGTGATATATCTCAGTCTTCCTGGGATGATCTTCAAAAGATTTGTATGAACTATTCTAGAGCAACAATCAAGAAAGGAAGGGGATTTCGCTCAACGGTGGCTAAAGGAAGTGGCTCTGGTATTTCAAAGATGGAGATTTCAAACCTGTTGTCAGACTTCAAGAAAGACATCATAAATGATGTCGGTACACACTTGGACATGATGATTGCCAAGAAGAAACATGTAGACATAGAGGCACAACTGGCTGAATATTGTCCTCATTACCACAAACAAAAGAAGGATTGTTAGTGCAAATTGGTCACAAACCTGGAGAATTAGCATCTTCCAACTGAATACTTGAAGATGGAAGGAGAGGACGAGCAAGTATTCTTTGTTTCTTAATGTCAGCCATGGGCCACGAGATAAGGTATGCCTCAAGACCCATTACAAATTTCAAGTCCTTATAATAGTCAGTGGCAAAACTAGAATGTCCAAAGTCCTCCACAGTATAATGAACCCACTTGGAATAATGCTTGGACAAATAATCAACAAAATCAATGGTATCCTCCATAGCAACCCCAATGGTCACAATTTCCAAACCATGGTAACAACCACAAGGGAATTGGTAGCCCACTAACTAGTGGAGAGGACCTCATCAATGGCCTAATCCAAATCCTAGATATCCACCTCTACCACCTCCAACAAATATACCTGCAATAATGCCACCACCTCCAAATGCAGGGCCTCAAAAGCAGATGCAATTACCTGCTCAACCTCAACCGAATCCCAACAGTCAACAACCACAATAGAAAATGTATGCTACCAATGCTCAATAGTACCCTACCTATGCACTTGATATAGTTGATATACACCTAAGATCGGGTACTACCTTGCTGGCACCTGAACCACTCCTTATCACTAAAGTGTCAGACCTTCCTGCAACATCAGTACTGATTCCAGAGAATGATTTGCCAAATACTGTTGCATCAAAAAATGTTTCTAACTCAGCTAATGCTCATACATTATTTAAACCACCATTTCCTCAGAGGCTCACCATGGACAAGCCCATACCAAAATAAGACCAACCATTTGATATCATTGACCAGCTTAAGAACATGCATGTCTAGATTCCCCTGTTTCAAGCAATAAAAAATGTTCCAGTTTATGGAAAAGCCATAAAAGAAGCTTGTCTCAAAAAGCTAGGCAGGAAGAAAAAGGATCCTACAATAGTTCATGTTATAGGACAATTGGCTGATATCATGCTAGGGAAGCTGGTAATTCTAAAATATTCAGATCCAGGGAGTCCAGTTGTGAATATCATCATTAATTGTCAATCTGTCAAAAATGCATTAGTAGACTTAGGTGCTGCCATTAATGTAATGACTAAGGATACTATGAATAAACTAAGCATTGAAGGGTTGAGAGCTACTCCAAGAATATTGCAATTATCAGATAGCTCTACTGTTATCCCTAATGGAATGATAGAAGACATAATAGTTGCCTTAGATTCTTGGGAGTACCCTGTTGATTTCATGATCCTCTCACCAAAGGTCAATCTTGTTGGTTACCCTGTTATTCTAGGACATCCATGGTTAGAAATAGTTGATACAAACATAATTTGTAGATGAGGAAACATGACAAATTCAGATGGGCAAGCCACTAAGAAACTAGCATTATATCCTCCAGCTCAACTCCAGCCAGATTTGAGTACACCTATATGGCCAGACTTAGGAGACGGGGAAGAAGAACTAAATTTTGTGGTTCAGCTCATGATATTACATAGGCAATCCTTTCTAAAGCTGCAAGAGGAAGATGAAGTCATTCGAAGCATTCTTAATAATGATTGTGTTGTAATCAAAGATGTATCTGAGAGTTCTATGTTAGATTTAAGTACATATGAAGATAATTTTGAGAACTGTGTATTACCTTCAAAACCCAATATTATCCACCAGTTGCTACCTGGTGAAGTAAACACAAGTCCTATCCCTAAAGTATCCATGCTTGACCTTACAACTACTGTTGAGCTTTCTAAGGGTCATAATCTCCATGTGAATAATAAATTGGCTTCACAACAAATGGAGCAACTAACCAAACTACTGCACACACATGAAAAAGCCTTTGCATGGGACTATGGGGATATGAAGGGATTAAGTCCTACACTATGTAATCATAGGATATATATCAATGAAGGAAGTCTACCCCTTCGTCAACCTCAAAGAAGGATTAACCCAACATTAAGGGAGATAGTCAAAACTAAATTGCAAAAGCTATTAGATGTTGGCTTTATATATCCTATATCTAATAGTAAATGGGTATCACCTCTAGCTATAGTGACCAAAAAGGGGGTAAATGGAGAATCTATGTGGATTATAGGGAGTTAAACAAAGCTACTAAGAAAGACCACTTTCCATTACCATTCATTGACCAAGTACTTGATACTTTGGCCGGTAAGAAGTATTTTTCCTTTCTTGATGGATATAGTGGATACAATCAGATAACTATTGCTCCAGTGGATCAGGAGAAGACTACGTTCACATGTCCATGGGGGACATATGCATATTCAATACTACCTTTTGGGTTGTGTAATGCTCTAGCAACATTTCAAAGAGTTGTAATTAGTATTTTTACTGACATATCACATGATTGTATGGAGATATATATGGATGACTTTACAGCATTTGGAGTGACATTTTAAGAGGCTTTGAAGAATCTTGAAAAGGTGCTAGTCTAGTGTAAGGAGCATAATCTATCCCTAAATAGTGACAAATTCTTTATGATGATGCAGGAAGGAGTGGTACTTGGGCATTTCATTTCAGCAGCAGGAATTCAAGTGGACCCAGGTAAAGTTGAGGTAATACTTACACTACCTACTCCTACTAGACAAAAAGATGTAAGATCTTTTCTAGGACATGCTGGATACTAAAGATGCTTTATTCAAAATTTCAGTCAAATTGCTAGTCCTCTATACACATTACTTACAAAAGAAGCTGAATTTATCTAGACACAAGCATGTGATGAGTCCTTCCTGCACCTAAAGAAACTCCTAACAACTGCACCAGTCCTAAAAGGACCAGATTGGTCTATTCCATTCCACATACATACAGATGCATTAGATTATGCCATAGGTGATGTGTTAGGACAAAAGCCTACTAACCTTGAGAATGCAATTTACTATATCAGTAAAAGCCTCCATGGCCCTAAATTGAACTACATAGTTACTGAAAAGGAACTCCTAGCTGTAGTTTATGCATTGAACAAACTCTAACACTATGTCACAAGCTATCCCATTTTTGTTCACACTAATCACTCAACAATAAAATATCTAATGAACAAACCTGCTATAATAGGCAGACTAGCAAGATGGTTCTTACTATTGCAAGAATTTGATATAACAATTGTTGATAAGCTAGGGAAGGCCAATGTAGTTGTTGACTACTTGTCTAGACTACAAAATGCTAATGAAGACACTACTTAGGTTGAAGATACATTTCCAAATGAAAACCTGTTTCATATAGCAATCCAAAACCCATGGCATGTAGACATAGCCAACTATCTTGCAGCAAATAAGATGCCCCCACATTTTTCTCAGAAAGACAAGAAAAAGCTTGTAGAGAAAAGCTTTCAGTTTTCATGGATATATAACAATCTATTTTACACTGGTCCAGATCAGATTATGAGGTGTGTGAGAGAAGATGAATTATATGATATACTTCATGCTTGTCATGATGAGCCTTGTGGAGGTCACTTTGTAGCAAAGTGAACAGCCCTGAAAATCTTAACAATAGGATATTATTGGCCTTAATTACACAAAGATGTAGCCAGTTATACAAAAAAATGTGATAAATGTCAGAGGATGGGTCATCCAATGAAATTAGATGAGATGCCACTTAATCCACAAGTAGTAATGACACCCTTCGATAAGTGGGGTATGGACTTCATCGGACCAATTGATCCTCCATCAAATGGAAAATCCTACATCTTGGTTTGTACAGATTATCTGAGAAAATTGGTAGAAGTGAAAGCTATGCAGAATGCAAGGGATGAAAAAGTAGCAAAATTCTTGTATGAGGAAATTTTTACTAGGGAGTCCCCAGAGAGCTTGTAATGGACCAAGGAGCATAGTTCACATCAAACCTGATCACTGAGCTAATGAAGGAGTATAGCATAAGGCATTAGAAGTCTAGTCCTTATCATCGGGAAGAAAATAGACAGGCAGAAGTGACAAATAGAGAAATAGAGGCCATATTAACAAAGACAATATAGTTGCATCACAAGGATTGGAGCATTTGATTAACTGAAGCAGTCTAGGCTTACCGTACCACATGGAAGACAACAACAAGGTTCACACCATTTGAATTGGTGTATGGAAAAGCAACAATGTTGCCCATAGAATTTGAACACAAAACATTGTGCATAGCACTTAAGCTAAACATCAATCTTCCTACAGCACAAACAGAACGTCTCCTCCATCTCAATTCATTGGATGAAATGTGCAAGTCAGCATTGGAGAGAACAGAGCTAATCTAGAACCAAAGGAAAAGATGGCATGATTCACATATCAAGAACAAGCAATTTAAAGTAGGAGATTGGGCTTTATTATATGATTCTAGATTTAAGGAGAACCTAAGAAAATTACAAACCAGATGGCTAGGACCCTATGAAATTCAATATGTCTTTGATAATGGAGTAGTTCATCTGACCACACTTGATCCAGTACAATTTAAGATCTTTGTCAATGGACACCACTTGTGCCTGTATCACAAGCCTCAAACCAAAGAAGAATTCTTGAAACAGTTCAACATGCACAGTTTAACAGCCCCTCAGGAAATAGTTCCTATAGCAGAAGGTGAAAGCCTTCCTCCTACAACATCACCATGACATACATTCACCAGAACTCATAAGAGAACTTCATTTAATGAGGTATACTTCTTCATTCACTTTTCTCTTTTCTTCTCACCAACTCATCTCATTCCTATTTCTACCACCCAATCAAACACCATGTCACCCACAATTTCTATTTTCAAATGCTTTCAATAAAATACCCCGTCAACAATCTTATGCGGCCGATAGAATTGACACTCTCATTAGCTCACATTCATGTATGATAACTAATCACCAAGTATAACTTTCTAACTCCCTACTTACTTTTAGCACATAGGTTAAATTAATTATATCTAGTACTACATTAATTATATAGTATAAGCATTAAGCCAGTTTCCCAACCTCGTGCTCAATTTATCAAGTGAGGACACTTGTTAAACTTTCGTAGGGAGTGGGGGAATTGTACTAACTTCCAAGTGTCATTCCTAAACTACCCTTGTCACATCCTTGTCACATTAGTGTTGTACTTAGGCTATGTTCCATTAATTATTTTAAGCCTACACACATTTGTCGTACTTTCAAATTCTGATTTCCTGAACTTGACATGATTTTAAAAAGACCATAATTAATTTGTGAGGTAACTTGCACTTAAGGTTGTGATGTCCTCTAAAATCAATGACATTATTATTGATCATGTTAAGCACAACAGAGGTAATGTAAGCAAAAATATCTGCATTTTCAAGAATAGCAATTGGGATTTCAAGAAGGTATTTGCATAGTGTAGGGAGATTGAGGATTAGCAGAAAATTGAAGATTGGGCATTGCTAGGATGGGTGGATAATTACAGAGACATGAACAAGTCATTTATGGTATTTTGTTAGCGGATGTTGAAGCAGTCCATAGATTCAATGCATGTGACTGGCTTGGCTATTTTCTTCAGGTAACAGAGTTTAATGAGGAGGTTGCAGCAAAATTCATGAGCACTTTTGAAGAGGGACAAGAAACTGTGTGGGGTTTGATAGTTTTTTCTACTAAAGAGAGAATTGCAAAAGTTACAGGGTTACTAGTTGTTGGAGAACATTATCCAAATGAGCATGACGTCAAGTCATCTCAGGCTCAATTCTCTAGGCTGGGTGATCCTCCGCTTGAAATTACTAAGTAGGGGTGCATGAGATTGTCTCTTCCACAACCATTTCTAGAATTGGCTACACACATTATCAGGTATTTAACTTGTGAAGGAAGATTTTCGAACCTACATGCCCATCATTTCAAATTGCTTAGTTGTGTAAGGCATAATCTTCAATTCAATATTCCCAATTTTCTTTATAATATGTTAAGCATTAGTGTTGAGGAAATGCAAAAGGGGAATGCAAATTCCATAAGCCACCATGCCCTAATCAAGCTTTTGGTTGAAAATATCTTAGGGATGTTTCTCCCATGTCATGGGCAGAATTTGTCCAATTTAAAACTTTGCAACCCTAAGTAAATCTTGTGGCCCAACCTCTAGAAGATGCAGTAGAATCTTTTGGCCCTACTGAAGAAGCAGCTATGAAAGAAAAAGAACCGGAATTACCCCCAGAAAACCAATCTCTTGAACCTACTCCAGAGAGTAATATACCCACTTCTTCCTCAAGAAAAGGAAAGCAGAAAGTTGGAAAAGAAATCCCTAACTTAGAAGGTGAAATTTAAAACCCTGCAATTCAAATAAATAAAAGAAAATGATCAAGTCCTGCAGTAACTATTCCTGCAGCATCTACTCCTGCAGCACATAAGCCAAAAAGGTCCCGCCAACCTAAACCTATAGTGGTTGAAGAGGCAACTATGTGTAGAAGCCCTCGCATGCAAGGATAGGTGTCTCCACCTTCCCTTCAAAACCCAATTGTTCCAACACCAAAACCTACTATAGAACCCTCTATTGAATATATTCCTAATGACTCCCCTACACAGGCAGAACCCCAACATATGGAGGAATCTCCTAATGAGCAAGAACCTAGTAGTAGCATGCCACAAAATGATCAAGGAATGCCTGAGCTGAGCCCTGATGAAATGCAAGAGATCATTCTTGTGAATTTTCAATCTACTCCTCCTCAGCATCCTGTATATTCCAATGTATATATTATACCCTACTGATCAACATGGTTCACTGACTACTTTTAGCAGACTGCTAAAGAGAAGAAAAAGAAAGCTCAGATGCAAGAGTTCCATTCATCAACAATTTAGTTTGTCCTCTTTCATCTATACAACCATTTTATCTTTCAGAAGACATGGTGGAAGTAGGAAATAAATCAAATGTAAAGGGAGATGTTTGATAAGGATGAGGAAATTGAAGTTCTCAAGGAGCAGCTAAAGAAACAAAAACAACAAATGGACAAGGCCCTAAAACTAGTTGACCAGGTCATAGCTTGTAGACCGCCACCTAGGGTATATGCTATTTGCTTAAAGGAGCAATTTCTTTTGTTCCAGCTTATGATGACAATCAAGGATATTGATTGTGAATTCAAGTTGGCCCAAGAATTCTATGGTTTGTATCAGACTCTACCATCATGGCAACAAAATCTATTATGTGAGTTCTATTTGCACAATTTTATTATCCCACATGAAACAAAGTGGAATCCTCTGCTCTATATAGGGGACATTCACTTAAGGGCCTGCATAATGAGACAAACTGTGATAGACAATTGAACACCTACAATGATCTAGAGAAATCTAAGTCTTTTCCATTAAGGGATGAGTCACATAAGCCTGATGTTCTTTTGAGGGATTGGCTCAATTTGACTTATGGGAGACCAAAGCCTGAAATCAAGGAGAAAGTATTTGCATTAAGGGATAAAGTTTACAAATATTATCAGAAATTGCCTAATTTTAGAGCCCAAAGAGCTCTTTCAAGAGTCAGAAGCAGGTGGAACAAATTGCCAGAAGCTTTCAGGAAAGCAGAACCACATAGCCCAATTAATTATGAAGCAGTTGTCCATAGAGTGACTAAATACATGCAATTGGGATGACAGCCCATAAGGGAATTATGGATGCCCTTATCCTTCCATCCACCTACACTCTTTTGGCCCCTATATGACATCAATGATACTAGATTGGATCGGTTGGTTGAGGAGCATCAAGGAAATCACTTGGAACACACAAGGGGGTTTTACTACACTTTCAGAAGTGGAAAGAAGGGAAAGACAACTGTTAGTGATTTCAAGACCATAGCCAGGAAATGCAATGCTTGAGGACAAGCATTCTATTAGTAGGGGGTAGATGATGAGTCCAATTATTGCCTCAATTTTCTTATGATCTTTATATTTTTTTGGTGCTCTGACAAACATTTCCAAAACATTTATGACTTATACTTATGTGAACTTATGCTAAGTAAAACTAAAGCCACAAAATCTATGGGTAGCTTGAGTGATATGTTTTGCTGACTATTATAAATATAATGCAGTACTTCATATAGTTATTTCAAGCTTTGTTCTAACATTTAAGTAGGAGTTGAAAATGTTGACTTGCATATGTGTACCGAATGTTACTAACCTTTCAGGTAAACAAGGAGCAGTGTGAACAGTGATGCAACTACATTAAAGGAGTGTTAGAAGACCAACCATGGCGAGAGAATCCAACATAGTTCTGATGGATATGTCATGCTTTGAAGGAGTTGTTGTTCTAGAGAATATAGGGAATTTGTCTTGCTATATTTCCTCAGAACTGTTATTCTGTTATCAACAATAATTGTAATATGTCGTGGTTGTTTTATCTCCTCCATATTTGGCGAGGTTTAATGAGACTTTTCTGTTATGTTTTCAATAAGTGTCAATCCTTGATATAAAGGGATTTTGACTGATTTAGTAGATAATGAGAGAAGATAGAATTATGTATTCAATATAGTGGAAGTTGGTCTATTTTGTTCTTCATGAGTTATTCAATTGTTATGTAACCAGTTAAGAAGGATTTAATGGAAGAGTGATTTTGGATTATTTCTTGTGTTGAATAGTTAGTAGAAGCCAACCAAGGGGGCCCACTTGGAAGGTGGACTAGATTAAGTTAGAATAGATTTTCTTCCTGTACTTTTCCTATTTTCAAATAGAGTTACTATTTTACTCCTGCGACATTGCCACTGTGGTTGTTCCTGCAGCATTTGTAGAGATGGGTATAGTGAATGTTTTGAGTTGTTAGATAGGCTTAGATTCATTTCATAAGTTTTCTATAGTAATTCCATTCAATAGTCAAGTGTGTTTACTTTCCTATAGCAATAGCATAGATTACTTTCATGCATTTTATCTTCCTACAGCATAGGTGTTATGACTCCTAAAGGAACTTAGTGCACAAACTGTGTTGTCCCATTTCAAGTCTACGTCCCTAGGTTGACAATATAAATGCATTTCATGATGGAAATAGGTAATCCTTAGCATAGATATAGTACCCTTAAGAGAGACAATGGCATGATTATCTTTACCTATTGTGAGACTATTCAATAAGTACTATCAAAACTAGTTGACATCAATGACAACATATTGACTGATTTAATCATCTTACATATCATTTTAGTAGCTTGGTGACCTCTAATAATTTTTCCTTTAGTTCATCAAATATTTAATCAGTTTTAGTTCATCAACATGTCCCTCTATGTAATGGGTGTTGCTCACTCTATACCCCAAGGTTCCCTATGTGCTTCTCTATTAGCCTCGAGTGCTAATAGTTGCCTTATAAGATGTCAAATATATTGTATTTGAAACCTAATTTCTACCCTCATAGTACTATCATCTATGATCACATTTACCTCCTCACCAATAGCTATATCATACATCTATGTGTCTTGGGAAGACTAAAACGTCTCAATATCTAGTGGATCTTGTATGTCCCCCTAGATAGATAAGCCATCATGACTACCCCTATCCGCACCATCATCTCCATTGTCATTCTCATTGTTGGACTCCTCTCCCTCTTTCTCCTCATCCTCATCATCCTCTATCTCACCCTTAGTGCTATCCTCTCCCTTATCCTCTTCCTCTTTCACTCTATTATCTATAACCTCTTGTCCTTCCTTCCACCTCTACAGTCATAATGTCTCTCTAGGAGATAGAATAGATGGATCTGTTAAAATAATTAGCCTATTCTTTACAAAGAACCTATCATATTTTTTCATGATCCCTACATCTATAACATCTATTCTTGCTCCCCATTATCTAGGTTGTAAATGCTCAAACTCTAAATATACTTGTACATGGTGAAAATGGGAGAAATCTTCAATTACCGACCACATTGACTTGTTTAATTTCAAATCTCTTCTTCATAATAGATTAATGTAACATGCTCAAGTCAAAAATATGAATCCATAGACTCATCAATAAGTTACCCAATGTTTACCTTATCCTTATCTATCGTATCCATATTTTCCTCATGTAGATATCTCAATTATTCATCTTTTCTTCCTTCAACAGATGTTCATGGATGTTTGTAACTAACATGATAAGTACTATCAAAACTAGTTGACATTAATGACCACATATTGACTGATTTAATCATCTTACATATCATTTTAGTAGCTCAATGACCTCTAATAACTGTTCCTTTAGTTCATCAGATATTCAATTAGTTGTAGTTCATCAACATGTCCCTCTATGTAATGGGTGATGCTCACTCTATACCCCAAGGGTCCCTGTGTGCTTCTCTATTAGCCTCGAGTGCTTATAGTTGCCTTATAAGATGTCAAATATATTGTATTTGAAACCTAATTTCCACCCTTATAGTAATATCATCTATGATCACATTTACCTCCTCACCAATAGTTATATCCTACATCTATGTATCTTGGGGAGACTAAAACGTTTCAATATCTAGTGGATCTTGTATGTCCCCCTGCATAGATAAGTCATCATGACTACCCCTATCCTCACCATCATCTCCATAGTCATCCTCATTTTTGGACTCCTCTCCCTCTTTCTCCTCATCCTCATCATCCGCTATCTCACCCTTAGTACTATCCTCTCCCTCATCATCTTCCTCTTTCACTCTATTCTCTACAACCTCCTATTGTCTTGCCTTCCACATCTACAATCATAATGTCTCTCTAGGAGATAGAATAGATGGATCTATTAAAATAATTAGCCTATGCTTTACAAAGAACCTATCATAGTTTTTCATGATCCCTGCATCTATAACATATATTCTTGCTCCCCATTGTCTAGGTTGTAAATGCTCAAACTCTAAATATGCTTGTACATATATGGTGAAAAGGGGAGAAAAGACAAAAGGTTTGATTAATCCTCCTTTTCAAAATTTCACACTCAAAAGGAAGATGTCCAAAGAGTCTCAAGTGAGGACCTAAGCACTAAATGGGGTTATGATCCCTTGCTAAAGATGTAATTTGAAAATGGAAAAAAGGAAAGAAGTAATGTAGATGAAAAAATAAACAAATAGAGACAAAATAAAGAATAATACACTGATAACTAATGCCACAAACCACAAATAAGTTGAATTAGGGTCCAAACTACTATACTAACCTATGATTTCAATCTGTGTTGAATTTATAGGGCATTGAATATTTTTAATGTTTTTTAGTTGTGAACATGATGTTTCAAAAATTCTATTCTAGGTACTTTTGCCTAGAATTTTCAAGGATCCTCTGACTCTTTCTAATCTAACTAGAAAAGTTGTGATAGCTTCATAACTAGTTCCCACATTCAAAAAAATAGGGAAAAGGTTGGGTAAAAGGGGTCTGCCTTGGTCAAACCCCTATTTAGGAATCAACCTTGAAAATTTAATGACATTACATAAAGGAAACTATGTAAAAGGGTAAATGTTTGATTCACTTTGAAATATCCCCTTTCTGATTTTTATATCATATTTAAATCTTCTAATCAGATTATTAAATCAAGCAATCAACACTTTGAAAGAATATGCAATTTCTCAATAAAACCCAAATCGGGTATGCTCGAAATAGTGCCAAAAACTTCACAGCTTCACATATTATTGATAAATTTGAAAGTAGAAATTTTTATAGAAATTTCACCAGAATAACGGCCTACAAAATGACATTTCTAGATCTGTATAGATTTTACACAACAACTCCAAAATGGAGGACAAATACAATGCTCATCGGGCTCCCGAAAACAACATAAAATAGACCGGAAACACCATAAAACACTAAAAATCTATCACAAAAGTAGAATCACGACCCAATACATATATTCAGCTCTATTTTAACATCAAAATGGCTGCAATATAGCAGCAACCCAAACTGGTATGAAAAACTCAACCGGAAACACAAAAATCTTACAAAAACACACCCGAAAACTCACAAATCTGCACTGTTCAGCACAAGGGAAAACTCCGCATGAGCTTGCACATGGAATGGCCTCAAAATCCCATCCTTATCCTTCCTATAAACCTGAAAACTCCCATCTTTGGGTCTCCTTCTCCACAAGTTTGGCAGCCTCTGAAGAACAACAAAGCAATGAGCAAAAATCAAGTTCTAGAATGAGCCTGAAATGCCTCCAAACCCCTTTAAAAGAGGGCATAACCCTAACTCATGACAAAGAGAGGTCAATAATACATATTTTAATAATAATTATCATTTATTAATCCATTAGTTTCCAAAGATTAGCCCCTTTTCCTGAAACTTTACTTTTTGAGCCTGCCAGCCTTAGCAAAAGTTATTATTTTTAATTATTTGAAAAGGGGACATGACACACTTTGCATAAACCTGCATGGATGGATGTAGGAATTTTTCATACCCATTAATATGTTTTAATGTGTTTGGAATCAAGGATTTGACCTTGAAATGTATAATAGAAATAAAGTATGCGCTCACAAATGCATGGATCTAGGAACACCACTCCTAGATATTCAATGTAGATATGTTTGATAATCACTTGCAATGAAGGAGAGATGAATGAAGATGGAAGGAAGGATCTTCTTTCTTAATTGAGAAATCCTTTACTTGGCCATAATGAGAGAGAAAAAATTTTCAATTGATAATTTTTCCTTGGAATTTACTTGAATGAATTAGAGAAACTAGATCTTGGATGCTTTCCTTCAAATATTGAATCCAATTGCTTGAATGTTTCATTGCCCTTAATTTCCTGATTGCACTTGATAGCTTGAGTATAGTAATGATTATTCAAAATTAAGAGAGATAGTGTGTTTATATACTTCATCCATCATTTTGGGATTCAAAAATAAGCCTGGCCAACCACATGATCTTATTTTTTACTAACATCCCGATATAGGGCTCCAACCCAAATTCAGGCCAAAAAGTGCAAGAATAGAATGTTTGAAATATTTTTTTCCTAGTTATAGAATGTTTGAAATATTTTTTTCCTAGTTATGTACCTAGGAGAATCAACCCAAATTTTAATTATGTGTCAAGATGGTAAAAAAGATGTAGGAAAAGAGGAATTAGATTTCTAGGATCAAGCATAACATATATGAGATCTCAAAACCACCAAAATGGGGTCTAATAGAGCATCCAATAATGTGTGCTAACATTTTAGGATGGTACATTTAGCCCCCACTTTATTAGGATTATGATAAAAACTCATAGTTCTGGTAGAGTAGATCAATGCATAAGTGCGATCTTATCAAGGTCAAGGAGATAAAGAAATATCAAGCCCCAAGTGACTTAAGTCTTTTTCAAATCCAAAACTAAGATAGAATAGGCATCACTTGAGAGAGAGAGAGAGAGAGAGAGAGAGAGAGAGAGAGAGAGAGAGAGAGAGAGAGAGAGAGAGAGAGAGAGATCCACTAGCCTTGTAAGGTATTGACTTCATATGGATCATGCAAAGAGAAAGTGTTGCTGCAAAAGGTGGAATTAATAGTCTAGAAATCTATATTATGCTAGTCAACCCATCAAAACAAAGGCATTAATCCTTAAGGAAAGTATTGTATGCATTAATGGACCCTGAAATGGATATTAATCCTAAGGAAAGCATTGTCTCCAAAGGGATCTAGAAAAGGAGAACCAGTCCTTAAGGAAATAATTGTCTACATTAATGGATTTGTTGAATAATACACAAGGGCATGATAATGAAAAGATTAATGTAAAGAAGATATTTTCTCCTTATCCATCTACATAAGAGAGATTGCATTGAATCATTGTGTGTGTGTGTGTGTGTGTGTGCAAAATCTGAAACAAGGAATGGAGTGTATGCCCTTACATTTAAGCAATTTCAAATGACTTAACAAGAGAAAAAACTTTAATAGAGCATACATGCACCCGCAAGAGACATTTGCATTATGAGATACCCCCAAGAAAGGACAAACCAAAGGAAATGAACACATGAAAAAATAGAGCATGAAATAGATCTACTAACTCAGGGGTCAATGTGACCATATGATAACTCATGTATATCATAATTATATCAAAATGAATTTTCATCATTCCTAAAAGGTAGTATAACTACAACAATGGAATAATGTCATGTAAGAGTTACAAAGAAGATTCTTTTTGGGTCATCATCATAGAGATAAAAAAGAATAGGTAGTCATGTGTGTGTGACTTTTGTACATGATCTGTAGACACAACACTTCAGTAAAACATTAGAGGTTAGTTGAAATCGAAATCATGCAATAAATGAAACTAAACTAACCAGGTGATTTACTACCTTCTAGTAGATGTGAGTATGTATTCTTAGATTATACCGAGATCAGTGACCTTGATGACACCTAAATGAAGGATTTGAATGCAAAATCTAGATATGGAATGAATGCAATTAATCTATTTTTTTTTGTTTTTCTGTGCAATTATGATGAAAACTTGATATGAATCTATGCTAACAATGATATGAGAAACTGATATGAAAACTAAGCTAAGAAATGATATGAAAACTATGCAATGACAAATGAAAATCTCACAACAAATCAAATTCTCAAGATCGATTTTTCAGCCTTCAATTCGACAGCATGAGTGTGCAATTCGTGGATTAGATTCTGTGGATGAAGAGTTGAAGCCTTAATTTATAGAAATATAGGGCTTTGGAGGTGCATGAAAAAAAGCCATAAATCACTCAAATAACTCAGGTTGATTTTTGAGTTATTTTTAAATAAATGATATTTAACTCACAAAAACATGCAAAAGCAGAGTTCAACTCAAAATAGAGTTTAGCTTTAATTGATAATTGATAGTTGTCTGCTTTTCTTGATTGTGCATGATTTAATATGAATTGATTTAATAATAAAGTGATTTATTTCCAACTTAACTGATTTTAAAAAATAAAACAATTGATTTATGGGTTAATCAATCATTTTTCAAATTTTTATTCAAAAACAATATTATTAAAAATTGACAACTTGCTTTAATTAATTAAATAAGAATTTAATCAATTATTCATAGGATTTTGGATTTATTGTCAAAATTAAATAATATAATTTAGGAATAAATATAATTAACTTCAATTAGACAATTAAGTGGCAGTATTAAATCTAATTAATTAAATATTGAGAATATTCAATTAATCAAACTTTAGGATAAATTGGATTTATCACCAAATAACTATTAAATTGAAGATAATTATGATGATTAGGAATATTACTAGGAATATTCCCCCAATGCAGAATTTAGGATAATCAATTAGGCTTCGGTAATGTTTAGATGTCCCTTAGGTTAGGACTTCGATGTCAATTTCATTCGATGTGTCGATATATGAGATTAATGAACCTATAGCCCATTTTTGGGGTATTACATTTTGCCCCTCTTTGAATTACTGTGCGAAGCGTAGTGGTTCAAAGACAGTCTGTGTATGATGTTGAAACTGATGTTTGAAATTGATAATTGATATGAGACAGAAGCTGATTGGAAGATTTGATATGAAGATAATAGGTCCTAAATGACCAAAGATAATGTTAACTATAACAGCAAATGAACCGATGATTGCGAAAAAGTGTCAAAACACCTGATTCCAAACCTTATGATTGCAAAGAAGTGAGTGATTGATTCCAGACCTGATTGTCCTTATATTGAATCACATTGGTATCACATCTGAACCCTTCAGTTTCTGAAGAACCAAGGAAATAACACAATTGAACCAATAGTTGCAAAAAGTGATACAATTCACAAGATTAAGAGAATACCAGATTGATATGGATCTCAATGAATCTGATATGCCCCGAGCGATGAGGTCTTTTGATGAATCAACAACTAGACGTGGTTGTTGTCTTGATTACCGAGGAAAGATATGATTCCAATTTTAGATTATAGACTTTGAATGATGTGTAATACCATGCCCCCTTCAGGATTAAAATTGAAATCTAACGAGAAAAGTTAGTGTTAATAGGTTGGAAGCATGTTAATTGAGTTGAGAAGTGGTTAAACATGTTCGAGAATGCATTCTGCATCATTTGGAGGTCCAGAAGACCAAGTTTGACTAGGTGAAACAATGAGTTGACCATAGTTGACCAAGTTGAAATTTTGATCATTTGATGTAAGATAATCAGTTAAGTTGAATACTGGATTTCTATGATGATTGAAGGTTGATTGTGCAAGTAGTTGATAATATGAATGATCTCAGATTTTGATTTCGATCCCGAAAAATGATTCTACTTGCTATTTCGTTAGATGGACCTTCGTGTAAGATTCAGCTCTTGTTAGATTTGAAGATGTGATTTGAAGAATCATTTAAGCATTTGAAGTTCATTTAGCCAATGTGAGATCATGCAAACATGCAAAATGCAAAGAAACATGAAGAATGAAATGCAACCTAAGACCTAGGACCTAGTCACTGATCATGTGTCGGTCATTCTCATCATCAAATTTTTAGGTAACCAGATAAATCAATACAATGCCCACTAGTTATAAAACCATAGACATATGAATATCGATTTGTATGTGCAAGAATCAATACAACACCCACTAATTATGAAATCATGGACATATGAATATTGATTTTATTTTTGGAATGTTGGATTAGATATAAGCACCAAGGCACAAACGCCAGGATGACATGAATATCATGTCCATTTTGATATAGCAATTTTTAGAAGCATCAAAACATAAATGTCATGATGACCTGAATACGCCTTGCAGTTCAAACACATCAAACAGTCAAGAGATCATTCAAAATCTAGTGTGAATTACCCATAGTGACCCTTTATCGTTCACATCCTTAGGTAAGATCACATTTCACAGTAGGAGAAAGAACTCACTCAAAAAAACAATAGTTAGATCAAACTTCCTTGAATTTTTTGGGTATCAATGGTTGAGGTACGCAGGGCCATCCAATTCGAGATAGAGGCTCTTATAGTCAAACACCATTTCAATCCAGAATTTCCAAAGTTGTTAGATTTTCACATACAAGTAGAAAAGAAAGAAAAGATTATGCCCCCAGTCATCACTTTCTAAATCCTGTAAAGGACATCATTGAAGAGCTCGAAGGGACACAATAGGTAAGAAATCTCAAAGCGAATCAATAAGCATACAAGGAGATAAAAGCATGTAAAAAGCATAGATTGTTTTCAGTTTGTTGTTTGATTGTGTTGTTGTAGATGCAAAATCCTTTCTGGAGACAAGACTGACTGACTGACCCAAATGAAGCTTCAAAGGACTCTGAACTAGATATGACACGTCTCAGATACATGGGAGACCATAGGATATGACATTGATTGCCCCCAAGTTTTAACATTGATAGGATACAGATGCTTGAGCTGATTGGTGTACAAATCGACTTATTGAAAAACCAACTGGGAGATATGTATAAACTAAAGCAAGACTGAAAACTCGGAAAGACCAAGATTGTGTTGATAGATGGAGCATTTTGAAACAAGTGGTGCCTATTTGCTAGGTTTTCACCATCTTGGCAAAGATTCTATTTTTGCTACCAAGGCACCTATTTCCAGGTTTTCACCAAGGCACTTTTTCTTTTTCTCATTTTTTTGTATTTTTTATTTTTTCAATTTTTTTGTACTTTTGCTATTTTTTACTTTTTTTGTGAATCATCAAGGCGCCTATTGCTAGGTTTTCACCAAGATGTTCATTTTTTCAGGACTTTTTCAGATTTTTAAGATTTTTTCAGGACATTTTACCATAGACTGAATGCCTTAGGCGTAGAATTTCTTTAGATGGAGAATGTTGATTGGTTCTCAGAGCTGTTCTCCTTTAGTCATTGAGAGTTGATAGGCACCAGAGCCAAAAGTAGCAGTGATAACAAAGGGACCCAGCCACTTGGGTTCAAACTTCCGCTTGCATTCTCGATGTGATTGATTTTTAAGATTCTCTCTCAAGACTAGATCGCCAACCTGAAATTCTCTGTGTCTGACTTTCTTGTTGTAGCCTCTAGAAATTCTTTTCTAATACACTCTGAGATGATCATACGTTGCTTGTCTGCACTCATCTAGTAGTTCAATTTCTTGCAACCTAGACACTCTATAGTCATCATCAGTTACTAGACCATGCATTTTGATTCTTAGTGATGGGATTTCAAACTCAATAGGTAGTACTGCTTTAGACCCATAAACTAAAGTGAAAGGTGTAGCCCCAGTAGGTGTTCTAATACTTATTTTGTAGGCTCAGAGAGCTGGATTGATCATGAGATGCCAGTCTCTTCCTATTTTATTAACTGTGCGATGCAAGATTTTCAATAGATTCTTGTTAGAATCCTCTGCTTGTACATTCCCTTGAGGATAGTATATAGAAGACCAATGTTGTGTGATCTTGAATTTGGCACCTAGATCATCTAGGTCTTTGTTCTTAAATTGTCCACCATTATCTATGATTATGGAATGAGGTATCCCATATCTGCATATGATATAGTTCAATATGAACATAGATATTTGTTTTCCCGTTGCTTGTGTCAAAGGAACTGCTTCTACCCATTTTGTAAAATAATCTGTAGCTGTGATTATATGGGTATGTCCATTAGAAGAATGAGGATGTATAACTCCTATAAGATCAAATGCCCATTGGTGAAAAGGCCATTGTGTAGTAAAGGGGATTAGATCTCTCCCTGGAGCATGAATTAAGTTTCCATGCACTTGACACTTTTGACAATTCTTAGCAAACTTGATAGACTCTTTCTCCATCTTAGGCCAATAGTACCTAGCCCTAATAAGTTTTTGAGCTAGTGTTAAACCGTTCAAGTGTGACCCACAAATACCATCATGGACTTCCTCTAATGCACGTTGAGACTCTTCATGTTCTAAACATCTAAGTAGCATACCATCTAGACCTCATTTGTATAGATCATGACCAATGATGACATATCAGGAGGCATTACAGATAAGGTATCTCTTTTCATGGCAGTTGAAGGTATCGGGAATGATTTGGTCTTGGAGATAGGAAAATAGGTTTTTGTATCTGAATGAATCATGACCAACAATAGTGCAAATCATGCGGGTTTTAGGGGAGTCATATGCAGGATAAGATAGTGCTTCCACTAGGAACTCATAGCGTAGCTCATATTCAGGCTGCTGTAATAAAGTAGATAGTGTTGCCATTGCATTGACAACCCTAGTCTCTGTTCTAAGAATTTGATCAAATGTGATAGATAGGAAATACTTCTTTAGATCATCTACCATTCTCTTGTAAGGAATGAGCTTTTCATCTTTAGTTTGGTACACATCATTGACTTGATGGATAAGAAGTTGTGAGTCTCCATGAATGTGTAGTTCTGTTACCCTCCATTCAATCACTATTTTCATACCATTCAAAAGGGCTTCATATTCAGCAATATTGTTTGTGCAAGGGAACTTTAATCTAAATGCTTTTGGGATTGAGTATCCTTGAGGAGTTATGAACAATATGCCTACTCCCGATCCATTCTATGTATAGGAGCCATCAAAGAATAACTACCATTCTCTAGAAGAAAGAGTCATGATAGAGGAATCTGGAAATTCCATTTGCATTGGTGTATCATCAAGCATAGGTGCATCTACTAATTGATCAGCAATAACCTATCCTTTGATAGCTTTTCTTTCCACATATTCAATGTCAAATTCACTTAAGAGCATGACCCATTTAGCTAATCTACCTGTGAGGGCAGCTTTGCTTAGTAGGTACTTGAGTGGGTCAATCTTAGCTACCAAATGTGTGGTATGAGCTAACATGTAGTGTCTCAATTTCTATGATGGAAAGATCATAGCTAGACAAGCTTTCTCAATCATTGAATAGTTCTTCTCATATGCAACCAATGTTCTACTGATATAGTATATAGCTCGTTCCTTTTTGTTTTCATCATGTTATGCAAGCAATGCCCCCAGTGATGTATTTGTAGTAGAGACATATAAGATTAATGGATTCCCATGAATAGGAGGCATCAAAATAGGAGGATTTGATAGATACTTCTTGATATGGTTAAATTTGTTCTCACATTCTTCATTCCATGCAAAGGTCACACCTTTATGAAATGTTTTTGTAAAAGGTTGTGATATATCTGCTAGCTGTGATATGAATCTTCTGATAGATTGAACTCTTCCTTGCAATGTCCTCATTTGACTAATATTCTTTGAAGGTTCCATTTCCATTATAGCCTTTACTTTAGTTGGATCAACTTCAATGCCCTTCTTTGAAACTATGTATCCTAAGAGCTTTCTAGAAGTGACACCAAAAGCACACTTCTTAGGATTTAGTCTGAGACTAAATTTCTCCATTCTGTCTAGTATCTTGCTCAAGTCATCTAGATGTGCAGCCCTGAGCATAGATTTTGCTAAAGTATCATCAACATAATCCTCCATAGTCATATGCATCATGTCATGAAAAATAGATGTCATGGCTCTTTGATATGTAGCACCAATATTTTTAAGCCCAAATGGCATGACATTCCAACAGAAGGTGCCCCATGCACATGTGAAAGTAGTTTTCTCTTGATCCTCTAGAGCAATTTTTATTTGATTATATCCAGAAAAACCATCCATTAGAGAATACATCTCAAAGCCCACAGTCATGTCCACTATCATATCAATGTTAGGTAATGGAAAATCATCCTTAGGGCATGCTCTATTCACATCTCTAAAGTTTGTGCACACTCTGATTGATTTATCTGGTTTTGAAATAGGTGCAATATTAGAGATCCACTCTGCATAGTCAATAACTCGGATGAATTCAACTTTCAGGAGCTTCTCTAATTCATCTTTCACCAAGAGTGCAACATGAGGATGCATCTTTCTTAACTTTTGCTTGACAGGTTTGACATTTGGAGCTATAGATAAATGATGCATTATAAGATTAGGATCCAATCCTGGCATATTTGAATATTTCCATGCAAAGTTGATCTTCTTCTCTGTTAGGAATGTTGTAAATTTTTGCTTCTCTTCTTCTGATAAAGATTGTGCTACAT
This sequence comes from Chamaecyparis obtusa, assembly GCA_027943335.1. Taxonomy (NCBI): domain Eukaryota; kingdom Viridiplantae; phylum Streptophyta; class Pinopsida; order Cupressales; family Cupressaceae; genus Chamaecyparis; species Chamaecyparis obtusa. The sequence goes on from BSBK01009157.1 coordinate 109,563, forward strand.
GAATCAACTATGGTTCCTTTATTGTTCCCAAGTTGATAGGTTGAGTGGGCTCAATTAGAACCGGAGATCTATCCTGTAAATGACTTGGAAGGACATCAAATATCTCATCTTTAGGCACCTCAGAGAGGTTTTCACCTTCAGATACATCTTTTTTTTTTACTTTTGTAGGTTTTGAGATTGCCACAAAGTGGTTTTCACCCTCAGAACTCCTTTTCTTTTTCTTTTTATTCTTATTTTTCTAACTAAGATATTTGATGTCCGACTCCGTCATGCTAATGCTCGGCTCACTAATGGAAGTACTCATAGGCTCAACTACATTGAGGTATCAAGCAAGGGCATAGTCATTTGGGAAGGTATAAATACCATGGCTTAGATTTGTGGAGGTTCGATCAATAAGTTCTGGAAATTGGATAGTCAAAGTGGGGAAAGATTGGGAGATAGTGTTTACGGATATGGATCTATCATCATTGGTCTTAACCCGATGCTTGAGTTCAAAGGTGATATTACAACTTAAGACATTCAATTTGTGAATAGGCTCAATTTCATTGTGGGAGTCCAATTCAGCCATAGGTGGATCAGACTCGATAGGTTCCTCATTTCGCTCTAGACTTACATTGGTTTTAGGTGCATATTGGTGAATAACATCAACATGTTTCTCAGTAATAAGCTCATCTAGTTCTGGAATGGCTCCCCATTCATAGTCATTGGATTCTTCATCTATGCCTCTAGGAAATCTAAGAACATGAGTAAAGTCAGGATGAATACCCCAAGATGGGTTACCCTCATATTCTGATTTGACTTCATACTCATGAGAATCTGTCTCAGAATGACTACCACCTTCCTCTTCTTGATTGTTTTCAAGATTAGCTAGTTCTTGTGTTGCAACTATCTCTTGATTGATAGTAGGTTCTTGTGTTTCTACTACATTAATTCTTTTGATTGGATCATCTTTATCATTAAGAAGGTCTGTGATCTTCTTAGGCAATTTTTCATAGGGGATGAGTTCTGAGCTGTCTGAATCACTATCTGATGGTTCAGCATCCTCCTTCTTAAGAAGAGGTTCTCCTGGTGTGATCTACTCTATGACATGAGAACAATTACCTTTGAGGTGAAAGGGTTTCTTTTTAAATCCTAAGCCAACTTTGTCTTTATTCACTCTACCAGTATGTGGGAGAGGTGCCTCAAGACCTTTTCCTCTAACTCCTAGAGGTCCTTTACCTGAATATCCCATCTTAGCTATTAATTTATCTCCAGGGCCATAGGACTTAGAAGGATCTTTTGGTACCACTGAGTTACTAGTTTGAATATCATGGGATTCAGATTCATCTTTGTATAGCCATGCAAGCACCACTTCATCCTCTTCAAATTCTTGCTTGGAGACTTGTTTTGCTACAAAATTATTTTTATATGCCTCAAGAGGTTCTTTAGATTCTGGTTTGGATTGTTTCAAAGATTGTCCATAAGACTTAGGTGAGATAGGGAGAGATTTCAAAGATAGGACTGGCTCCATAGTATATTCTCCCATACTATTTTCTTTGATATTAACCTCTTTTGCAAGATCTTCCATTTTAGAGGTGGATGCTTCTTTAGTTGGTTCAATGGAAGATTCTTTATTATTAGGCACAAGCTTATCTGCACTTTCCTTCAATGTATTGCAAGTGGTGGATATGTCTACTAGAATGGTGACCTCTACTCCTTCATAAGGAAATTTCAAGCATTGGTGAAATGTAGAAGGAATAGCTTTCATCTCATGTATCCATGGTCTCCTTAGAAGAATGTTGTAAGCCAAAGGTAGATCAAGAACTTGACATATAGTATCTTTGATAACTGGACCTGCTCTGATAGGTAAGACAATGGTTCCTTTAGAAGATCTTTCTTGTTCATCATAGGCTTTGATAGTTATTTTCTTTCTAGGATCAATAGCCAATTCTGAAAATCCCAATTGTGTGATCAAGTTGTAAGAACAAATGTTTAGGCCAGTGCCTCCATCTATCAACACATGTTTGACTCTACGGTTCTAGATCAAGACTTCTATATGCAAGGGCTGGTTATGTGGGTGACTCAAGGAGTTGTCATCTTCCTCTCAAAAGGATATATATTGTGGAGACATAAGATGTCCAACCATAGTCTAGAACCTGTCTAAATCAAGGTCATCAAGAGCATTGGATCTGAGCAAAGCTTTGTCTAGAATGGCTCTATGAGCTGGAGATATTCGAAGCAACTCAAACATAGAGATTTTTGCATTAGTGTGTTGGAGTTGTTGAACAATGCTATAAGATGTTGGCCTTGTATCTTTAGGATTGGAAGATTTAGAAACAACCTTTTGTTTGGAAGTGAAAGAAAGATTGAAGGGCATCTTAGGGACATTTGATGAATCTGGGATTTGTCCATTCAGATGTGCCTGAGCTTGTGATCGAGTAACTACGTTAGCTAAAGAATGATCTCTATCTCTTCATACAATTATGATGACATTGCAATGTTCAGAGAGACAAGGTTCAACCATATTGATAACAACATTATTTCCAAGGTAAGCATAATTGACCTTTGCCCCCATATTAGGCTGAGAAGATGAAACTTTTTGACCATGTTTCAAAAATGGTTTTGTGAATGTCGTATGATCATTATTGCTCTTATGGTTGTCAATCATGATGTTACCTTTATCAATTAGATCTTGAATAGTATGTTTCAAGCATAAGCAGTTATTAGTTTTATGACCTTTACCCCGATGGAAATCACATAATTCTTCTCTCTCCACCATTTTGGTTTAGGTTCAAAATCAGATGGTCGGATCTCAGGAAAAGAGATGATGTTATTGGCCAACAGAGTTCTCATAGCTAATTCTAAGGATTCTCCAAGAGGAGTGAATGTTTGTTTATTATCAGCATACCACTTTTTATATTCTGGCTTCTTTTGAGATGATTCAGGCACCTTTTGTTCTGAAGCTTTTATGGCTTGGGTACCAATAGTTAGATTGAAAGCTATTGCCTTTGATGGGGCACATATAGTATCAACAACACCATCTGTGACAATGCCTTTATTCTTGTTCCAGTTTTTATTCTTGTCTTTAGAACTGGATCCTGATTCGTACTTGTCTTTTTGAAGTGTGATTTCTCCTTTTTTCACAAGTACTTTTTCAATTTTGATCGCATTGTCAACCATTTTATCAAAAGTTGTATGATCTTGCATTTGTAAAGGATAATTGATCTCTGGGACAAGATTATTGATGAAGATTTCTAGTTTCTTAGTTTCTGGAATAGGTCTAGCATATAGAGAGAATTTATTCCTCCATCTCTTAAGAAATGTTAGGAATGGTTCTCCTGGATATTGCTTGAGATTACAGATATCAATCATGGTAACTGGATGTTGAATGTTGTAGGAGTATTGCTGATAGAAAAATTTGATCAACTCCTCAAAAGTTTTGATAGTAGAAGGCAATCTAGAGAACCAATGAATGGTTGCTCCCCCTAGAGATTGAGGGAAGAGACGCATCAGATAGGTTGGTTTGTGCATGAACTCCATAGATTGTGTACAAAATTCTCTGACATGATCTTGGGGATCCAAGTGTCCATCATACTTATCATACTTAGGCATCTCCACTCTTTTTGGGAATGGTGGCATGTACAAGTCTTTGTCAAATGGAAAAGGACATAGGGCCTCCATGGAGAACTCCTTGGGTTCCTTTTCTTTCTCAAGGTTATTAAGCTTGACTTGCATGGCATGCATCTATTTCATCATAGCTGTGAGTGGAGTTTCTTCCTCATGTGTAATGATATCTTCAACATTAAAGTTGGGAGGAAGTTTAGCTCCTTGATGAGCTAACTGCAAAAAGTATGCCTCTCTGTCTTCTTTCAAGAAATGCTTCATCATTCGTTTGAAGTTATCATCATTTTGATATTGAGCAATTTCTTCAGGCGTGGGTTCCTGATCTGCACCATGTTGAGAGTGAGCTCTTTGAGAGCCCAAGTTTGTCCTTACTTGAGACATGGTAGGAGTTCTACCTAGGATAGATTGATGTGGAGTTTGTTGGGTACCTCCGTGAGTTGATGAAGGAGGAATGTAACCAGTTTTTAATCGAAGGTTGCTAGCACTGTCATCTTTGTAAAGATCAGAATTGAAGAGTTGCTCAAACATTCGACCTATGTGAGTCAAAGCTAAAGTATGAGATATTTCCCCAGATTTCTTGTGAGAGGAAGCTCTAGTTTCCACCATTAACCTTGGGTGAATTGAAAGAATATGATGAAGACAACTGAAGAAGGAATTGAATCAAGATGATCAGATGATGCAACCTTGTCAAGGTTTGATTGATTAAAGCATAGATTTGACTTAGATGAGGGATACTGTGCCCTAGATGTATGGGTAGATTCCCAAAAGATAGCGGACACAAGTTCACAACACTTAGTCATTTTGATGATTGATTGAAAATTGATAGTTATGACAAGGTTTTGACACAAGATGATAAAGACTCAAATCGATTAAACAGAAGGCTGAATCGGATTCAAAAGGCCACTTTAGGAAAATGATTGGATTGTTAGTATTTTCTATTATGTTCCTAACACAGTGATTTGTTTGACAGATTCTGGAAATAGGCTGGAACAACTGGGTCTCTGATAATTTTGACAACTTTTTGAAATTTCTCAAATGACTCTCTGCAGGCTCATATGACAGTGGGTATAGCATGAAACGATAATTGAAAAACTCGTACGACTGTTGCAAAACTTGCACGATAGTTGATAGCAGGAATTTTGAATTTTTGAAAAAGACTGGTAGCAAAACTCGTACGATAATATACCTGATACCATACGATAATCTGAGGATTCTGAAATGATAATAGCCAAAAGTCGTATGACTTTCTGACTTTACAAAATGACTGTTGACTCCAGAAAGGTGTTTTACTTCAATTTTTGCAAATTTTGGGTTTTCAATTTCAGATTGTTTGCAAATTTCAATGTCCAGATTTGAGGATTGTAACAGATTTGTTTATTTTCAGTAACTAGATAGATAAGCAAGCATGCAAAATAGCAAGCAAGTGATTTCAAGCATGTCTGAAAACAATGAACAAGGGAAAAAGCAACCTTGCACATGAACAATCAAGTGACTTATTTGTGCTAATCCTTAGAAGTGCTAATTGTGTATGTCCCAAAAAGTTTTGCATTAATGCACATAGTCCTAGAAAATGAAAATTTGGCCTCACTAGGGTTTTTAGTAATGGTTTGACTCTGCAACTTTTATGATCCAAGAGGGTGAACTCCAATCTAGGTGCACTGGGGTTTTGACACAGTCTAAGAACTTAATCTTCAAGATCTGCTAGGGAGATCTGACAGCCCAACAAGAGACCACACCTATGGAGATTTCTTCCAACAGGACATTTATATAGTGGTTGTCACTACCATGGCGAAAATGGCTATTACCGCTTGAGGTTCTGTCAACATGGTTGACCCAATTAAGGGAATGTCCACTATGGTTAACCCTCTCTAAAGGTGACTCATGAGATATACCACATGGAGACTAGTTCTAGATTCAAGGATTTGGGTTTCTGGTACTATCCAAAAAGGAAGTAGAGCATAATCCCCTAGCCTTTTCACTTTTAACCCAAACAAAGTAGATAGATTAATTCGACATGCTAAGACCAAGATTATCTCACAAAGATATATGGCATTAACCCCTTATGATATATCAACCTCTCCAGAGAGAGAATGCATCGATCAAAAGTTGAAGACACACGGATCTAGTGGAACGTGAGACTCCCTCAGTATCCTCCCTACCTACAAGGGTTCCTTCGTTGAGAAGAATTTTGTTGGAAATTCACTCTCTCAAGAGCCATGAATAGTGTTCATAGGGCCTATTTACTATGTGTAACAAAGATGCTGAAAGCAAATCTATGTTCATTTTTAGAGCCCAAATGAAATGTGTGATATGGAAAAGGAAGGCACTCAAGCTAGACACGTAAGATGTTCATTTTAATCCAAATTGAAATGTTATCAGCTGAGAAGGTTACCTTAATTCCTCGCAACACACTTAGTAGATTCTTACCTATTTTTAGCAATTTTTGTGCTTTTTCCAATAAAAAACCAGTGAAAATCAATAAAAAAAAATGATAATTTCAATTGTTAGGGTTAGCTGTTAGTCGAAATCTGAAAACCAAATCTGACAAACTGCCTAAAAAAGTGAAATGACAATTGAACCCTGGCACTGAAACTCGTACGATAGTGGGTTACCTTCCAAACGACAACCCAGAAACTCGTACGACAATGGGTATCAGATCAAACAACAATCAAGATTCCAGATGACAGTTTGTTTCTGCTTGTGTGATCCTCGATCAAATCAACTGTTGCACAATAGTGGGTGTCTTTTGGTATGAGTTTTTGAAAAAACTCGTACAAAAATTATACGAAAAGAGAATAAAAATCGTAGCTGGGAACAAAAAAAGACAAGAAAATGATAGAAATCGATAAAATTGTGAAGGGAAACCCATTTCAAGGCCCCACAATGGGCGCTAGAAATGTGTGTGTGAATTTTGTACCTGATCTGTAGATACAACACTTCAATAAAATATTAGAGGTTAGTTGAAATTGAAATCGTGCAATAAATGAAACTAAACTAACCAGGTGATTTGCTACCTTCTAGTAGATGCGAGTATGTATTCTCAGATTATACCGAGATCAGTGACCTTGACGACACCTAAATGAAGGATTTGAATGCAAAATCTAGATATGGAATGAATGCAATAAATCTATCTTTTTTTGATTTGAATGCAAAATCTAGATATGGAATGAATGCAATAAATCTATCTTTTTTTGATTTTTCTGTACAATTATGATGAAAACTTGATATGAATCTATGCTAACAATGATATGAGAAATTGATATGCAAACTAAGCTAAGAAATGATATGAAAACTATGCACTGACAAATGAAAATCTCACAACAACTCGAATTCTCAAGATCAATTCTTTAGCCTTCAATTTGACAGCATGAGTGTGCAATTCGTGGATTAGATTATGTGGATGAAGAGCTGAAGCCTTAATTTATAGAAATCTAGGGCTTTGGAGGTGCATGAAAAAAAGCCATAAATCACTCAAATAACTCAGGTTGATTTTTGAGTTATTTTTAAATAAATGATATTTAACTCACAAAAACATGCAAAAGCAGAGTTCAACTCAAAATAGAGTTTAGCTTTAATTAATAATTGATAGTTGTCTACTTTTCTTGATTGTGCATGATTTAATATGAATTGATTTAATAATAAAGTGATTTATGCCAACTTAATTGATTTTGAAAAATAAAACAATTGATTTATGGGTTAATCAATCATTTTTCAAACTTTTATTCAAAAACAATATTATTAAAAATTGACAACTTGCTTTAATTAATTAAATAAGAATTTAATCAATTATTCATAGGATTTTGGATTTTTTGTCAAAATTAAATAATACAATTTAGGAATAAATATAATTAACTTCAATTAGATAATTAAGTGCAGTATTAAATCTAATTAATTAAATATTGAGAATATTCAATTAATCAAACTTTAGGATAAATTGGATTTATCGCCAAATAACTATTAAATTAAAGATAATTATGATGATTAGGAATATTACTAGGAATATTCCCCTGATGCAGAATTTAGGATAATCAATTAGGATTCGATAATGTTCAGATGTGCCTTAGGTTAGGACTTCGATGTCGATTTCATTCGATGTGTCGATATATGAGATTAATGAACCTATAGCCCATTTTTGGGGTATTACAGTAGCTACCATTTTGCATCATCCCTAATTAGATAACACAAAGGCACATTTATGAATAGTGTCACATGCACAACATAACATGTATTAACATATAGAAGAAATGAGATACAAATACAGGAATGTCAGAACAGGTTGATTCCTTCATCACTTTGCATCAACGGAGCAACAATGGTTGTCTAAACTTTTCTAAACAAAATATATAACAAGAAACACAACACGAGGGAAGCACTTTAAAACAAGAAAACATAAAGAATCCACCATACAAGAGGATCTAGTCAAGCATATCCCCCCCCCCCCCCCCCATCTTAGTCTGTAGTATTTAATGAAGATGCACAAAATGCAAGAGGATAAACATCAAGCACAATAGATGGAATAGTAGCCAGTTCTAAACAAGGACCATGTTGGGAATATGTGTCACTATGTTCATCACTAAGACTAAGAGATAATTGTTTTCTAAATATAGCTAGTAAATCATGATTACCATCAATATGATCATACATATCATCAAGATCACTAGCATGAATATCATCATTTTCATTAGAAACATTGAAATAATCACCATCAAGAGTATCTTATTCATCTAAATTAATTGTAATGGAATCTAAGATACATACAAAATTATCATATTTTTTCAATTTTATATTTTAAAAATTAACTTCCTCCTTTGAGCTATGCATAGGTTGGTCAAAGGGAATCAAAGCATTAGTAGGTGTCTTAGGGGAGAAAATATTTTGGGAAGGACTCTTATGGGCTCTAGCATGACATTTAATCTGGCAGTCATGCACACAATGATTACATTTGGTTTTACTTGAGATTTGGTTTGGTTTAGGATCAATCAATATTGGGTCCTTTTCTTCTTTATGGGAGAATAGAAGGCACCACACTAGGTTGAGAGATAATATCAATGGAACATTTATAAGATATAGGAGGTGGAACAAAAGCATATAGAGGAGGTGTAGAAGGTGTAGGAAGAAGTCTAGGTTCGAGGCAAGGAGATGGAACATCCTTAGGATCATTAAGCTCACAAATATTTTAGATTTTGAATTTCTGATAAGATCAAAAAATATTGTCTTTATGAGGTTTAATTGATTAAGGTGTGGAAGGCCAAAAGAAATCAAGATCAAAGTTCCCTTGAGGCAATAAAGGTTGATAGAGTCTATGATTAATTGTTGATTATCTCTTCATCATGGGTAAATTTCAAACACATATGAATTGGAGAGACTATGGATTTCATAGAGGTGATCCAAGGAATACCAAGTCTAACTTGAAACTAATCAAAAGTTGGGATAACAACAAAGGTGACATCTAGTGTTTTACCACCAACTTCTATAGGAAAAGTAATGGAACCATGGGTAGGATAAGTGAAACCATTAAATGTTTGGATCATCACATCAAATTTATCTTAGAAATTTCATTGTAATTGTCAAGTGTAAAGATATTCTTTGGTTGTAACATTTACCATGCAAGTAGGATCTATAATGACACCATGAGAAAGAAGACCATTAACCTTTTCTAAAGTGTAAAGAGGACCATCAGTTGCTTTAATTATCTCTTTAGGATCAAATATAATGAAAATATCAAGTTCAAGTTTGGGTTTGAGTTCAGATTGATCAATAAGATTAACACCATTGTTGGCTTCAATACACTCAATATCATAGTCACAAACATGGGTGGAAGAAGAAGGTAAAGACTAAGTAGACCCAACAATATTGGTTGAATGAGAAGCCAATAGATTTGTATACATCTGAAAGTTTTGGTTGGGAGGTACTAATGGCTTATTTCCTTGATCATTAACACACTCAACATATATAGAATTGGAACCAATGAGGTCTTGAATAACATATTTCAAATGGAAACACTTCTCAGTATCATGGGCAGGTTGATGATCGTATTGAAACAAATATTTTTTATCAAAGTATTTAGAAAAAGGTTTGGATATGTAGATTGGTTTAATGGGATTAAGTTGTAAAACATTAGCATTAATCAACTTCAACATCACATTATGCAAAGGTTTATAAATAGGTGTAAAATTATGAGAAGGTCTAAAAATAGATGACAAATGAGTCACACATTTGGATGTAGTTGTCACTTACTCATCAACATTGTTTGATGAATTATTGATCTTGATGAAAATCTTAGGTTTTTGAAACTTTTAAAAGGAATGATATGTGACATCACTCTTATCAACTTAATCCATTGGAGGAGTGGTCTCAAATTGACTCACTTGAAGCTGATCATTATGGAGCATTGCACACAATTAAGTAAACAAAAAGAATTCAGAAAGCAATATATTATCTCTAATGTATTTTTTGCAAATTAGCAACGAAAATATATTATAGATCAATATCAGGAACATGATAAGAAATATAAGCATGCAAATGTTTAAATCTAACAGTGAAATCAATCACTTTTTCTTTAACACTTTGTTTACAATGCATCAAATTAGTCAAACAAATCTTAAGACTATTACACAGGTTTTGAAATTTTTGGTTCATAGTGCATGCATTCATAATCATGTCCATGTTGAATGGATTTTCTGACTACATTCAAGTTGAAGTGGCCCTGGAAGATCAACATAAAATTATATTCACCACTCCAACTAGTGTATTTTCTTATAATATAATGTCTTTCGACCTTATCAATACAAGGGCTATGGACCTAACTTTCGGATAAATAAAGAATAAGTTGTACAATATCTAGATGACCTTACTATTTTATCCAAAAGAGAGCCAGATGTTTACATGATTTGGAAGTAACATTGCAAAGTTATGGGAACTTTGGTGTTTCTCTTAACCCTAAGAAATTTGTTTTGGAAATAACTAAGCGAGAATTACTGGGGCATATTGTTTTCTAAGGAGGAATAAGAATTGATCTAGATAGAGTTAAAGCTATTCAATAATTGCCTCTAATAGTATCCCATAACAATACCAGATCTTTCTTTGGTTAAGTAAATTTCCTCTAGATGTGTGTACCAAATGTTTCTAAACTTACTAGACATATAGTAGAGATGATGAAGAATCAAATGACTTTTAAATAAATCTCAGAAGGAAAAAAGGCTTTCCAAGACATAAAAATTGCCATAGAAAATGCTCCCACTCTAGTACACCTATATTTTAAAAAATACTTCATCATTTATTGCTATGCATCAGAACATACTATTGGTGTAATTAAGTATTTACTAATTACACTTTACTTAAGTTTATTTAGGATAATGCATTTGCATATTAGTTGTCTTTGAGACACATAGGAGTTTGCATTTCTTTTTAGCACATGGTTAGGAGAATCTCCACTTTAGTTGTGATAGTTGTCATCACATACCTCTTTGTGTGTGTGATCCACCTTTAGTGCTCTTATCACATTATCATACTCTCATTGTTGCACATACTTTCATGTACAATGGAGGATGATCCACCTTTGGTGGACATGTGATTCTACCATGTCTAGTTGTGATCTTATCACTTGCATATCTTCTAGTTATCATGCATTGCCTATATATTGAGGCATTCCTACATTGTATGTAATCAATTATCCATTATCATTTGATCATTATTGAATTCTTCATTTGATCATATTATCTTGTCTCTCTTTGTTGTGCTATCTCTTGAGCTTCTAGATCTTGGTTTCTACTCTTTGCCTTAGGCAAATTCTTACATGGTATTAGAGCCAAAGGAATCTTCATTGGATAGCCATTGGAGAGCGATTGATTGCTTCAACCTTTGGAGGGCCACGAACCAAATTCGGGATCAACATTTTGTGGGAGCATTTTGAGCAAGATTGAACCTCACCATTGCATTCGGGTGGCTGTTTCCATAAATTTTGACTATAAATTTGCCTATATTGGGCAAAAGTCAAATTTGAGGCAAATTTTTTTTGCATATCGGACCTCTAAGGCCCGATCTGCAAAATTGGGTAATTATTTTTCCAATTTCCATTTCAGATTTGAATATACATTTTTATTTCTATCATTTATTATCTTAGATCTACAATTACTTCTATTTTTGGGTCTGAGTGTATTTTGTAAATTTTTGAATTTGGAAAGTTTTTCCATTTTTGGTAAATTTTTGGATTTGAAATTTTTTCCATTTTTAGAAATATTTTGTGGAAAAAAACTTTTCCATTTTTGGCCTATGTACTGGATAGAGGGTACAAGTTACACAAAGTGAACATCCAAACCGCACAAAGGACAACCAGCTAAGGGGGCCAGCCGAGCTCATTTTAGTTTGAAAGTGGGCCATCTGGTTTATAAACGACAAAGAGGACATTAATGTGGTGAATGTGGGATTAAAATCCCACATTCCCTTGACCTTCGCTTAACTTCCCTCCTCCGTACAGTGCTCCAATTCACCACGAGCTCGTACCACCACTCGGCTCCACCTCTGAGCCATCCACAAGCGCAAGCTCATTTGCCATCCCAACGCGGGATCATCCATGCGGGCAGTACCCTCCACGCCACAACAAACAGTCTCCTCCACCAAAACGTGGCCAAACTACCACCACCAACTCCGGGCTACAACAAACAGTCTCTGCTTAGTCAAACCTCTGCACAGCAGCCCACATGACCCAGTCACAAAATGACACGTGGCGGCTCGAACATAGTATGGGTATTTTCTTAAAAAAATTGCAATTTTCGCAGTTTTTTCATTTGTTAAAATTGACGGCTGTCTAGCCGTCATTCGGATAGGTTTTTCCTTTGTTGTGATGGTCTGTAAGATGTCAAATTTAAGCTCGTGATAGCATCATCATTTTATGAGGTAAAATTTGATGGCCATTTGACCGTCAAACCTGAGCATTTTAACACTGCGACGACGGTCATTTGAACATCAAATTTAACACCATGAAACTGGTGACATTAGCATTTTTAAAAAATTTGCAACCCTCACCAATTGCATTTTGGATCTGGCAGTCCAATTTTGGGAGGCCATAACTTGGTCATCCGGACTCCAAATTGAGTGCAATTTTTTTAAATTTTGGCTAAAATTTCCTGAAATTTTTAGTGGTGGTGTTCTTTTTTGGTTTTGGATCATGCATTTTGTAGAAATTGCAGTTTTTGGTGACTGTACCTATCTGATCCATGTTTTTGCAACTTCAGAGGCTTCATACGGGCTCATACAGACACATTTTCAGGTGCAATTTTTTTTTAAAGTGCATAATTTTTCATCTAATTTCCAGATCTGATATCAGTTTGGAGAAATTTTGAGTAGAAATAGTACTTTCAGAATATGGTCTATTTTGGCCTATTATGGCACTTGTAATTGATTAGATCTTTGAAGGATCTTGTGTCTTATATTCTTGAGTTTTCTTTAGCTTCATATTTTTAGTTGTAAACATCAAAATCAGAAGTCCACTTTGATCCATTTTGTCAAGTGGCAATTGTACACGCACTAGCTATAAAGTGCCAAAATCATCATTTTTTTTTTGTGGGGGGGGTTCTTTGATTGAGTGAATTGGGGGGGTGTCTTGTGTGTTGGTGTCTCTCTTTCTTGTGCTCTTTTCATTTCTGCATCATGGGTTCTATTGCAAAATTAACTCCACATAACTATGCTACATGGAAAGATAATGTATGGAGCAAGTTAATGGTTAAAGGTTCAAATCCTTATGTGGATGGTACACTTAAAAAACCCGCTGATGATGATACTGTTGCACTACAAAATTAGTCAAGCAAAAATTATAAAGCATTAGGAGTCTTAAGAGAGAATATTTCTCAAGCTGTCATGTATCACATCAAAACCATAACTGATGCTAGAGATGCTTGGGATAAACTTGCAGAATTGTTTGGTAAAGTGGATGAAGAAATGGGATTCAAAATTGAGACTGATCTCCTCAAATTAGATCCTAGGAACTTTGACACAATCCAAGATTATCTCAACAAAGTCAATGACTATAGAGCACAACTTGATGATTGTGGTAATCCCATGAAGGATGCGAAGTTGGTTAGTCACTTGTTGAATCATCTTCCTCCTGAATATGCGGCTTTTGTTTCAAGTTACAATACTCACAAGTTAACAATGGGTAGTGCCTTCACTAAGCCTTCATTTGAGTCATTTTCAGAAATGTTGGTCTTAGAACAAGAAAAATTGATGAGTATGGGGATTCTCAAGTCTTCAAAGTCTAAGGCATTGGTGGCTAATAATGGGAATCAAGGGAATCAAGATGGTAAAGGTTCCAACAAGAAGCAAAAGAAGTGGAAGGCCAAATCACAATCAGACACTCAACAATCTTCCTCCTCACAACAAGGAAAGTCTTCTCCCAAAAACAACAAAAACAAAAACAAGGGGGATAGTTCTAAGAAGGAGAAGAAAATTTGTGCATATTGCAAGAAGCCAAATCATGATGAGCATCAATGCCACAAGAAACAAATTGATGAGTTGACAAACATAATCAAGAAGCATCACATTGATTTGCCAAATGCCTACAAGGGAAAGGATTCATCACCTTCCACTTCAAATGGTAAAGGGAAAGTATTTGTGGCAAGTACAACTAATTCAGAGGAATTGATCTTTGATTTAGGTGCCACACATCATATGGGTGCCACAAAGGAGCAATTTTCTTCCTTGTAACCATCTATGGTACCTCACATCTATGTAGGAGATGATACTCAAGTGGAAGTTGAAGGAAAAGGGGAAGTTGAGATGGAAAATAGAGCTTTCAAAGATGTTCTCTATGTTCCAAACCGTAGCACAAACCTCCTTTCAATTTACCAAATCACTCACTATGGAGGTGGAAAGAAAGTTGAGTTCCTACCTGATTCAGTTGTAGTAAAAAATCTTAAGGATGATTCTATGGTGGCAATAGGAAAAGAAAATCATGAGACAAGGCTTTACTCATTTTCTAAATTTGTACCTAAGACTCCTTCTCATGCCTTGTTGACACACTCAAATTCACAAAGTAAACTTTGGCATGAAAGATTTGGACATCTCAACTATAGATATCTTCAACAGCTTAGCAGCAAGGATATGGTCAAAGGTCTACCTCAAGTCAAGTATTCAGAGGGTGTATGTTCCGGATGTGAAATGGGAAAACATCTCGAAGAGAAGTTTGATAAGGGGAAGTCTTGGAGAGCAAAATTTGTTCTTGAGTTGGTTCATAGTGATGTGATGGGCCCTTTTCCAGTGCCATCATTTGGCAAGGCTTGTTATGTACTCACCTTCATTGATGACTTTTCACGCTACACTTGGGTCTAATTTCTTGGTCACAAGAGTGAAGTGTTTGATAAATTTCTCACCTTCAAGGCTCATGTTGAGAAGCAATCAAGTAAAGCCATCAAGATTCTTCAAACAGATAATGGAAGGGAATATGTGAACTCAAGGCTTATAGAATTTTGTACACTTGAGGGTATTGATCTTCAACATTCAGTTGCCTACACTCCACAACAAAATGGTGTTGCAGAAAGGAAGAATAGGACCCTTAAGGAGATGGCCACTTCTATGATTCATGATAAGTCTCTTGATCAAGCCTTTTGGGCTGAAGCTATATGTTGTGCCACTCACATACAAAATATAACTCCTCATAAAGCTTTGGATGGAGTTACTCATTTTGAGGCTTGGTGCAAAAGAAAACCATTTGTGAAACACTTTCAAGTCTTTGGTTGTCCAGCTTGGGCATGCATACCTCCATAGAAATGCAAGGCATTGGAACCACAAAGCAAGCCTTGCATATTTTTTGGTTATCCCAAGACTCTTAAGGCATACAAGCTTATGGATCCTAAGACACATGAGATCTTCTTTGAGAGGAGTGTTCACTTTGAAGAAAATTGTCCTAGCTTGGATTCTTCAACTCCTCCTACTTCCTCCATTTCGGATAATGATAGTGATGATAGTGACTTGGAAGATGAAACTCCCTCAACCCCGACTCGCAGGCCTCCACCTTTGTAGGGTCAAGACATAGTTGAGGACATTCCTCCATCATCTTCTTCCTCCACTAGACCTCGTTGGGCACAATGAACACTTGATTCAATAGGTTCACTTGTGGGGAATCCTTTAGACACTAGGAGGACAAGGTCACAACACAACTCATTTCCACATGCTTATATTGCAATTGCTTCTGATCCACAATCTTTCAAGGAAGCTTCAGGGGTTCCTGAGTGGGACAAAGCTATGGAGGATGAGTATAACTCTTTGATGAGAAATAACACTTGGGACTTAGTTCCTCTTCCTAAGGGAAGAAAATTGGTTCGATGTAAGTGGATCTATCGGACCAAGTTTGCAGCGGATGGAAGTGTGGATAAGTATAAGGCAAGACTTGTTGCAAAAGGTTTCTCTCAGGTTCCTGGTATTGACTACACTGAGACCTTTGCACCTGTAGCCAAGATGAACTCCATTCATTTGACACTTGCTATTGTTGCAGCCAATGGTTGGGTTGTACATCAGATGGATGTTAAGAGTGCATTTCTACATGGGGATCTTCATGAGGAGATTTATATGGAGCAACCACAGGTATTCATCCAGGATACTACTATGGTTTGCAGGTTAAGGAAGTCTATCTATGGCCTCAAATAGGCTCCTAGGGCTTGGTATGCCAAGATGGATTCCTTCCTTCTCTCAGCAGGATTCACCAGGTGTCATTCAGATTCGAATGTCTACATTCTTCGGTAGGATGACTCACACTTGATACTTGTACTTTATGTTGATGACTTGATCATTATAGGGAGTACTTCATCCATCATTGCTAGTGTCAAGTCTTCTTTGTAGGATAGATTTGCTATGACAAACTTGGGTTTACTTCACTATTTTCTTGGTATTGAGATCACGCAATCCTTAGCAGGGATCACACTTTCTCAGCCCAAGTATGCTCTTGATCTACTCGCTCGATTTCACATGAGTGATTGCAAGGCTACACCCACCCCATTTCTATCAGGTGTCAAGTTAGAGGCTAAGTGTTCTACACCTCTTATTGATGATACTTTGTATAGATAGCTTGTTGGAAGTCTCATCTACTTGACACATACACACCCTGACCTATCATTTGCAGTTGGCATGGTTTCTCACTTCATGCAAGAGCCACATGAGCTTCATTGGAAGGTAGCCGAGCACATATTACACTACATACAGGGTACACATACACATGGGATTCACTATGCAGTAGGTACAGGACTTCAGTTGGTTGGATATACAGACTTAGATTGGGCAGGTGATCTTGATGGTCGCAAGTCTACTTCAGGTTACATGTTTCATCTTGGTTCAGGCCCCATTTGTTGGCAGAGTAAGAAGCAGCATGCTATTTCTCTTTCTTCGACTGAGGTTGATTATCGAGGGGCTATTACTGCAGCTACAGAGGCTATTTGGCTTCAACATATCCTGAAGGAGTTTGGTTTCAGTATTCCATGACCTACAATCATTCATTGTGATAATCAGGGTGCTATAGTAATCTCCAGACATCTGGTCCAACATCAGCGAACCAAACACATTGAGGTTCATATGCACTTCATTAGAGATTTGATACATGAGCAGGTCATTGAGATGCAATATTTTCCTACAGCAAAGCAGGTTGCAGACATCTTCACCAAACCCTTCACTAAGAGCAAGTTTCTTCAGTTGCGAGCTCTCTTGGGGGTGTGGGATATTCCATCAGGGGGGGTCACATGACTTCTCTATTCTATCTTATGGGGGGGATATTTTCCTCATATGAGGTCTTCTCTCTCATATTCTTTATTGTATTTCATCTCTCTTTTTGGGGGAGGGTTTTTCCCATGAGGTTTTCCCTCTTTCTCTGCTTTATGAGAGATTGCATTGTTCTTGCATTTTGTACATGGGTACCTAACATGGCCTAGTAGTCGGGACCCATCTTGCATTGTGAGCTTAAGTGCATTCCCCTAAGTTGCACTTAAGGGGGGGTGTTGGTGTAATTAAGTATTTACTAATTACACTTTACTTAAGTTTACTTAGGATAATGCATTTTCATATTAGTTGTCTTTGAAACACCTAGGAGTTTGCATTTCTTTTTAGCACATGGTTAGGAGAATCTCCACTTTAGGTCTGATAGTTGTCATCACATACCTCTTTGTGTGTGTGATCCACCTTTAGTGCTCTTATCACATTATCATCCTCTCATTGTTGCATATACTTTCATGTACAATGGAGGATGATCCACCTTTGGTGGACATGTGATTCCACCATGTCTAGTTGTGATCTTATCACTTGCATATCTTCTAGTTATCATACATTGCCTATATATTGAGGCATTCCTACATTGTATGTAATCAATTATCCATTATCATTTGATCATTATTGAATTCTTCAATTGATCATATTATCTTGTCTCTCTTTGTTGTGCTATCTCTTGAGCTTCTAGATCTTGGTTTCTACTCTTTGCCTTAGGCAAATTCTTACACATACCATGCTGGATATCTTGCTACAAAAGAATGACAAAGGTATCGAGGCTCCCATATCATTTATGAGTTTACTTTTAAAGAAACATGATTTTAAATATTCTCCTATGGAAAAACAAATGCATATGTAGTGTTCAATGCCTTGAAGAATTACATGTTTTATATTCTTCACTCTCATTCTACAGTATATGTCCCCAACTCTGTTGTCAAGAGTATATTGACCCAACAATACATTGAGTGTGATAAAAGAGGTGAATGGGTAACTAAATTTACAAGAGTATGACATATATTTAAAACCCACTAATTTGGTTAGAGGTAAGGGCTTGTGAAGAAAGACAACCAAAAGAAGATCTAAAGTTAAGGAAGATCTACCATTGAATTTGTTCACTTCAACTATTGATGAATGGTTCTCAAATGTCTCATATCTACTCAAAGCTAACAAGTATTTAAGGCTAAAAGACAACAAGTATCTGATATGGGAGGGAAACATATACAAAAGAGGAGTACATGAGGCTTGTAGATAAAGAACAACAAAAGAAGTTGCTTAAAGCATTTCATGATGAAGTATGTGGAGGTCATTTCTCTCCCTTTGTTACAACATACAAAATAATTTGTTAGAAGTTTTATTGCTCCAACATCTTGAAGGAAACCTATGATTATGTATATAAATGTGAGAAGTATGCAAATTTTTCCAATAGACCCCAATTAGAAGGTTTACCACTCATACCAGTAGTAATTGAGGAACCTTTTCAACAATGGGGTTTAGATTTCATTGGACCAATTAATCCTAGTTCCAGTGTGGGACACACCCATATTCTAACTATTACTAACTATTTTATCAAATGGATAGAATAAAATCCTTTGAAAACTACCACATTTGAGGTAGTGATTGATTTTATTAAAGAAAATATCTTAGCAAGATTTGGAGTTCCTAAGAAGTTGGTAGCCGATAATGCTAGTAGTTTTTATTCTTCTAAGATTACTCTTTTCTATAATGAGTATGGAATTAGTTTGGCACAATCTTCATAATATTATCCTCAAGGAAGCAAATAGGTTGAATCTAGTAATAAGTTTCTCTTGTCAATCATTAAAAGTTTGGTAGATGATTGCTTGACATCCCAATTGGATCAATAACTAGGTTACAAAACTCAACTCAGGGATTGGACATCCAAATTGAGCAACTATCTTTCTCATGGTGAAGGTTAATTTACTTGCCAACCCAAGGTATGTGAACTTGGAATGCATTTTCACTGTATGTGTACTAAGTTCCTATTAAATACATGTTATCCTACAACTTAAGGAAAACAATGCTAAAAGGGAAATGCTTGGAATTGAACTTAATTAAAATGCTTAACATAATTTAAATGATAAGGTTTAATCTATGTAAACTGCTATAACAAATTTTAGGATGTTCAGACATGAAACTACTCTATCTACTTTGGCTATAAGAATAGCCACAAGAAATCACTTCTGGTGGCTATAGGAACAAACAAACTCCAAAACTTTTAAATAAAGTTGAATGAAACTAATACTGAAATTGAAATGAACTACTCATCAAGTGGGCCCCTTGAGTGGGTATCCAAAACTTGTACTTAAACACTTGTGAACTCAAAAATTCATTATTTTAAATTCACGTTGCAAAAATTACTAATTACAAGTCATCGCTAAAAATACCTGAAACTATATTGAAAACTGAAAATGCTATTACATGGAATCCTTAGTCTAACTGAGCTAACCTCTGAAGAAGTTCTAGCTTCTTATTTATATAGAAACTTACTAACTAACTAACCACAAAGAAATCAATGCCAAAAGAATAGGTGGATCAGAATTATTATAACATTGTAAAGGATGAGGAAAACCATCCACTAAATGAGGAACACCAAACTTGTTCAACTACACAAAGAGTAGATATAGCTTCCACTATCTCCTAGATTGATTCCACATTGAATATAGTAACCATTTGACTTGCTCAACATGAGCCGTGACCAATTCATGACCATTGAGCTACTTCAAATATTGATCCCTACTAAGCTCTATGGACTTAGTCTTTAAAGGCATGACCTTATTGAGTGTCATTTTCTGATCGCTACTTCATTTAATATTTTTGGATCATAAATGTTAATATTCACAAAACACATGCAACACATATATATACATTCATCACTAGATTAATAATTATCTAATCCATAATTAAAACTAACATATATAACCATAAAATGGTACCTTTTTTCCATAACAAGAATATGAAACTATAAGCTTAAAGTCTATGAAATCAAGTCCATGAGACTGACTTAAGACAATCCAAGAACTAATGTTCATGATCAAACTAATGAAACAACCTAGGAACATGACATATAGAACATAACAAAGTGACATAATACTTGAGCCAATACTTAAGCTCATCATTTAAAGTATCATGAAGCTAGCTGGATACTCCCAAGAGTCTAAGGTGACAACTAATTCCTCTACCATCCCATCAGGTTTGATGATGGAGCTATCAACTAGCTACAAGATAGTAGGTGTAGACCTTAGATTTGTGATTTGAAGATGTTTCATGGTATCCTTTGTCATGACATTTATGGCTACCCCTAAGTCTATGACTTCTCCTAACCAAAATGCTATAAGTAGGACTCAATGTAATAACACTCATGCAAGAGAAGATGAAAAAAAGATAGATCTAATGTAAATAAGAACTTTGAAATATATATATGCAAATCAACTAAGCACAATTACACATTTAATGAAAATCACATCTAACCATCAAATTAACAAAAATACCTAATACATAAAATGTAGTAAATATTGACTAATACAATGCATACAAAGGAGATCTGGACACAAAATCAAAATGGAAATATCATGAGTCGGGTTCACCAACGATGTACATGGTGAAAAGGGAAGCAAAGGCAAAGGGGTTGATTACTCATTTTCAAACTTGCACACTCAGAAGGAAGATGTCCCAATAGAATCAAATAAGGAACTAAGTGCTAAATGGGGTAGTGATCCTTCACTAAAGATGTAATTTGAAAATGGAAAAGAGGAAAGATGTAATCTACATGACACAATAAATAAAAAGAGACAGAATGGAAATAACAAGCTAATAACTAACTACACAAACTTGAAATGAGTTGAATTAGGGTCTAGAATACTACACTAACATGTGATTTCAATATGAGTTGAAGTTATAAGGTACAAAATGTTTCAAATGTTCTATACCTACAAATAGAATGTTTGAAACATTTTGTTCTAGGTACTTTTGCCTAGAATTTTCAAGGATCCTCTAATTATTTATGATTTGTCCAGAAAAGTTCTAACAACTTCGTAGCTTGTTCTTGCACACAAAAAATAGGGAAAATGTTAGGTAGAAGGTATTTTCCTTGGTTAAACCCCTCTTTAGGAATCAACCTTGAAAATGTAGTGAAATTGTGTAAAGAAAAATGTGTAAAAAGGTAAATTTTTTATTCACCTTGCATAAAGCCTCATGGTCAGATGTAGGAATAACCCATACCCAAGAAGATCTTTGAATGATCTTGGAATCAAGGATTTGACCTTAAAATGTAGAATAGGAATCAATGATAACCTCATAAATGCATGGATCTATGAATGTCACTCCTAAATCTTCAATATAAATATGATTGATAATCACTTGCAATGAAGGAGAGATGAATGCATATGGAAGGATATTATTACTTGATTGAGAAATTCCCTACTTGGCCATCATGAGAGAGAAATTTTCTTCAATGGAGAATATTTCCTTGGAATTTACTTGAATGGATTGGAGAAACTAGAACTTGGATGCTTGCCTTCAAATATTAGATCCAATTGCTTGATTGCTTGATTGCTTGATTGCTTGGTTGCTCTTGATCTCTTGATTGTACTTGATAGCTTGAGTTTAGTTATGGTTGTGAAAATGAGGGTAGATAGGGTGTTTATATACTTCATCCATCATCTCAAGATTAAAAAATAAGCCAAGTTGATCACAAGTGTAAAGAACCTACCTGGCTCTTTGCTGATGGTAATATTGATTTTTGAATTTACTTGCAATGTTTTCTTTTTTGATATGATAATATTTGACTTCAAAAATATTTTCAGAATTGAATAATGTTTAATATTAATTAATTCTAAACTTTCGAGCTCACCGGAATGGATTAAGTTTACAAATTTTCCAATTACAAAACCACATATCAAATTATAAATTCAAATTGGCTCCTTAATTGCAAATCATGGCCAACTTGGAAGAAAATGTAGTCACAAAAGGAACATAAGACTCCAAAGTCTAAAAGAAGCCTTGAGAATATGGAACACAGACCCACAATGATGAAATGCAAACCTCCCAAATGCTTATGAAGCTCTCTCCAAAGCAAAGCAGTCTCTTAACTTGAATGTACAACTACTAGAAGACAAAACACAACCTCTAGGTGTAATTCACAACCAATAATTAATTATTTGGTTCTCTAATTTGAAACACAACTCCTTTGGAAAATATCATATCCTTGCTAACAATTCATAACTAGACTAGAAGATACAACAACCTTCTAGTATCACTATAATCTTCTGAAGATAATTGAACTAGAATTATGAATACCTCAGTAACAACAATAAATTAACAATTCTCCTCAAATTTAGTATACAAAAGCACCAAATTTGCATCCATAGAATCATAATTAGATTTCCAAAATTCAGTAGCACAATTCACCACCAATTAATGATGATTCAAATTGCAAAAGTGAGGAATCACTCCTCAAACCCTTGCCAACTTCTCCACAACCAAAAATTTCATAAAAATTGCATAAGTCAAGAATGAGGTTTGAATTCTCATAAAGTTGTATATATAATATTTTTCATAGCTTCTCAATGACACTTTTTACTTAAAAGCCACTTGCTTTGTGGTTGCACATTTGAAATATAATAAACAATTATATTTCTTTCCACTTTAATGATGAAAAAAAGACCCTTTCATTAAAATAACCATATTCTGACACATAAGGTCCCTGTTTTATGAGCTCGGGATTTAAAAATTCTTAACCCAGTTCCAATGAGCTATAACACTAAGATGCCACAAATAGATTTCCAATAAAAATGGTAACCTTAGCCATTTTAATTAAATAATAAATATAATTCACCCATCTTGTGAAAATGACTAAGGAAGCATCAGAATCAAAATCTGACAACACAAGAGTGATCTTGATGATGAAAGATGATTAATGAACCTAATGGGGTGACTTAGTAAAAATAGACACTTCCTCCAAGAATCTTGGAGTCCAAATTAGAAGCTAGAATAAAATTTGAAAGCATCAGATAACTCCTCTAAATCATCTGAGCTCAATAAAACCATATGACAATAGTAAGTCCCTCAAAACAGGGTCAAAACCCACAACAGGGTCCTCTAATCACCAGAATTAGCCTACAAGGACCCAATGATAGGCTAAATCCACTTCTTTAATGCTCTCTAAAAATGGGGACATCACAATCCTCCCTCCCTAAAATTTCTTGTCCCCAAGCAATCTCAGAAAACCAAACACAGAAGTTCACCTGGATCCCAAGGATAGAATGGAGTAATGTCCCTATCATCACCACACTCCAGCAAAAATGATTCCAACATCAATAGTACCAACTATAGTGTCTGAGAAACTGAACTCAACACTCAAACTGATGATGTTGAGACATGAACATCACATGGGAGTAACTCAACTGTGAGTAACTTAGATGGAAGAAACTCAAATGGTAAACTGGACTTGCCCCCAATGTGTGTTCCAACTAAACTATCATACCAGTCATCAAACAGATGCACTGATGAACTCTACAACTGGTAGATATCCTAAACATGAGGATCAAAAGTGAAACTAAAAGCACTCCTCATTGTGTACACCTCTGTAAACTGCTCAGTAAAAAATGACTAGCATCTTGTAAAATCTATCTAATAACCCAGTGTACTAAAAGAATCCCAATCATCATCATCATCCTCACTTATCACCTGAAAGGGATCATCATTGAACTCAAACAATGGATTGTCATAAGACATAGTGACATCCACATTGAATAAAGGATTGTTCACAAAGTGAACAACTCTTGCCTGCTAATCTGAATAAGATATTTGTGAGCTATGAGAGACATGATGTGTAATCTTTTCTATCTAAATGAAATCATGTCTCTGTAAATCCTCTCTATATACTGCAGAAAAGGACAAGGTGTGTAGACTCCCCTCGGTGAGACCAAGTAAAACATACTCGCCTTGGTACTCAAATACTTCCCTATCCTCATTCGTGAGTCCCCGCAGAAAAGAATCTTGGAACCCACTACCACCGGATGACAACGTTGAGTCCACATCCAAAGTCTGATATAAAAATCTATAAACACTACAACACCCAACATGATCACTATCAACATTAGCGGTATCAACATCATCTATCTGAAACCCCTTTTTTATCTCTGAATGCATACATGACTCAATGTCATCGCGTGAATCACCTACATGATGGCATGAATATATGTCACCTGACTCATCTGTAACACTCCCATCATGAGTGTCATCATTGGGTAGCTCTATACTCACATCCTCAATACAAGAAAAAACTATTGTCTCCTGCACTGACTCCACACTGTGACTCATGTCATAAACATCAGAGTTATCATAGATCATTTACTCCTTGGAGTCCTCAAAAATAACACCATCATCTATGGTGTCAGAATCCATAGTGGTATCTACAACATCTCTCACACTATCCATGGCATCAACAATAGGTGCACATAAAGGACTATTGTCCTGCAAATCAGACCATGTGTCACTAACTCTAATAGGCTCGGGATGCTGAAACTCAGTACCACTATCTACCAACAAGATACATGCACATCCACGTGTCCTTGTAAGAAGCCTCCAACATCATGTGTGCAAATAGGATTAATGGTTGTCCTAAGAACATGACCATCTCCACAATGATTAGTGGTCGTTGAAAACTCATCATGAAGATTTCTAGATGTCTCACCTGTGAGAACATTGCATTTCTCTTCTTGCAGTCTTCGTGAGGGAGACTTTCTAAAGATGGAAACCATAAAACTAGCTGCCCTGTCAACAGTGGCTAGATCTACAAGTTGGGCTTTAAGCATTTCCTATGTTTGCCTCAATTTATCCATTTCATTTTCCAAGGTACTTGATTGTTTTCTATAACATGACACACGGCTAGACTAGTTCCCATATTTACCTAGTTTTTTGTATTTATCCATGAATGAAATAAAACCAGAGTATTGATCACTCACAAATCAAATGTGGAAACTCAAGATTTTGAAACCCCACAGGATGACAAGATGCAAGCTCTGATACCACTATAAAGAACCTACCTGGCTCTTTGCTGAAGGTAATATTTATTTTTGAATTTGCTTGCAATGTTTTGTTTTTTGATATGATAATATCTGACTTAAAAAATATTTCTATTATTGAATAATGTTTAATATCAATTAATTATAAAATTTTGAGCTCACTAGAATGGATTAAATTTACAAATTTGCCAATTACAAAACCACATATCAAATTATAAATTCAAATTGGCACCTTAATTGCAAATCGCGGCCAACTTGGAAGAAAATGCAACCACCAAAAGGAGCATAAGACTCCAAAGTCTAAAAGCATCCTTGCAAATATGGAACGTAGGTCCACAATGATGAAACACAGACCTCCCAAATGCTTACGCAACTCTCTCCAATGCAAAGCAGTCTCTTAACTTGAATGTACAACTACTAGAAGACAAAACACAACCTCCAGGTGTAATTCATAGCCAATAATTAGTTATTTGGTTCTCTGATTTGAAATACAACTCCTTTGGAAAATATCATATCCTTGCTAACAATTCGTAACCAGACTAGAAGATACAACAACTTTCTAGTATTAATATAATCTTTTGAAGATAATCGAACCAAAATTATGAATACCTTAGTAATAGCAAAAAATTAACAATTCTCCTCAAATTTGGTATACAATAGCACCAAATTTGCATCCACAGAATCCGAATTAAATTTCCAGAATTCAGTAGCAAAATTCACCACCAATTAATGATGATTCAAATTGCAGAAGTGAGGAATCACTCCTCAAACCCTTGCCAACTTCTCCACTACCAAAAACTTCATAAAAATTGCATAAGTCAAGAATGAGGTTTGAATTCTCATAAAGTTGTATATATAATATTTTTCATAGCTTCTTAATGACACTTTTCACTTAAAAGCCACTTGCTTTATGGTTGCACATTTGAAATATGATAAACAATTATATTTCTTTCCACTTTAATGATGAAAAAAAGATCCTTTCATTAAAATAACCACATTCTGACACATAAGGTCCCTGTTTTATGAGCTCAGGATTTAAAACTTCTCAACCCAGTTCCAACGAGCTATAACACTAAGATGCCTAAAATAGATTCCCAATAAAAATGGCAACCTTAGCTATTTTAATTAAATAATAAACATAATTCACCCATCTTGCGAAATGAATGAGGAAGCATCAGAATCAAAATTTGACAGCACAAGAGTGATCCTGATGATGAAAGATGATGAATGAACCTAATGCCTAGTGACTTACTAAAAATAGATGCTCCCTCCAAGAATCTTGGAGTCCAAACCAGAAGCTGAAAATAAAATCTGAAAGCATCATATAACTCCTCTAAATCATCTAAGCTCAGTAGAACCATATAATGACTTACTATAAATAGTAAGTCTCTCAAAACGGGGCCAAAACCCACAACAGGGTCCTCTAATCACCGAAATTAGCCTACAAGGACCCAATGATAGGCTAAATCCACTACTCCAATGCTCACTAAAAATGGGGACATTACAAAGAGATAACATTTCCCGCTAACACACCAACATAGGGCTCTAAGCCAAATTTGGGCAAAAAAGTGCAGGAACAAAAATTTGAACTAGGTGTCAGGATGGTGGAAAAGATGCAAGAAAAGGGGAATTAGGTTGATAGGATCAAGAATAACAGACATTAGATCTTGAAATCACCAAAATGGAGCCTAATAGAGCATCCAATTATGGGTGCTAACTCTTTAGGATAATACAATGCTATATGAGGTCTACTACTTGCACCCCATGTCCCCACCTCACTCTTTGAGTGAGAAAAGAATGTTGTACTTGTTGGGACATCCTATCACTTCCCAAATTGTTTGCATACCCTCTCTAGTAGCTGGAGCTCTATAAATATGCCTAATTATAGAATATCCAATAAGATTTCTCTTCCATCAACAATAAGGAAGGTGCTCTCCATCATCATCCCAACCAAGGAAATCTCTATGAGGTGTCCATCTGAAGTCCCTGAGTGTGTCTAGCTCACGCCTCTAGTATTGTGTGTGTCCCAATGGTCCTTGTGAAAGTTTCCTAGCATAATAGTATACATAAGGTAAACATGGCAATAATAGTCTCTCTGTGATAGGTCAAAACACTGCGATATGCTTGAATACCCAAACCTACAACAATGTGAGATTGCTACTCATAGTCAATCTATACTTGTATTCCACCTGATGTAAGTGATAATATATCATGGCTAACATGCATACACAGTTCACTCTATGAGTATGCACTCTAGAACTCATCCCCATCCTATCGAGATTCAATGACCCTATCTATCTAGTACTAGTGAGCTTGCAAGGACAATGTTGATGCCAACACAAGTCTCTCATGTTATGTTGCCAAGGTCTCACATCTAATCTCATAGTCTTTGATATCTAACATAGTGTCATCACAATCAAATAGTCTACTTAGAGTTGCCTTCTCGTCAATGAATCATATACTACAAGCTCTCCATGAATTGGAATCCTAAGTATACACCACACATCCTCTAAGGTTATGGTAGTATCTCATGTGGGTAAATGGAAGGAGTCGATCTCCAAATTCCATCATTTTAACAATATCATAGTCAATCCCCTATTTTCCTTGATCTTGGGCATGTATGCGATGTAATGTAGACCTAGGGTTAATAAACAATTTTGCTTGTAGTCACTCAAGTGATGACGTAATCATGTGCACACTAGCCTACTATCTCATGTCTGTAGAGTGGGGAGATCAACCTAAATGTAAGAGGGGCAAGAATGTTAATATTGCATTATCTGATCTTTTTGTTTATAAACGACAATCTTTACAACTAAAAGCACACCTACAAATCAAAATTCTGGTCTTAAAGTTAAATTTCTATTATGTCCAAGTGCACAACTTGTGCACTTAAGTGCACAACATTATGCCCAAGTGCACAAATTGTGCATTTAAGTACACAAATTTCAACCCAAGTGCACAACAACTATTTAAAATGTTTTTCCTAGCATGTGCTCTACTGCGCAACATGCATGTCTAAGTGTGTAGCTTCTACACCAAAACCCTAGCATAAGCCCTTGAAATAAGAAAAAAATATATAAAACACATGTCGAGTAATGAAATAATGAGCATGAAATGATGTACATACCTCTACCCTTGAGCCCTCTAGTCGCCTGTAGATCCACATGTGCTCACCACAATGATTATTTGATAGAATTTGCACCATCTTCCTTGCTCCACAACTCCAAATCTGCAAAAAGAAAGAATGGAAATGACCTATTTTCCCCTACCAAAGCCCTTTTATAATCTTTTGAAGTGCCTAGATGGTTTGCAAGCATTAGTTTTTGTATTGGTCATGGTCTTCTTCTCTTTTTGGGCACCATATCTTTTGTGTTTGAAGTCTGATCTTAGATCGGTTTGCATTTGTAGAATCCTGGCATTATTATCAACAAATTGACCTCTTATTTATATTTCTTGGTCAATTTCTTGAGGGGGTACCCTTATATCCTTTCATTGCTAGGGTAATTTTTAATGCGATTTTTCTTTGAAACGACACTTAGAATCACATTATCTCAAAGAGGGGCAAAATATAAATGCTAAAAATGGTCAACACATACGGTGCCATTTTTTAGTCTTGGCGTTACTTTCCAAAAATCATTGAGCTAGTGTTCTAACTATTCCTCTATGTCGCACATTTAATTTTGATTATTTGTCGACATTATGCCATTCTTCCTTAATTAAATAATAAAATTTATTTAATTAATCATTAACATTCGTTGTCTAATTTCTATCATACCCTATCCATTTGATCTTTGACCTTGTCTGATTAAATGACCACATCGATTAATTAGTCCTTTAGGGGCAAATAATCATTAATTCAACCCATTATCCTAATGTTTAATGTCTTGGTAAATAAATTATATTTATTTATCCTATTTTCCTAAAATTAATTAATTGTCTAATTTCACAAATATGGGGAATTAATAGTTCCTAACTATTGATTTCTCCCTCATTTCTAATTTATGACATATTCCCACTAATTTGGTTTACATCCCATTAATTTAGCCTCCATCCCACTTTTCACTCCTTACACCTTCTCTTATTCAATTGCTCCTTAAAATTTCCCCTAATTTCTTCCCATTAACTTTTCCTTCCTAAACTGCTAACAATTTTTTCATATTTGTGTCATAATTTGTCATTTTCCAAATGCATAAACTATTTTGTCACAAACTTGTCATTTGCCAATTTTGAGTTCTCAAATGCAATCATAACTGTTGATTGAACTTTGATATCATCTGTCGATTTGGATTTCAAAAGCTTGTAAATTGGCCTCTTTGGCCTCATTCTCTTGAACCATGACTTTTGAACATTCTCACCGTCATTTTATCCATACTTGCTTTCATTTTGTAGGTGCACTTGTCTACTTGAGAGAAACATAACATATTAAAGAACTAAGGAAAAGCAATGAGGCTTCATCAAATGAGCATTGGTGTTTTCGTTTGATTTATTTCATATGTTTATGTTTTATTTTGATGGTGTGATGAGCCCAAGTGGCTCTCAGTTGCCAATTGGCTTCTAACTCAATTTTATTTGCAAATTTCTATCAAACTTCAAATATTTATAACCTTTGCAATTTTTCAACAACAAAATAATTTGACATCCAACAACAATTTAAATCTGATTCCAAAGTTCATTATTATTTCATTCACATGGCTGAAAATTATTAAAAACATTACATATATGAAATAAGGAGGCATCACCTTATTGAATAGTTTCAAAATTAAATGGTGCCACTCCCTTGGAATCAAACACAACACCTAAGAATGAAGATACAACAACTATCCAATGACACTGGCTTTAAATGTTCTTTCCCATGTTATTGGCATCTAAAGACACCATCAACCAGGAAGTCTATACTACAACAAACAACAACCAATTCCAAATTCTTCTCAACCTTTATCGTACAACATGTACAACTCTGCTAATTCCATATGGCAACTAACAAAATCTGTACAACTTCAATTCAAATGTAAGCTTTGACCAATCTACTGTAACACCATTTCAATTTCGATCATAGCTTGGTAAATATAGCAAAGAATTTGATGCTCTCTCCAGAATTGAAGACCAAACACTCAAACCCTAGCTCTTCCTCATACAATTTGAAAATTCTCTTGTAAGCTCAAATTGAACTTTTGAATGAAGCCCACACTATAGCAAATCTCAATGTTTATTTCAACACCTCAAATGCTTGTAAAATCTTTAAAGAATTCACAATTCTCCAAGTCTGAAATTCTGAAACCCTTGTTCCAAATTTCTCTTCACACAAATCTATAATATCAAATGCACAATAGAATGCATGAAATGAAATCTCAATCCCCTTTTATAATATTCAATTTTCAATTGTCTTCGTCTCCTTTAATTTACTTTAATTTCATTTCTCATAAATAAACTTTATGTTATAATTTAAAGATGACATATAATAAAGTCACTTTATTAATTTAAACTCCCACATTGCTCCAAAAATGACATTTTCATTAATATAATGATATTCTAACACATAGGGTCATTGTTTTATGTGCTCAAGATTTAAAACTTCTCAACTCAGTTCCAATGAGCTATAACACCAAGGTGTCCAATATGCAATCCAAATAAAAATAGCAACCTTAGCCAATTTAATTAAATAATAATCATAATTCACCCATCTTGTGAAAATGACTGAAGAAGCATCATAATCAAAATCTGATAGCACATGCATGATCCTGATGAAGAAAGATGATGAATGAGCCTGATGAGGTGACTTACTAAAAATAGATGCTCTCTCCAAGATTCTTGGAGCCCAAACCAGAAGCCAAAAATATAAACAAAGAGCATCATTCAACTCCTCTAACTCACCCGAGCTCATTAGAATCATCCCTTGACTTACTATAAATAGTAAGTCCCACCAAACGAAGCCATAACCCTCAACAAGGTCCTCTAATCACCAGTATTAGCCTACAAGGACCTGATAATAAGCTAAATCCAATAACTCAGATGCTCACTCAGAATGGGGACATTATAGTCCTCCCTCCCTGAAATTGCTTGTCCCCAAGCAATCTTAGAAAACAAGACACATAAGTCCACTTGGATCCCAAGGATGGTCATGGGTAATGTCCCTGTCATCACCATACTCCTGTGAAGAAATCATCAGCATCAACAATACAAATAACAACATCTGAAAACTGCACTCAGCACCCAAACTGAAGATGCTACAACAGGAACATCACGTGGGAGAAACTCAACCGAGAGTAACTCACACGGGAGTAACTCAACCAACAGACTAGACTTGCCCCCAGTCTTCGTAATAACCAAACCATCATACCAGTCATCAAATGGATGCACTGAAGAACTCTCCAACTGGTAGATGTCTTGAACATGAGGATCAAAAGTGAAACTATAAGCACTCCTCACTGTGTACACCCATGTAAACTGCTCAGCTAGGTCTGACTGGCCTCCTGTAAAATCCTCTTGATACTCGGGTGTACTAATAGGATCCCAAACATCATCATCATTGTACAACACCTGAAAGGGATCATCACTGAGCTTAGATAACAAATTGTCATAAGTCATAACGACATCCACATCAAGTAAGAGATTGTTCACAAAGTGAACTACTCCCATCTGCTGATTTGAGATGAAAATCTATGAACTACGAGAGACATGATGTGTAATTTGCTCTACTTGAATGGACTCATGTCTCTGAGAATCCTCACTATCCATAATAAGTCCCTGTAAATTATGATCCTGGAACCTATCATCGTCCAATAACCACTCTGAGTCATCATCCAATATCTATATGATAAACGAGACTCGCTGTAGCATGAATTATCTTCATAGATAACATCAGTAGTGTACACATCATCAATGCCAATATCACCAACCTATAAACCCTCTAATATCTCCTATCATTGCCAACCTGACTCACTGCTGTCATAGAAATCAGAATTAGAAGAACTCGCATTTAGCATGCAATCCTGAAAACTAACACTCTCATCATGTGAGTCAAAACCCATAATGATATCCACATCATCCTCTACACTTGCCATGTCATCAATGATATCAATAGGCTCAAACATAGGACTGTTGTCATAAAAATCAGAACCTATATCATTAGTAATTTCATTGCTACCAGTTGAAGTAGGGCTGCCATCAATGGTGGCTATCATGTCATCAACATTCTCATGATCATGAACTCTTGTCACATGGAAATAATGAGACTCAATGTAGTTGTCCTCACGAAAGTATGTCATAACCACATACTCCTGGGAAGAGCCTCCATCATCACATGTATAGGGACTAGTAACTGCCTCATTGAGAAAAGGCTCCACAACCTGATGGTTGCTAGTTGCAGAAGCTACACCTGTACAATCATCCTAGTTCTCTTCCTGTTTTCTCTATGAGGAAGACTTTTTAAAAATGGAAACCATATACCTTTCCACATTGTCTATGGTTGACATATTTGAAAGCAAAGCACTCATCTTTTCTTGATTTTGTCTAAGCTTTTCCATACTTTCCATCATGACATTTGTTTGCTTCCTAAGATTAACCACGCTATTCAACTGTTTTCCCTGTTTACTACCCTTTGGTGGGGGTGAAGTTTTACCCTTGTAGACATAATACATACTAGGTACAAGCCTGTCTGCCATAGCTAAGCCCTCATAACCTCCAGGCTGGCAAGATCAAAGCTCTGATACCACTGTGATGAGCCCAATTGGCTCTCAGCTGCCAACTGGCTTCTAACTCAATTTTATTTGCAAATTTCTATTGAATTTCAAATATTTATAACCTTTGTAATTTTTCAACAACAAAATAATTTGACATCCAACAGCAATTTAAATCTGATTCCAAAGTTCATTATTAATTCATTCACATGGCTGAAAATTATTAAAAATATTACATATATGAAATAAGGAGGCAACACCTTATTGAATAGTTTCAAAATCAAATGACGCCACTCCCTTGGAATCAAACACAACACCTAAGAATGAAGACACAACAACTATCCAATGTTACCAACTTTAAATGTTCTCTCCCATGCTATTAGCGGCTAAAGACACCATCAACCAGGAAGTCTATACTGTAGCAAACGACAACCAATTCCAAATTCTTCTCAACCTTTACCATACAACATGTACAACTCTGTTAATTCTGTATGACAACTGACAAAATCTGTACAACTTCAATTCAAATGCAAGCTTTGACCAATCTACTATAACACCATTTCAATTTTGATCATAGCTTGGTAACTATAGGAAAGAATTCGATGATCTCTCCAAAATTGAAGACCAAACACTCAAACCCTAGCTCTTCCTTATACAATTTCAAAATTCTTCTGTAAGCTAAAATTGAACTTCTGAATGAAGCCCACACTGTAGCAAATCTCAATGTTTATTTCAACACCTCAAATACTTGTAAAATCTTTGAAGAATTCACAATTCTCCAAGTCTAAAATTCTGAAACCCTTGTTCCAAATTTCTCTTCACACAAATCAATAATATCAAATGCACAATAGAATGCATGAAATGAAATCTGAATCCCCTCTTATAATATTCAATTTTCAATTGTCTTCATCTCCTTTAATTTACTTTAATTTCATTTCCCATAAAGCAACTTTATGTTATATTTTAAAGATGACATATAATAAAGTCACTTTATTAATTTAAACTCCCCCATTGCTCCAAAAATGACCTTTTCATTGAAATATGATATCCTAACACAAAGGGTCACTATTTTATGTGCTCAAGATTTAAAACTTCTCAACCCGGTTCCAACGAGCTATAACACCAAGGTGTCCAATATGCAATCCCAATAAAAATAGCAACCTTAGCCAATTTAATTAAATAATAATCATAATTCACCCATCTTGCGAAAATGACTGAAGAAGCATCATAATTGAAATCTGATAGCACATGCACAATCCTGATGAAGAAAGATGATGAATGAACTTGATGAGGTGACTTACTAAAAATAGACACTCCCTCCAAGATTCTTGGAGCCCAAACCGAAAGCCACAAATATAAACGAAGAGCATCATTCAACTCCTCTAACTCACTTGAGCTCATCGGAACCATCCCTTGACTTACTATAAATAGTAAGTCCCACCAAACGGATCCATAACCCTCAATAAGGTCCTCTAATCACCAGTATTAGCCTACAAGGACCCGGTAATAGGCTAAATCCAATAACTCAGATGCTCACTCAGAATGGGGACATTGCAAATGGTCTTGTTGGTTTGATTAGGAATAGGTTGCATGATGTTTTAAGCTTTTGTGGTTAGCTTTATCATGTTATTTTCTTACCCCCAATTTTTGTAGTCGACACAACCCATCCAACCCCATGATTAGGAGGCCCATTTTCTTGTTTTACACTACCTAATTTTTACTTGAAAGATAGAAGCTACCCATGAGATATGCTTTTTTTATTTGCAGGTTTCAACAAAGAGTACACATTGAAGGACAAAACTACTTGATCACATCTTGCAAGGTCTATTACTTTATATAGACCTCTAGTATTGTTTGATGTTTGTATACTTTTTACATGTGTATTTGTAAATGCAACATATTTTGAGATGCATTGTCTATTTAAAATTCTCACACACCTCAAAGTGGAGGTGAAATTTAGATAGTTATGCCATTTTCTATTTAGTTTTATGTCAACTTTGAGGAAAAGTGTTTATACTTGTACATATTGAAAATGACAGTCTTGTGTGAAGTTTTCCTCACTCCCTTAGCCTTTACCTATCTCTATACACACATTTCCAAACTTTTAGCCCCCACTTTGACCTTATATGCACATACATCAATACATTCATCTCATCTTCATGTTTGTTATACTAATCCAAACACCTTCTTAGATCTAACTATTATATGCTTAAATACAACCATTTGTCTACCTAAGATCATTTATATGGCTGTAGGGTCAACCTTATAGTAATGGACTTGATCCTTACCTTTCTAAAATTCAAATACAAAATTTGGAGTAATTTACTCTCTTTATTTTCTTGTCCTAACCCAACTACATACACATTTTGAAGATTTGATTTATTTTCTTAGTATTTAAAGATCGTCATTAACATTCATTTCATCATCTCTTATCTTTCAAGCATCCTCTTCCATCCTAGATCATTCAAGGAGAAATCAATAATGAAACATTTGTATTTGATGCACAAAAATAAGTAACAAATTTGCATATATCATTCTAGGGCCCTTGCATACTATCTTTGATCTTTTACACATATTTTTGGAGGTTGACCCAAGAGAACATGTTTCCTTGTGACATAATGATGACCCGTCTAAGAGTATCTCTACACACCACTTGTAACTATATATAAATAAATCAAACAAATGAAAGTCAACCACATGAACAAAGAGTAGAAATAACATTGTATATAGTTAAAAATGAACATAAAATTGTGGTTGTAGGCTTTCCCATACTAATAAACTCATTTTTAGATAAATAAGAAATCTAATACAAAACTGGAATTAATTTTTTAACAAACCATTGCACTTTCAAAATAAAAGTAATTAAGATATAAAATATCTCTAAAAGACATTTTTTAATCAATGCACTAACTCACCCTTAATTTCTGAAAATAACCATTATAATTATCTAATTTTATTGTTTGTAGCCACTTCCCATTTTCACACCAAAAACACCCTCCAAAACCCCTCTTTTATCCCATAGAGATAAATTACATATATATGAACCCAAAAATTCCCATAAAATTTGCACTCACAAGATTATTTGTAAGCAGATGTTTTTTCCCTGTGTATCTTTTGTTCCTCGCGACCATTCCAAAGCCCAAGTGTAACGGAACCCTACGATGTTTTGGTGATTAAAGAGAAATCCAGATTTCAAAAGCTTAAATTTATACCCCAAAAATTGAAACTCAAATTGTAAGAAAATTAGCATTGCATATCTACCTGGTCTGATAAGGGCAACGGCCGAATGCTATGCACCAAAATTCCATATCAGTCATTGGATCATCTCCATTTACCAAAACATATAGTAGATTTGTTGGGCAGTCTTTCAGAAATGTATATTGATGGGCCCGAGCTCTTCAACTATATTGAGTACATTAACCATTATCGCCTATGATGCCAGGTACGAGTTCCACTCTTATGCTCTGCTCGTAGTACTTATTTTTAAGTCCACTTAGAAATAACGGTGGCTCGAAATTTGATTTTGATCATATGGGTGCTACATCCTCTGTTTCTACAAATAGCTGGATTATATACTCTATAATAATAGATGATGATGCAGACGAATTTTTATGTCTTTCTAAACCAAATGTCAAAGTTTATTGATAATTTATGTTTGCTGTAACCTTGCTGCCACGTATATTCTTGGAGGTGTGGATTTGAACTACTGAAATAGTAGGCGCCATTGAGTTGCCTTATTAGTTTTAATATGGAATCAGTGTTCCACTGGGTTGTGCTGTTATGGTAAAATGGTCTACTATTTCGGGAGTGACACAATTTCAAAAACTCACACCACGGTAAGGTGTATTGTAACAGAAAAGATATCTCACAGAAGATTGAAATATATGGTAAGTGAGGTTGTGGACTACTGAAAAATATTGGTTATTGAGGCTGTGGAATATTGAAAATCGGTATTTATAAGTATGTTACGCACGTTCAACTCCACATTGTGCTCTCGTACCATTATAATTTAGGTTTTTTATTCACTCCAAGTTTTTTATGAGCCTCCTATTGACTCTTGGTTATGCATGTTGCTGACCTTTTGTCATGGCCAAGTTATGCGACTACCAACTGATAATATCAGAATAAGGAAACATAGAGAAACTGCACATAATGGAAAGATGTATAGTGATGTAGGTCAAGGTTCAAGAATTCACATAAGGGCTGTGCAACCAAGCAGCATAACAATAAAATGCACAAAAAACAGAATAAAACATAGAGAATAGGATTGAACACAAGATCTGACATAAACATTTCTAAATCTAATTCATGAACAAGGCCAAAATAATATAGGTCAGAATGATCCCTGAATGAATTGCAAAACTTGCAGACTTTCCAGTTACGAGAGATGATTTATACTGCACTTAGGGATGTGCATTTATACATATCTTGGTTCAAAATAAAACCTGTTACAATCTCTCAGGGATTGGTGCAACCCTTTAAATTTGGCATGCCATTAGAAATTTAAGTCTATCCACCAAGGTGGATCAAAACAGATGTGCAACCTCTGAACACGCTAAGCGTTGTTGTTACTGACCGTGATCTGGCTTTTGATTGGTCCAGCTGCTTGGGGATATTCCAAAATCAGTCACGAATCAATGATGTTTGGATTCAGTTATTCAGTGGTCTCATACATGGGGCAGACTGACAAGAAGAAAAGATTTAAAACTTGAATTAAAAGACTGTCACAAGCAAGTGTTCCTAAGAAAACTTGATTGTTGGTGTTTTCCAAAAGATGAAACAAACATATCTAAGTTAGGTAAAATCACATACAAATATTGAGCATGGAACATTAGCCAGCCATTATTGCACATCTCAAAGTATTATTATGGTGAGCAAGATTTGATAAGACCCTCTTGTGAATGAGTGCCCAAAGCATGCAACTGCCAAATCTCTTTGTGTTAATGCAATAGCACCTCTGATCCTTTCCAATTCATACAAGAGAAAACACAAGGTCTATCTCCAAATGCACAAAAAGGACCTGCACAACAAACAAAACAAATAAAAGAACAAATCTTTTTGGTTGATATAGGATTGCCTATAGACCCATAGTTTGCAAACTCTTTAAGTACTCTCCGAGTTGCTGAATACTCTCTACTTTTTTGCTCCGCAAGTTTTTACAATTTTAACTCATGAGTTTTTATACACACAAGAAAAATGTGGGTAAAAATTCTTTCGCGGGTAAAATGCTGGTTATGTTAAGATATAGCTTCATTCGTATTGTCATATATATATATACACATTATTATAATGAAGAGTTGTGATATTTATATTATACTATTATCATTATCATATTATTAATATAGTAATGATAATATTATAATGCAATGATATATATTATATTATTGTCATTATTATAGTTAATTATATATTTATTATGGTTATAGTAGACAATTATGGTTATCATATTATGTTATTATATGGTCATGTCTTTTCAAGATGTAACTATTCAAAAGATATAAATATATTTCAATGGCTGGTGAAAAGATCAATCGCAATGGTAATCTATTTCACTACAGCACTCAGATATATTCTCTATAGGACAATCCAGATTTCACAACATGGTATCAGAGCCTAACTTATAAGAGAATAAAATAAATTCACAAACAATAGGTGATAAATTGGCAGCGATATCGGAGATAAAATCTCATATATGTTCTCAGTCTAAACAAAAGAACAAAGGAGAATTAAAGACATTCGGATTGTGGCAGAAGGATATACTACATTACAGTCGCAGGTTACAATATATCTCAAAGGATATATCTAAAGATATTATCGCAGGGGATAATATTCAGATTGCAGGTTATACGTTTTTATAACAGTGAAGCCGCAGTTTATCAGATCGCAGAGGTTACACATTATCGTAGCATATATTATCTCAGATATATATTGAAGGGGATCGCAGGATATACTAGATATAAGATTGCAGCATATATTATAGGAGGAACAATGGCCAATTAACATTTGCCATTTCACTCACTCATTTATGGAAAAGGAATTCTGTTTGTTTCTGGTTGTCTGGTCGCTTCAAGAAAATTCTCACAGCTCTTTCATTTTGTTTCAATTCAGGTTTAGAATGTGATTGGCATTCGAGGAATAAAGGCCATCTCTGATGATTGCTTGTCGCACGGGGAACTCGCCATTGACACCAACAGAGGAATGAGGAGCCTGGCGCCTTCTACACTTGAACTGAAATTTGTTAGGAAGCAAAATTAAGTATATCGACATTAACGAAGGGAACAAATTTTATATATTAAATATTTCTTACGGAAGGAAGGAATAAGATACACCACAACATTGATATGACAGATTCTTTGCACAGAAGGAAGTTACAACTAGTGTTGGTGGAAATTTATATTGACAAGTGGTAGCTTCAGTATGATGGATTCTTGAGATCTCGTCATAGTCTAGTTCAAATTACATACAGAGTCATGGAACCTCCGATCGAATGGGATATGAAGGGGCCAACAATACAATCAATCTATGGCATAATTATTCATTCACGGGTCCAAGACTCTCATATCATGTCAACGGAAGAAGATTAAAACACCCGTGAGCACAGTATAAATTAGGGAAAATATAGTGTCGTTCTTTCATTCAAAGATATTGAAGTTGATTTTCATATGCAACTCCCAAATCACGACGGTAGTATATAAAGAGACAGAGACCACAATAGGCAATAGTCTTCAGGAGACAATTCCCAACTTCTGTGTTCATATTTGGCAATATTTATAGGAAGAATATGAGACGCATTGAGTTGATACGGTGAAGTATTGATGACTCCTGTCAAGTTAGAAGATCAAGCTCTTCAATATATATTCGGTTCCCATAAACATCACATGCAATTCATCAATGACCCCATCAAGATGAATTGTTCAACTGAGAGTAATTAGGTATGGATAGATATAGTTTTGTAATCAGAAGCTAGCTGGAAACATATCGCATCTTGTCAAAAGAGGATTATATTGTTGGGATCGATCAACAAAGGAATTCATGTAGTAAGAAAGAGAAATAAGATATTTGTTTTGTGGGTCAGAACATAAGAGATTACTCTGGACTATGGATTCTCAACTATAAGAGGGATATATTAGTATGGAGAGAATTTCCATCCATTGTCAAGAGGAATTTCTATTTGAATAATTAATGTGACGATCACAAAAGAATGATTAAGGCACATAAGGAATTAAACAATATCGACTAAGCACCTTGATAAGTATCAATTGCAAGAAAGATTATCGGTCAAATTGGTATGAATGAACTAATCGACAGGTTATTCTAAGCTGAAGAAATCAATAAAGCAGCAGGGAATCACTTAATTACATCAATCTAGTTAATATATTGATGATCAATGACAACACAAGTATAATCAATGTGTTATGCTTCAAGTTGCTAGATTTGTGGAGTGTGATTATATCAAATGTGCAAATGCCAATTTAACTTTGTGAAGAGACATGAATTAGATATGGTCATGCAGCGATTGTGTTAAGGATTATAACCGAAATTCCTTGAATAACAAACCACAGTTTTGCATACAAGTTTAATTTATAATCTCCAAGGTTAAAGTTGAAGAGGTGAAATTAGTAACTAATTTCATGGGCTCACCTTAAAGAAAGAAATATGTGAAACTTAAGATAAGTATTCATCTTTGAGTTAATTTTTTTATAATTTTATAGTCATTTTTTTATATGTATTCATGTTTATAAGAGCTATTTGCCTTGATCTTTTCATTTGTCTCCAAGAATGTTCTTGTAGGAAAAAGAAGAATGATGCAATTAAGGTATTATGCAGAGTTGTTCCGTACTATAATAAGTGCAGGATGATTCTTTGATCACAAGTACCTATGGCTTGCTGAGTGCAGGGTCCGTTGCACATGTGGCACTGACAGGCTCCTACAACTACACTACTCCAGAGGGAGTCCTGACATCCAGATTTTGATTACACTACAACAGTGAAATTTCATAATAAGTACTCATGGATTTGTGTACAACCTTTGGACTATAGCGAGATGGATTCTTCAAAATATTTTTTGTATGGGCTCACCTTACGAAAGGGAATATAAAAGGACGAAAGCATGTTAAGAGGGAGTCCTGACATCTTCAGAAAGTTTAAGAATTGATGAGCTTGAGCTTCAGAGGGAGCATGTACAATTCAGTTAACTTGTGACAATCTCAATCGTATTGATTGAGAGGGAGTTCACAATTGAAGGTAAAACAAATTTGAGATTACAATAGTGGGAACTTGTGGATAGAATCACTGATGAGATGCATGTGGATAGAATACTAGAGGTCTTTATTATCTTCCCTCAAGTCCAAGAGGGAGTGTTAATATTGTGGCCTTGGAAAAGATCAAAATGCATCTTATTCGTATTCGTTCTCTCAGGAAGGAAAGTATGAAATGACATCCTGCAGTGACACCAAATTGAGTATATAAAGAGGGTATGCCTTTGTGACAGATGGAGAAATTAAAAGATTTGCATTAGTGGATATTTGAGGATCTTGATTTAGAGGGAGTAGACCATGTTTTGTTGGTTCTCTAGTAATCAAGAAATTATAGCAGACAATTATGGTTATTACCATATGAGAAGGTTATATGTCAGAAAGAGAAGCTAGAAGATCAAATTAAGTTGGCACCCCAGGATCTTGGTCATACAAATTTAGAGGGAGTATAACATGTCAAGATGGTGTATACCTTGTAATCTCAAAATTCACCAAGACTATGAGATTGTGCAAACTAAAGAACAAACCAC
This sequence comes from Chamaecyparis obtusa, assembly GCA_027943335.1. Classification (NCBI taxonomy): domain Eukaryota; kingdom Viridiplantae; phylum Streptophyta; class Pinopsida; order Cupressales; family Cupressaceae; genus Chamaecyparis; species Chamaecyparis obtusa. The sequence goes on from BSBK01009157.1 coordinate 151,409, forward strand.
CGATACTCTTACCAAGCATCTTGCTAGAAAGAAGATTGTGTACCTTCAGTTAACCTTGGTATGTTGAGGAATAAAGCCTTATTAGGTGAAAAGAAGGTATCCTGAATGCTATGTTATTACTTGTTGTGCAATAACTATATCGTGGTTAGACAACATTGAGTTGTTGGTTTTAAATTGTCATGACTGAGAGTTTGACTTGAATTTTTAAATAATTCTTGTCTTTGATAGACAATTCTAAGGTGGAAGTCTTGATTTCCACTCTCTGGATAAACCAGAGTGGATCCGCCCGTTAAGAAAAGTCAAGGTGACTTTATGGGTTTTTTATTCATGAATAAATATAAAAATGTATATTGCAATATTGTGTAAAAATGATCATTTGTGTGTGGGTTAACATTTCAAGGTGACGATCTTGTAAATAGTTAACCAAAGTGTCAAGATAGACTACTTAAGTGTGTGTCCCGACTGTGCGGAGATCTTGACTCTTGTTATTACTGGTTGTGTAATAACGAAACCATATCATGATAGACTACTTAATTGTGTGTCCCGACTGTGCGGAGATCATGATATTCAAGTCTATTTTCATGATGAGACTACATTAACTTGTGCGTCCCGAAATGGCGGATGTCATGATAGACTTTTGATATTTAATACTCACTCGCTAAGAGGGAGTGTTAAGATATAGCTTCATTCGTATTGTCATATATATATATACACATTATTATAATGAAGAGTTGTGATATTTATATTATACTATTATCATTATCATATTATTAATATAGTAATGATAATATTATAATGCAATGATATATATTATATTATTGTCATTATTATAGTTAATTATATATTTATTATGGTTATAGTAGACAATTATGGTTATCACCATAATTGTCATATTATGTTATTATATGGTCATGTCTTTTCAAGATGTAACTATTCAAAAGATATAAATATATTTCAATGGCTGGTGAAAAGATCAATCACAATGGTAATCTATTTCACTACAGCACTCAGATATATTCTCTATAGGACGATCCAGATTTCACAACAGGTTAAACCGCATTTTTCACACATTTTTTTTGCTATAAAACTGTGCATTTTCTCTTTTGAGATGTCAATTTTTAATTTAGTACATTTTGTAATTTGTAATTGAATTTTGCAAAAAAATATTCTTTTTAAGAAATTGTAACTTTTAGCACTAACTACTATCTAACTTGCCGAGTATTTCCCGAGTTTTTGCTGAATCAAAATTTTTGGGCTTCCCAAGTACTCTCCGAGTCCGAGTCTGCAAACTATGTATGGACCAATAGACTAAGAATGCTTTTGCATCAAACACCTTAGGTCAACCATCTAACAACTCAGAAATAAGGACTAAGTTTTTTAGAGCTTGGTCTATGCTCAACCTTACTGTGTCTAATCACTACAATTGCCTTTAAAGAATATTCCTCTTCTTAGTTCATCTCATCCAGCCTTGGTTGGGTCATAGCCCATCCTCTGCCATGAAGTTTTGGTCAACTTTGCCATTTTCCATGTAAATCTTTGTTCATTGTAGTCTGAGCACCTCCTCTGAATGTTTCTTCTTTGTTCTGTCTGGTTGTAGAGCCCCTCAATCTGCATTCTATACACCAACCGATCTACTTTCCCTGTCAATCCACAATTACTTTCCCAACCTGGACAATCAACTTCAGTTTCAAATTGTTGTCTATCCCTTATGCCATAGTGGATGGCGCACTTTTCAGAAAAGCTGTAATAAAGTGTTGTTAAGATGCATTGAGCAATCTCAAGTCAGCATAATATTAAGAATTTCATGATGGCTCCTTAGTTGGCCATTTTTCTTCAAGGACAACTACCACTAAGATAATGAAGGTTGACTGTTATTGGCCAACCGTATTAATGATGCAAAAAGTGTGCTTTCTTTTCTTGGAAAGCAAGGATTAGCTACTCTACTTCTTCATCCTTTTCAGTCGGACCAACCATTTGCACATTGGAGATTGGATTTCATTAGCATGATAAATCCACCATCTAGTGCTAGTTACAAATGCATAATAGAAGCTACAGACTACACCAAGTGAATGTAGTTAGTTGCACTGAAGGATGCTATTGAGGCTTCAGTCTTAAAATTCTTTGACAAAATTTTGACCAGATTTGGTGCACCTTCCACCATCATCTTTGATAATACCAAAGCATTTGTTGGCACCCAAAGTAGTGATTGGGCAGTTAAGTGTGGTATATACTTGAAGACCTTGTCAAATAATTACCCTTAGGGTAATGGCTTAGTCGAGTCCTCCAACAAAATCTCATTGGGATAATGAAAAGGACCATAGAAGACAATTAAAGGTCTTGGCATAGCAAATTGAGAACATCCTTTTGGGCTGACAAAATCACTCCCAAGAGAGCTATTGGCAATTCTCCTTTTATGCTAGTTTATGGGAGGGAAGCAAGACTGCCATTATTGCTAGATTTGCCTGCTCTTGAGTTAGCACATCAGCTGGAATGAGCAAAAAAGTATGCCATGATATTGAGGTTGGCTGAGCTAATTGAGCTAGAAGAAGCTAGGTGCAATACTACAAGGCTATGCATACCTTTAAGATTCACCAAGCACAATTCAAGAGAAATTTTGACAAGAAAGCATACCTGAGATCAGTCCCATTATGTCATTGGAATACCATTCTAGTTCTTGTAGGGTGCAATTTCATGTGACAACAGTTACATTTAAAGGGGGGTGTTTGTATAATATTTTATTCACCTTGGATATGTTTCATCTTAAGTGTGGTATTGCACTTGTTTATAAAGTTTACTTAGTTAATTTCTTTTTACTTAGGTAGGATTGGATTATGAGTTGTACATATTCTTAATTTTTCTTGGGTTTTTGCTTTTTTTATTTTCCTTATCCTCACACATTTGGAAACTTAGTTAAAGCAATCACTTATTTTTGGTTTTCTGCCTCGTCCTCATTCTCATGGGTTCGGAATCCTTCATTTATTTTACATCAATGAAATTATTATGAGCTTTTGTGCTTTCCTCTCAAGGAACTAAATTTGTTGTGCTGTTTTGATTTCAGTAATCATTTGTATCTAGCAATTCAATAATATCTCTTGCACTAGATTATGGGTTAATGTATGTTTTGCAGATTCTAACACGACACTCCAATTACTCACAATTGACCCCGAAGTAAACACCACCTGTCTCATTTGTCAGACCATTTCTTGAGTTTTACAAAAAGTTTTTTTTTTTATAAATAAATTTTTAATGTGTACCTCAGCCTTTTTTGGCTCATTTTTACACTTATGAGAAGAAAAATAAGAGCAGGATTGGAAATTTTTTTAGTTTAAGGTTAAGGCTAGGGCAATCTAACCTTTCGAGTTTAACTTTGAATAGATTAATATCTGATTTAAATTTTAAATAGTATTTGAGGGTTTTTCAGATTTTGTGTAATTATATATAATGAGGGTTTAGTATAAACATAAAACATAGGATTGCCTCTTAAATAATAGGTTGTGTTCGCTGATGATAGCACTTGTCTAATATTTTAGAACCAACTGTCTAATTTTTACATAAACCCTTTCAGCTAAAAGTAACTTATTTTTATTTACAATTTTTGCTTGTTTATAATTGATTTTTTAATATATTTTGTTTATTTCTAATCATTATGTGCTATATTTGACATGAGATAACAAAATATTATTTCTCTTTATTTTATGAATTTTTAATATTTTATCCAAGTTCTTGTTGGGCTTTTTCCCATTTTAAACCTAAGTAGTCGAATTCAATTTTTACTTTTGCCATGCTTTGTCAATTTTGTGTGAATGGAATACTACCATAGTCACACTTCTTACATAATCCTAGTAAAACGGTTGTCTCTTTAGCAAACTTAGACTTGAGGAGAAGGTTGCGATGATCAGATTATATTAGGGGATGTCTACTACTTCCTCCAAGGTTTCTACACAAGGAGCTAGATCACACATAGTTCCAATATTTGAGGTTGGCTGGAATCAAGAGGGAAACCGAGGGCTATAGGTTTAGAAACTGATTACAGATTTGTTCAATGTCTAAGCTAGAGATGATGCCCCGAGGCTATTCTCAACTGCTTTTTTTTCTAATTGTATTCCTTTCTATGTTGGTTTATCTCCTTGTTGCAAGGATTCTATGACTGAGGTAGAGAAAACTAGTAGTAGTTATGTGCCACTTAGTGAGACAAATCAACCACCACAATCTTCAAAAAGAGTTATTTAAAGGCTAACCTATTGACGGAGAAGAGGAAGATCAAATGTATATCACATGGCTGCAGTAAATTCATGGATTAGTGGATGGACAATACTCAATGTCCCCTCGTCAACATCATAGTTACAAATTACAATTAAAGATGAGCTTCATGTTCTTACGATAATTGATCACTTTGGAAAACACAAGGATGTTGAGTTTTTGTTTTAGATACTAAGATTTGCCATTGAGGAGGCTGGTCTTCAAACTGTAGTACGAGTGATTATTGATGCTACAATTTGTGTAGGCCATTAAACAAATTAATTTAGCCCACCCGTAGGTACATCTTTTGGACCCCTTGTGTGCATGCCATGAACGATGCACTCAAAGACATTGGAAAAAATAGAGTGGGTCAAAAAGGTTGTGGTAGATGCTAAGGAGGTGCATATTTTCATTTGCAACCATCACACTTATTTGCATTGTTTTGGTTCTCTGCAAGAAAGTGTTAGCCGTAAAGTTTTTGTTGCCGTCAGGTGTTAGTTGCCGACGGATGTTAGTTATATTGCCGACGGTTGGGAACGGGTGACGACGTTTGGTTGCACCCCTTCGGATTGTATATAAACATTGTACTTTCTCTTCGAAGTATCATAATCATTGTGGCTATTGTGAATGTACTAAGTTTAGAATGATTAATGAAAGCTTTGGTGTTCTCTGATCTATTTATGTTATTTACATTTCCTGTATAATGTCCATGTTGAGTAAACTAGTCTACCCTAGTGGGTAAACATTTGGCGCCGTTGCCTTTCAGATCTGGACGAAGGCAAATGGAGTATTGTCCATAAATGGGAATACCAATTGATGATAATAGGCGAATAGACGAGAATGGCGGGCACAAACTCTTTGAAGGAGAAGACCGCCTGACAAACGACTTCCGAGTTGCATTCAGTGTGGCCATTGAAACTTTTGTACGAAGAGAGGCGACACATGCCATCGTACCAGAAGACGTTGTTTGGGACGCACTTAACGTGAGCCTGACTGCTAACCGTCTTTTGCATCAACTTCCCAGGCTTCTGGCGCAGGCGACACTAGCACAGCGACTCCGCCAGGAAGAGATTGCTCAGGAGGAACGACGGTAGGAAGACCTCTGGGAGTACTATGAACGGGAAAACAAAAGATTTTAGGAGGAACTTGATGGGAAACGCTGTCGGGAATAGTCATGTTTGAAGGTGATAGAAGGAAGGAAGGACACTGTGAAAAATAAGAATGACGAGATCATTCCATTAAGAGATTGTAATAAAACATGAATAAATAAAAGTGTCCTTTTGTTTTTTTGAAATTCTGTGTTGATTATTGGTGTGAGGGAAAGCATTTATGCCCAACCAGTTGAATAAGAATAGGAATTTAAAGAAGGAACCCGAGGGAGAACAAGTTCTTCGAAAAGCAATACTCGAAAAACAGCAAGCCGAGCGAAGGGAGAGGTTCAGGAGATGTGTCGATAGACTACCGGAGGGGGTAAGTGAAGGCAATGGTCTAGAGGAACCTAACCAGGAGGACGGCAGAAGTGACAATGAGGACCTGTTAGAGGAAACAACGAACTTGTTCGGGACCTTAACTTTAACACCAAGGACAGAAGCCCGAAGGAAGGCAGAAGAGGAAGCAAAACGTAGGGAGCAGTGTGCAGTTGTTGTGGAAAGTGTCAAAGTGACAAAAAGGCACGCGGATCACACCACTCCAAGTAGTTCGGGAACATCTGTTAACGGGGAAAACAATTCCAAAGGACCGACGGGAGGAGCATCCCAACCTATCGTACAACAAACACTTTCGGCGACTCAACCGGCAACACAACAGGCGATACATACCACCGTCCCACTCCTCAGGGTGAATATGGTGGCTAACAAAGAGAAGTTGCCCAAATTGCATGGCGATGGAAAAGAAGACCCTGTTCGGCATTGCTGCACATGTGAGACAATTTGGTCCGCGAATGGAGTCGCTGACCAGGCGGAATGAATGAAACAGTTTCTGGCGACCCTCCGAGGGGTAGCAATCGATTGGTACTCTGACTTAGACAAAAACGGAGTGACCACCTGGGACATTTTGAAGAAGGCATTTGAAAAGGAGTTTAGGCTCCTACGAGACGACAATGAAATCGTCTCTGAAATATATGGAACCAAGCAAGGGAAAAAGGAGACAGTGTAGACCTATGGCCGCTGATTGAAAGAACTTGTGGGAAAGATGGAGAGTTAGCCAACCGACAGCTTGAAGAAGCGATGGTTCGTTGAAGGGCTGAAATCAAACCTCCAGAGGAAGATGAAGATAGTTCCTCCCACGTTGTACGTCGACGGGTATAATCGGGCGATGGACTTGGAGAGTGAACAAAAGACGTCGAAGAAGAAGAAAAATTAGTCCTCTTCGTCGGATGATGACGACACTTCAGGGGACAATAGTGGTAGTGATGGAGAAGCAAAGAAGAAAGTCACCGCACTACAAAAGGATATGGAAAGGATGCTTAAAGAATTCAAAAATATGAAGGGAAGCACTAGTCGGAACGAAGAAGGAGATTTGTGGTGTACCGACTGCAAGGAGGCCGGCCACACGAAGGGCGCATGCCCAAAGAAAATGTTCTGCGATATTTGCCAAATGGCGGGCCATTCCACAAAGGAATGTTTGTTCAATATGAAGACACGGGGCCAGCAAGTCATGTTCACACAAGAAGCCTTAGCCTCAACAGCTCCTGGGAATACATAGAACACAGCATCCTCCGGCGGCTGTAGGAATAACCGTCGTGGAGGAAGGGGAAACGACAATAATAACACCAACGGAGGCTAGAGCCGCCTCCAGTACGATGCTAGCGGGAGGCCAATGATTCAATGCCGGACATGCAACCAATGGGGGCATTTTGCTAGGGAGTGCCCGAAGGGGGAAAAGCCACAATTCCTGTGCAAATGGTGCGGGCCCGGAGACCACGATGACACATGCCCAAAACCCGACGTAAACTTTCTGAATATCGAAGGCAATGAAGGGGGAGTGTTGGCAATCACTTGAGAGAGCATAAAAGGCCACCTACCCACATCCAGAGACTGAAAAGAAAAGAGTACGGGAGGCCAAAGAAGACATCGAGAGAGAAATGATGGCCGAATGGAAAGAAACACATGACGCCGCAGGAACCTCCCAAGGAGGTCACGCGGAACACAAACTACTAAGGCAAATAATGCAAACAGAAATCCCAACACAATTGGGAGACCTCCTTGCAGCTATGCCACAATTAAGAACAGCCCTGCTTAACATGGTACCATCTCCTAATGTGTAGAAGGTGACCGAGACGAAGGCAAACTCCCTCGGGAAGGGAAAGTCTATTGAGGACTCCATGTTATTGGCACTCAACATTGGAAGGCATCTTGCAGTAGTAGAGATGGGAATTCTCGGCACAATACTTACCGACACTATCATCGACGGAGGATTGGGTGTCAACGTTCTACCCAAAGAGACATGGAGGAAACTTGGGCGACCAACACTGTGGCCGCCAACCTTCCAACTGGGAGGAGTAGACCAACATGGGATTAAACCCATAGGTACACTAATGGCACAAAGGGTGATGATTGGCACTCAACCGTTTGTGATGGACTTTATCGTCATTCCAGTGAAAAAGAAAGGATACGACGCTCTCCTAGGGAGAGGATGGCTTGTGCAAGCAAAAGCTAAGCACGACTGGAAACGAAACGTAATTTTGATGGAGAGGGATGGCTGAAAATTCACAATCGATTTGAGAAGTCAATTGGTTAGTGAAGACTTGGCATCTTCGTCGGGATCGGACACAGAAGAAGTTGACAAAGGGAGATAAGAGCCGAACAAGGAAGGTGTACTGCAAATAGAGGGGTACTCCGACGATGACATGGACTCACTAAACGGGCTCTTCCATTGGCAGATGGAAGATTATGAGTTAAGGCACTGTAACATGTTGCAGATAGAGGACGAAGAGGAAGAGCATACCTTCCCGCCACAGTACGGGGAGTATAAAGAGGGGGAGCTTTGAATTCAGGAAACCCCTGCACACCAATTCGACAAGGAGAAACCAATTAAGTATGAATAGCCATTAGTGAAGACCATGAATTTGGGAGACGAGACCAACCCAATGAACATTTTTATAGGGGATGACTGAAACCCCGTTCTGAAAACTCCGCATTTAAAATCTTCACAAAATACAAAGATGTATTCGCCTGGACCTACAAAGACTTAAAGGGGGTACGACTGGAACTGTGTTCACCGAATTCCATTGGTAGGAGCTGTACCCATACGGAAATGTCCATACAGAATGAATAAGAATTATGCAGCCCGTGTCAATGAAGAGATCGAAAGGATGCTTGAGGCTGGCATCATATTTTGGGTGCACATGAGCGAGTGGGTGACCGATCGTGGTCTCGCTGAAAAAGGACACCAACCAAATAAGAATATGAGTGGACTTTAGGTGTTTAAACGCGGTTACAGTCAAAGATCCCTTTCCAATTCCCTTCATGGATACTATCTTGGAGGAGGTCGCTGGTCATGAAATTTACTCCTTCATGGATGGATTCTCAGGATACAATCAGATATCCATCGCCGAAGAAGACAAGTTGAAGACAACGTTCATAGTAGAGGATGGCGTATTGCTTATAACAAGATGCCGTTCGGGCTCTGCAATGACTTGGCGACATTTCAAAGAATAATCCTACATATATTTGACAAAATGTTCGTAGGCAACTTCAAAGCCTTTCTGGACGATTGGTCTATATTTAGTACCGAAGGTACTCATTTGGTCACCCTTCGGGAATGCATGGAAAGGTGCAGGCGGGCACGACTGGCCCTCAACCCCAAGAAATGCCGGTTCATGGTACCACAGGGGAAATTACTTGGACACGTTGTGTGTAAGGATGGACTAAAAACTCACCCAGACAAGATAAGAGTGATTCTCGAGATGAAGCCACCCACGGATGTTACGGGACTCAAATCATTCCTTGGACATATAGGATACTATCGAAGATTTATCAAACAGTTTGCTCATGTATCTCGTCCGATGGAACAACTAACTCGAAAAGGAGAACCTTATAATTGGGGAATAGAGCAAGGGGAAGCCTTTGAAGACCTTAAGGCAAGGTTGGTAGTCGCACCTATCCTGGCATACCTTGACTGGGATAAAGAATTCCATGTGCATGTGGATGCATCCAATTTTGCGATTGGAGCCACACTGGCACAGATGGGTGACCACGGGTTAGATCACCCCATATACTTCGCAAGTAGGCTCCTCTCAAAGGAAGAGAAGAACTACAACACGACGGAGAGAGAAGCGTTGGGGATGGTGTATGCTGTGCAAAAATTTCGGCATTACTTACTCGCTACCCTATTCACCTTCTTCGTGGATCATCAAGCCTTAATGTACCTAGTGAACAAACTACTTATTCAGGGCCGAGTAAGTAGATGGCTGCTTTTGTTGCAGCAGTTCACCTTTAACATCATAGTATGACTGGGAAAAAGTCACGCGTGTGTAGACCACCTATCACACATCAAATTTGGGGAGCCACCTGAGGGAGTGAATGACAACTTTCCCGATGCCCATCTTTTTCGTATTGCTGTTCTTCCTTCGTGGTATGCAAACGTTGGAGAATTCTTGTCCACGGGACAATTCCCGGAGGGAATGCTGCTAGGAGAAAGAAGGAAACTTGTTCTCAAAAGTAAGACCTTCCAACTCATTAACAGGTTATTGTACAAAATGGGACCCGACTAGGTACTTCAGAGGTGTGTGATGGAAGAAGTACAAGGTGTTCTGAGGGAGGCCCATGAAGGTCCCGCCGACGGGCATATGGGATCGGACACATCAGCACAGAAGGTTTTACTCGCAGGGCTATGGTGGCCCACATTGTACAATGATGCACGGGAATGGGTGATGAGTTGTGACACCTGTCAAAGAGCTGGGAAACCACTCAAGTGGGACTTTATGCCATTGAACCCATCCAACGCTCAAGAGTTGTTCGAGCGATGGGGACTAGATTTCGTGGGACCGCTAAAAGCAAGTAAGAGACGCAAGTGTCAATACATTGTGGTGGCAACCGAATACCTTACCAAATGGGTCGAAGCTAGAGCCTTGTCGGACAATTCTGCAGTAAGCACAGCAAAATTTATCTATGAATAGATAATCACATGGTAGGACATACCTATTTAGCTCACTAGCGACAGAGGAGGGCATTTCGTTAACCATGTAATACGGTTACTCACCACGGAATTCAAAATTTTTCACTCACTCTCGAGCCCCTACTACCTGAGGGCAAACAGGCAGGCCGAAGCCACCAATAAGATACTCGTGTCGGTGATTTACAAGTCCTGCGGAGTAGAAGGCGAAGACTGGGAAGAGTGACTTCAGTCGGTACTATGGGCATACCGTACGGCATATAAAGTCACCACAGGACACACTCCATTCCAATTGATGTACGGACAAGAGGTCGTCGTCCCGATAGAATTTATGGTGCCCAGTCTCCAAATAGCACTCGACAACAAACTGGGCGACATGGAGAGCCTTCGGGAACGCTTGTATGCCCTTAACAAACTCGACGAACGGCAGATGTTGGCACAATGGGCAATGGACGTGGCCCAGCAGCGTCGGAAGCATTGGCAAGACAAACACCTTCGACGCACCTAATTCTCTCCAGGGCAACTCGTACTAAAGTACAATGGGCAGAACAAGATCAAACCCGACAAGTTTAAGGTCAAATGATTAGGCCCGTACCAAGTTCGGGAAGTCAATGTTAATGGAGCAATTAAGTTGTCCACCTTCGACGAGCAACCCATAGCCGATGTTGTCAATGGATCGAAGTTGAATTTGTACCATGATCGTCTGGTGAGCACCAGGTAAACGAATGAAAAAAAAAATTAAAAAAAGAAGAAAAAAAAGAGTAAGTCTCGGACGGTGGGACCACCGGATGGTGGAACCACTCGACGGTGGAACCACCGTCCTTATAACCCCGTCTGTGAGGTGAAAACAAATACAACGAAGAGCAGAGCACGCACGAGCAAAGGAAAAGAAGAGATCACTGTGCAGAAAGTAGACCACGCACAAGGGAAAACGGGAGGAAGCGAGGAGAATACATAGAGCAGTCAAAGGGAAACACCTCGAGGGAAAAAGACACTGCGGTGAGAAGGAGATTGAGGGCAGTCAGATTTGGTGAGCTTTGTGAGCAGATTAAGAAGAATCACCGAATGGTGGAACTCCACCATCGTCTTCTTAAAGGAGAACAAAACGCGGAGAAGGGAATTACCGCAAAGAAAACACTGTCAGGGGAAGGGAAATACACTGAATGGAGAAAGAACATAGGCCGTGGAGAGAAGGAAATACACCGCATGAAGGAGGTACCACCGCACGGAGAAAGAAGACCATGGCTAGGAGAATGCGGAGCACGGAGAAATAAAACTACAAGACATGCACAAAAGGCACGACTGAGGAAAGGAAAAAGGGACGGAGGAGGAAAATAAAAAGGAGGAAACAACTGCGGAGAAGAGACGGCTGACAGAAGATACATAGCCGCATGGAGGAGGGGAAATCAGTACGACAGTGGCTACAAGCAAATAATGGTTTCTTGAATTAACAAAACGGTTAAGATGCATTCAGCCAGGAAGATGAGTAATTGGAAGAATCAATTGCAGGAAGGGAGTTCAGGAAACATAGCCATGGACAAGAAGGCTACCATACTGCCTTTTGGAGTTAGAGTTGCAGGGCACAAACGGGCAACTAGGAGCAACATGAAGAAGCTCAAGTCTGCTCAATAGGAGGAAAAAGAAGCCATCACCTACCAGACTGTAGCATTTGAAGGCCTCAATGGACTTGAATGTAGGAAATGGTGGAAGGAAACCCCAGAGGACGACGAAGTGAAGAAATTCCTACGGCAAGCTGGTGTCCATTGGGCTATCCAAATGCCCCTGTTTCCTGTGCGCAACCTTGAGAACACTTTGAGGGTAATGATTTCGAGGTTCGATAAGCGTACGAGGAAGAGTACGTTTGTGTATCGGAACTACTGGCTCATAGTCTCGTGTGGCGCTGAGGACTTCACATGCGTCTTTGGCATTTCGGGACGCAACAGGCGGAAGGTGGACACCACAAAGCAAAAAATGCTAGCAGAGGAAGGAATCTTGGATAAAGCGTGTCTGCCTTCCTCTCACTCCAGCAGAGTTGGACACTGTGATAAAAGCGACGAAAGCGAGAGGCCTCAGGAAGGAGTTCGTAGCAGAGGGTGCCTGGCGTTGCATTCTTGATGTCATCAAGAGCAGGTTGACGGGCTCGAGTCGCGCCTCTAATATTGCCCTACCACAAATTGTTTACATGCAGGGACTAATGAATGGCGTCGTATATGATTGGGCTTCGGTGTTGGCAGACAGAATGTTGGAGTTTATGACATTACAACATCGGACTTTTTACATGCCCCATTATGCCATCGGATTGTTTCTAGAGGCCGTACTCAGACAGATTCCCACGGACGAGTTGGAACTCAAGCCACAAGGAAAGCTCACGACGGGAGCCCCTCCTGTGTTTTACTAGCTCTATTTGGATACTGGAGGTACAACTAGTGGGCAGAAGTGATGTCGGCAAACGATTGTAGAGTCCGACCTTGACGATATTGATAGTGGCCGAGAAGCCAGTCCAGAGTCTTCGGACACAGACTCGGGGGAGGAGGATAGTGATATGATCGAGGAGGCAGTACACATGGAGGTAGTGGAATCCATCGCGGCAGGTCCAGTTTACAGCGCCAGTATTGTCTACCTCAGCCCACTTGACTTCCACACGGGTGGTGAGTTCCACAGTTCCTATAGTCGAGTTTCCACCCGAGGAAGAAGCCACGGACATTCCAGCCGAGGGGGATCCTGAACCTCTGATGGAGGTAGCAGTAGTAGTAGCAGTTGCAGTGGAGGAAGTACTCGGAGGCACCTAGGATATTGGTGAGGGTCAAGTTCGGATGGAGGTGGTAGGATCGGATGCTGTAGTGACAGTAGACGCGACACTTTTGCAGGATTCCTCACCGACTGATGACCCTGCACGGGTTAGAGCCATGCGTTCTTGGATCAGCCGACGGTTTCAGTTGGTTCCTGCTCCACCAACAGTCCTTTCTCCCCAACGGGAGGACCCGCCGGAGATTATTGGTATAGACTCTGCAGATGTCATAGTGGAAAAGGATGTTCCCTCTTTATCTGAGGAGGATGGGGCTGTGGAGACAGTCGCTTTGTTGATAGTTTAGCCGACAACAGTAGGGGGCGGTGTGACAAGGGAGGCACCTTGAGGGTTCAAGTTGGCTTGCCCGACAGCCCTTAGCCGTCCTAGGTCGCTGGAGGGAGAGGACGTGGAGGCCTATTTGGGAGACCGGGAGACATGGTCACTCGAGGATGTCGGTTGGTGGTTGTAGCAGAGTCCTGGGCTGTGGCGTTTGTGGTTCAAGATTTGAGGCGTTTCCTAGCCTTTGCTCGAGTAGGTTGTGGTGCAGCATTTGCTGAGTGTTTTGAGCAGGGGTTATGGCCTGATGGAGAGACTGCAGAGATGTTGGCTGCCTGGGCTGTTCCTACGCCAGTCATTGAGAGTGAGGTAGCATCTCTTGTTCGAGAGCTTGAGCAGACATTTCGGGATGGGTACTATGCGTGGAGGCGATCTGAGTATGTCTCGTCGGACCGTGAGACTGCATTGGTGACTACACAGAGAGCTTAGGAGCTAGGCACCAAGCTAGAGGTAGTGGAGGGAGACTTACTCCAGCGTACCCAAGAGTTGGTGGCTGAACAGGCAACACGGGTTGCTCTGGAAGAGAGACTGGCTAGGGAGACCATGGCTTGGGAGCAATGGTTGGCAGAGAATAAGGCCAAGGAGAAGGAACTTTTGGAGGCTGCCTTGATGATTAAGTCCACCTTGGAGTTGCAGATGGTAGCTGAAGCGCACTTGCAGACCCGAACTACACAGGTGTATGAGCTCCGGGCTCAGTTGGGGTCGTCCATTGCATCGGTTCCTCTAGCGGAGCAGCACGCTTCCTCATCAAGGACGCTTCCTTTGCCCCACTCTACTTCTCAGTCCTAGTTTTGGTAGTTCATCATTCCTATTTTGTTGTTCTGTCCCGGACATTTTGTTGTCGTCTGGAGAAGACTTTTCTTTAGGGGGGGGATGATGTTAGCCGTAAAGTTTGTGTTGCCGTCGGGTGTTAGTTGCCGACGGATGTTAGTTATATTGCCAACGGTTGGGAACGGGTGATGACGTTTGGTTGCACCCCTTCGGATTGTATATAAACATTATACTTGCTCTTTGAAGTATCATGATCATTGTGGCTATTGTGAATGTACTAAGTTTAGAATGATTAATGAAAGCTTTGGTGTTCTCTGATCTATTTCTGTTATTTACATTTCCTGTATAATGTCCATGCATGAGTAAACTAGTCTATCCCAGCGGGTAAACAGAAAGGAATTCATCAAATTGGTTAGGAGTCAATTTGCTTTATACCTTATTCTATTAGATGCTTAGTTGTCAGATCTCTTCTAAATTATGATTATGACATAGGAATGGAATAAGTGGAGGGAGTCCAAGGCAAAGCAGGGGATACTGTGAAGGAGATTGTGGTTAGTGATGTTTTTTGGTAAACTGTGACATACATCACATCTTTTGTATCTCTAGAAAAGGTGGAAGAAGCTGGCTACCCATCAGAACATGGCTGCATATATATTGAATCCAGCATAGTATGCGGAAAGACTTTGCATAATTGTAACTAGTGATGGCCATGAGGTGAGGAATGACCTCATTGAAGCCGTTAAGAAAATGTATTGTCCGAAGGAAGATTCATTGGTCAGAGTTAAGTAGACAAGATTTACTAAACTCAATGGCTACAAGAATTCATCAAACATTGATAGGTAAATTCTGGTAGAAGCAATCTCCATGATTGTTATTCGCACTTGCCATTTGCCTTCTCTCAAAATTTTACAGTTCCTCTACTATTGAGAGGAATCAGTCCACATATTACTCTATGTACTCTCAAGAGGAATTAGCTTACACGAATGAGATTCAAAATGCTTTTTGTTTTGTAGAGTGTTTTGGGTCTCAATAATTGCAACGCACATAACACAAACAAAGCATATCAACACAATTGGTTGTCTAGCCTTGAGGTGCTGCAACCAATTGGTGAGGATCAGGATGTACAGTTGGAATTTATTGGGCTCATATTGCAGGATGAAGATACTCACACAATTCATTCCAACAGTTCCAGGAGTTTTCAAGATAACTGGTAGATAATGTCTCTAATTTTTTAACATGTCCAAATGGAATCCAGCTATGTGTATTTTTTTTCTGAATCCCCATTGTCATTTTGATGTTTTTTACTTGTGAACTGTAGTTGTGATTCTCTAAATCTTTCATTGCTATAAATACATGATCAAAAAATCATATTATCAATAATTTGTCTTTATGATTACCAAATGGATTATTGGATCTCTTCTTTTCATTACCTTAAGTTATATTTAATTTTAGATTTCAAGTATAATTACTTCTAATTTAATTTTGTTAGCTGTCCCCTGCTGGGCCCTCAACCCTGTCTGTAATGACCCCTTTCTAGAACTGTCCTAACAGTGAACTAGAGACATAGAATTGGGCAGAAGTTAGGATTGAGAATAGGAGAATATCAATGAAGCAATTAAATTTCTTACATGTAAACTTATCACTTGATTCATATCCTATTAGTATCCTAGTTCAGTATAAAGAATCCAGAAACAACATATGGAATACTATTTTTTGGTTCTTTGATATGGTTTTCTTCCTTACCTTGACTAATACCTATAGTGGATGATAGAATTACATGCTCGGGTATGGAAACAGTCTACAAGTGGGTTCCCTAATGGTCCTCACCCATTTTGGGATCTCCCCATTAGGTGACCGAATTACTCCTCTCCCTCCACAAACTCCCTACCCACTTAGTTGTATTACCAAGTGATTAAGGAATTGACTCAGTATATATTAATATCTTTTATATCACAAATATAAGTATAGATGTAATGTCCCCAACTAGGAGGTTGTCAATTTCCAATGATTAATGTGCATCACTATATGTCTAAATCAATTTAATTCAAGAAACAATGGGTAGCTCATAATACGTTTTGTAGTTAACATATTTAAGCTCACTTCCTTCTCTCCTAAACTCAACCCTAAGGAGATTGTGGATTTACTTGTTGTAGGGCGCTTGACACTAATCTATAATAGGTTCCCTCAAGGCTTTGGGACCCCATCCCAATCCTGATTCACTTACCTTCTATGGATTTACTCCGCCTTTCCATACACAACACCGACCTTTCCTCTAAGGGGCTATAACAGGAGATTAAAGAATAGGCTATGCATATACAAAACTCATGTATTACCTATATATATATATATATATATTTGCTATAAATATATTTATTATACAACATACATATGTATTTAATTCTGATTGTGTTATTATTTCTACATACATATATTTACTCATATATCTATGTATACATATCTCACTCTTCCCTCCATATCCATTTCATCTCTAATCCATATATATAATGTTCTGTGGTTCTTTTCTTATGTTTAGTATTCCCTCTTTGATATAGTATATATCCTCCTATCCTTTGAAGATATCTATTTTATGTTATAATATTATTTAATCTTCCATCTTTCCATTCGATGTTATCAGATTATTGATCCTATTTAATGTATATCGGCTCCTTCCATCATTCTCCTCCTTCCCGTCCCTGTTTCATCTTTAATCTCATTCTTTCCTTATATACTTTGTCATGTTGAAGGGCTATAACCTTTAAGACTTTAAGAGTCACCCTTTAAGACTTCAAGAGTCACGTCCCCTCCTGAATATATCTCTTAATAATCAATCTGTTAATTAATAACTGTTCAATCGCTGATTTGTATCTCTTCATTACAAATCTCTTAATACATGAATATTAATTCTTTTTATCGCACCCCCTTTAAGCATGTCACCTTAATGTTTATTGATAAACATATTAATCCGCTGTTTTAATCCTTGTTTTTATCGCTGACTGGCCTTCCCTTGGTATATGTATCACTGTCCATATAATGGCACAGATCGTATCTTCCCAAGATTGGTTTATTTCCAATTCACACCCTTTTAGTTAATTTCTATTTTTAATGAGACTTAAATGAAGCACATAACTCTATTTGTTCGATGCCTTTATGGTATTGACACCCTTCATTAGTCACTGGTATTAATAACAATTAATATCTTTAATTTAATCGTTGCTAGTGGTCCCCTTTGATACTTAAATATTACTATTTTGCTAATTATGATTGTCCCTGTTTACTTGCTGATTACTTTTAGTAAGGTTGTTATGTATTGAGTTATACTTTGTCAAAATGTGGGACAGGTGTGATTGCTATAAAAATTGAATATTACTTAAAATACTTAATACAGATTAATTATTATTAATTGTTTCTCTAAGTCAAGGAATTAAATATATGATACATAATTAATTATCAATATAACATTACATTATTTATATTAAGTATTGATATATTATCAATTTTACGAGTTATTACAATATTGATTCTTTTCAACATAACATTATATTATTAATATTAAGAATTGATATATTAATATTACTAGTTATTATAGGTTGTATAAGGAATTTTTTATCCCAAGCAATTATATTTTGAACAATTTTTATATGTATTAAAATATATTTATAGTCTCCATGGATCAGGTAGGGCTTATGACACTGTCTCCCCATCTGAGAAACTCAGAGAAAAATTGTTGCTGTTCTACAATATATTTTTTCTATCCTTTGCTATTTCATAATAATGTAGTTTAACCATAAATTTAGTTTTGCAATATCTAAAGTTATGTTTTTGCTTTAATTTTACTGTTTAGACTATTTCTATGATCTATGTGCTATAAATTTGTTAAGTTGATATTTCTATGATGAATCCAGGGTTTTATGTTTTGAAATTTTGAAATAATCAGTCCACTTCCCTATCTCTGTTTTTTTATTCTGCAAACCAGGTTTGAACAATTGATGCCAAAGAGTAGCCTTGCCTACCCAGAATCCTTTAATTAAGAAAATATCATGAAAAATAATACTTGCATATGCTACTAATTCATCACATTATACAAATCTATAGATGTAAACAATAGTTACAATACTACAATAAGACACTAGCCGCCACATATGTTAAGGAATACGGCTTTTGACTCTTGGAGGCATGCCTTCAACTAGCCTTCGTCCTTTTTCTTCTTCAATTTAGGGTTCACCCTCTATCATCATGAATTGCCTTATATAGGCTTTTAAAGCTTAGAGACACATAGAGATACACATTTAAAACATTTCCTTTTTAAGCTACCATAATATGATATGCTGTGAGATATTTTTAGTTGGATTTATAGTAAGTTTATGGTGAGATCATTTGATTAGCGATATAATAATTTATATATAATTTTCTTTTGTTTGATTTGATGTGTTCCTCTTGCAGAGTGGCCTTTTGTTTAGAATCTAAAATGATAACTTCCGTGTCTTCTGTCAAATTCATGGGGTGCATGATGCCCAGAGATCTAAATGTGGTACTTAATTTAAACAATATGATGTCTCTTGGGTTTTAAATCTAGGGGTTCTCTTTGGAAGCCCGAATGCTTTACCACACAAAATCATCCCAATCAACAAAACACAGTATACAGTATTACTGATATGTAGCATACAGGAAATAGAGAGTGCCTATGCGTGCAATTATATGAAGTGAATTTGGAATTTTCTTGAGCTTCGCCAAAATGGGAATGAGCAAAGATGTAAGACTATAAGGAAAATTCTTATCAGAGATTCAGAGGACATGTACAAAAGTGATAGGAAATAGAAGAGAAAACAACATGGAAAGCTGAACTTGGTTTTGCATTTTTTGAGGACTTACAGAAAGTGAAAGCTCTCCAGTCTTTTTGTTTTGACTGAAGAAACTGCTTTTGAATTTATGATTATTTTGTCTGCCTTTGGTCAGTTTCTTGATTATTTACTGCATTTCACCATTACAGCCAGCTAGGAGGTCAACAAATAATATTCAAGCATCTTCGTTTGTCATTTAGTTTTAGATCTCAATTCTGGCTGTGTTATTTTTCCATTAATGTTTCTAAGAACAAGCATACTTGTGATATATCTTGATCTCAAATTTTATCATCTTTAAAAGCTCTTTCATAATGAAATTTTTAAGTGGTTAACTTGGACGCTCATTGTTCAAACTGTCAATTCAACGATTAGGATTATAACCCTCTCTGTTAGCCTTGATTTTTCTTTTCATTGATGCCTTGAATTCCAATTCTTTAGCCCAGAGTTTAGGATCATCATAATGAAAATGCAGAACATGTAATTTAATTAAATACTTTCATGCAGGTCTATTTCTGTATCAGCAATGGGGCCCTTCCATTTCCCGATGTTTATTGAAGTTGAGGAAATTTTCTTCTTTCTCAAATGGCAGTTCAGAATCATTTGGCCAAAGGAAGCCAGTTGGATGTGGAGGGGAGCACAACAATACCAGGGAACAAGAAAAACATATAGACAATGAGGTAAATGAAATCTGCAACATTCTAGGTAAAGATACATGGGGGCCACATGTGGAGGAAGCTCTTGAACAAATGAATGATAAGTTTCATTCTGGACATGCTGCAGAGGTATTAAAGAGGCAGAAGAATGTGGACATTGCACTGAATTATTTCAGATGGCTTCAAAAGAAAAATCGAAATCAAAACAGACCAGAAATGTATGATGCATTTCTAATGATCATTGCTAAGAGCAAACAGTATGATAAGCTGCAAGATGTTTTTGAAGTGATGCGTATAGCTGGATTTGAGCCACAATTCACTACTTCTGTTAAAATGGTAAATAGCTGTATCAATTCTAGGATGCTGAAAGAGGCTGTGGAAATTCTTCTTGCTATGAGAAGGCTTAAATTTCAGCCTGCTTTTTCTGCTTATACAACTCTCATTGGGGCACTTGGAGAAGCTCATGAGCCAGACATGGCACTTTTAATGTTGAAAGAAATGCAGGAGATAGGATATGAAGTGAGTATCCACCTATTTACTACCTTGGTATGCGCATTTGCCAGAGAAGGTAAGCTTGATGCTGCATTATCCTTGTTGGAGGAAATGAGAAGCAATGCCTTGAATGCAGACACTGTTTTATATAATGCCTGCATAGATTGTTTTGGAAAGGTAGATAAAGTAGATATGGCCTGGAAATTTTTCCACGAAATGAAGGCCCATAACATCATGCCAGATGATGTGACATATACAACTATGATTCGTGTACTTTGCAAGGGAAATAGATTAGATGAAGCAGTTGATCTCTTTGAAACCATGGAACATACCAGAAAAGTGCCATGCGTTTATGCCTATAACACGTTGATTATGGGCTTTGGAAATACTGGAAAGTTTGATGAAGCATATCAATTACTTGACAGAATGAGAGAGAAGGGATGCAGACCAGATGTCATAGCATACAATTCTATTCTTACTTGCCTTGGAAAAAAAGGAAGAGTGGATGAAGCTTATAAGCTTTTTGATGAAATGAAGAAAGATGCTGAACCAAATTTCTCAACCTACAATATCATCATTGATATCCTATGCAAGGCAGACATGCTAGATGAGGCTTACAAAGTGCAAGGTTTAATGGCACGGGCAGGCCTGTTTCCAAATGTGATGACAATGAACATCATGATTGACAGGTTGTGTAAGGGTAAGAAATTAGATGAAGCCTGCAAGCTTTTTGAGAGTTTGGGAGCCAAGGGCTTTACTCCAGATTCTGTAACATATTCATCTTTGATTGATGGATTAGGCCGGCAGGGCAGGATTGATGAAGCATACATACTTTTTGAAAAGATGCTAGACAAAGGGCATGCACCAAATGCTGTTGTATACACATCGCTTATCAAGAACTTTTTTAAATGTGGTAGGAAAGATGATGGCCATAAGATCTTTAAAGACATGATACGTAGAGGATGCAAACCAGATCTAACACTGTATAATATATATATGGATTGTGTTCTTAGGGAAGGGGACATTAAGAAGGGCCGTGAAATATTTGAGGAGATGAGAGAGTATGGGTATTCTCCAGATGTTAGAACATATTCTATTCTAATGCATGGTCTCATAAAGGCTGGTGAAGCACGGGAGACCTACAAGTTGTATTATGCCATGAAGGAACACGGGTGTGAACTAGATACTCATGCATATAACACTACCATTTATGGTTTTTGCAAGTCGGGACAAGTGAACAAAGCTTATCAACTCCTTGAAGAAATGAAGCTGAAGGGTTATCCTCCTACAGTAGTTTCTTATGGAGCTGTTATTGATGGACTCGCAAAGATTGATAGACTAGATGAAGCATATATGCTCTTTGAAGAAGCAAAATCAAAAGGCATAGTTTTGAATGTAGTTGTTTATAGCAGTCTTATAGATGGGTTTGGAAAAGTAGGCAGAATAGATGAAGCATACTTGATAATGGAGGAAATGATGCAGAAAGGATTGAACCCAAATGTTTACACATGGAATTGTCTGCTTGATGCTCTTGTCAAGGCGGGGGAAACAAATGAGGCTTTAGTTTGCTTCCGCTCAATGAAAGATTTGAAATGTTCTCCAAATGTTGTGACTTACAGCATTCTCATAAATGGTTTCTGTAGAGTGCGGAAATTTAACAAAGCTTTTGTGTTTTGGCAAGAAATGCAAAAGTATGGTTACCCTCCTGATGTTACTACATATACTACTATGATTTCTGGTTTGGCTATGGCTGGGAATATAGCTGAGGCGCATGACTTGTTCCAAAAATTGAAAGCAAGAGGTCAAAAGCCTGATTCAGTTTGTTACAATTCCCTCATAACTGGTCTGAGCAATGCAAACAGAGAAATGGAAGCATACAATATATTTGAGGAAACCCGATTGAAAGGGTGTAGAATAAGTGTTAAGAGTTGTATTATACTCCTTGATGCCCTAAATAGGGCAGGAAATATTGAGAAGGCTGCCATTGTAGGTGCCATTTTAAAGGAATCAGCAAAATCTCAGCATGCTGCCAAATTTTTGTAAATCTGGAGTGCACATAACTCCAAGTATTTATCAACTTATTGTAGATTAAACATTGCATGCTTGTTATCGAGTCATTGTTTTCCCTTTTCTATTAAAAATTGAAATCTCCGTAGAGTTTTTCAATATTTTAAAGTTTAGTGGCAGAGGCTCCCTGCTTTATTTTTGGTCAAAACAAGAAATGCATAAATCACATAATGAATGAATGAAAGATTTTAATGACGTCCACGAGGCCAAACAACCTAAGGGACCACCGGATCACAGTCGTAAGGTAACTCCAGATTCTTTTCTAAGTCGGACCTCCTGTTGTGAATCTTGACAATTAGACTAACAGTTTGGTTGATCTTATCTTCCTCGAATAGGCTGTGCATGCTGTTTGCTCCCGAACTGATTTCGTACTAAGCCCAGATGTCATCATAAGCGGTGCACTCAATGATAAAATGACATTCAATCTCAATCGCACCCGACACACAAAACTTGCAGATCCTTTCTTCCCATTCCTCTTTGGGCCTTTTCCATCTACCTGTCTCGCATCTGAGGTGATGAGAGCCCGTCCTCAACTAGGCCACTAACAGTCTAGCTTTTCCTTTAATAGCTGCCCCCAGATATACCTTATCACCATGTTCCCCGGTTGGGTTGAACACTTTGATGTAATGAGCCTTTTTCCTACCCATATTATTAGTCCACATGGCAGTCTGAAATTTTTCTATGATGAACTTTTTATTATTTCCGCATTGGTATTGGGGCATTCTTGTAACTTGATGTTCTGTTTACTCAACCACTTTATATTTTGTTTCATCCATGTTTTCTTTCTACGGACCAAGTCCTCTTTCATCGCAATTTTGGGCCATCGTTTGTTATCCATGTTTTCAAGTTTCTTTAGATAACTTATTAACCAAGTTATCGTTGTCGCTTCCAGCGGGAAACTACTTGCTTTAGCTAAGAGAATTTCATAAGGGACCGAGGTCTTGACTTTAAGACTGCTTGTGATTAAGTGTTTTTTATTCCTCTCCACCTATCGCCAACCGCATTTTGTCATGCTGCCTCCCCAAACTTCGCAGCCATAAAGGACAACCAACGTGACCAGCAAGCCAAATAAAGTTTTCTTGGTTTTCTAGTCCCAAAGTTCAGTGTTTCTGCATCTATTCTGGAGTAGGTAGGACGCTCTCCACCCTCCCTGAATCCTATTCGCTCTACAAGTCTCCCAGCTGAGTCTATAGTGGAGGTCAATCCCCAAATATTTGTATTCTTTCACAGTTTCTAACGGACTGCCTTCAAAGATGAAGGAAACACGCTTTTCCTTCCTCTTCAAAGAAAAAATCATAATTTTCATTTTGGTGATGTTCACCTGCATCCCCACTTCCTGACAAAAGTGCTCCAAAGCCCCTAATTGATCTCTTAACACTTGAACAGTTTTAGAAATCAGAATAAGATCGTCCGCATATAGAAGAAGCTTTACCACATATCCCGCTAAATGAACCCCTTCGCCATCTATCTTGTCTAACCAGGATTCTAGTTTATCAATGTATAAGCCAAACAAAGTGGGAGATAATGGGCATCCTTGTTTAACACCAATGTCACTACTGAAGCATTCAGACATATCCTCTTTAGTTCTGATTTTGGCTTTGACCCTCTCGTACAACTTATGCACCGCAGCTCTAAAAACATCTGGGATGTCTAAATCTTCCATTCTACTCCACAACTTGTCTCTAGCAACCGTATCAAAAGCTTTCTTGAAGTCCACAAAACAACAATAAGCTTCTCCTCCTTGGCTGTCCCATAATTTTTCTATCAAGTGTCAAAGAGTGATGCAATGATCAATGGTAGAGTGTCTGGGCCTGAAGCCTGCTTGCCCTTTGGCTCTTTTTCCTCCACTTTCAGCCCAGCTGCTGATTCTACATTCCACCATGCTCCCAAAAAGTTTGCCGAAGAGAGGATTGACCATAATTGCCCAATAATTAGATGGGTTATTGATGTCCCCACTTTTAAAGAGAGGGATGACCACGCTAGTGGTCCAATCAGCCGGAAACAACCATGTTTGAAGTTGATGTTTTATTGAGCATTGGCATTACTATAATATTCTCAATCCGTACCCTCTTGTTGCATTTTCACCAAACATACTTAAAGCTAGCTAAATATAGGTAGTTTTTCATTTGTTTCGATCCAATGTATGGCCCTCTGTATCTTTGGTTAAATGGTCAAATAAATATTCACCTTTAGTTGATTGGATGCTTCTGACATATGACCCTCAATGAATTGTTTTATAACATGATATTCTTAAGTGGATTAATTGAAACTTTTCAATGATTGTCAATACCGAATGAGGCCTATTAAAGTCTCTGTTCGACAATGTACCATGTAGTTTTATTAAATATCTAACATGTATGAATTAAGAGTAGAGCATTGTTATCAACAAAAGAAAACTTACCCATAAACATACGAAAGTACCAAAACCCACCCTTCAATAGACCAAAGCACCACAACAACAATATATGGTTGATGCCCTTAAGTCATTTGCAAAAATTCATGCCACAATATTGATGCCACAATATTGATATAGGTGAGGAAAGTTCGCTATTGATGTAACTATATATGAACTAGACAAGGAGTGTCAACACTATAACTTAGACCAACATATAACACTCTAGGCCATTATAACTATCTTCATCCGTTCTAAAGCACAACTTAGAGCACCCAAAGTAATGTGACTGTAGCCAAACTCAAATATTCAACATTAGCTCTCGCATAACCATGGAAGTTGCACTTGCCAAACTTTTTGACCAATGCCCCCTTTGAAAGGAAAGTTCCTTTTAAGGGCTAGGAGCACACATGCGCGGGAGGCCACGTTGTACTTTAATGAAAAGTACTATGAATTAAAGGTGACATTAAGTGATCAAGTTGATTTCATTATTCAAACCATGTATATTGGATTAAATTTCATTAAAAAATTATAATTTTCAAGACCACCTAGTATAGTTTTGTTAAAATGGGAGCTCGGTTGGCTTTTCCTACATTATTAATTGTTGGGAGTTAGCAAAAGGAGCTATGTTGGAGTATGAAATAATAAATTAAAAAATTAGAGTTTGTGGTTGTGGTTTGTTTAGGAGT
The DNA here is from genome assembly GCA_027943335.1 of Chamaecyparis obtusa. Classification (NCBI taxonomy): domain Eukaryota; kingdom Viridiplantae; phylum Streptophyta; class Pinopsida; order Cupressales; family Cupressaceae; genus Chamaecyparis; species Chamaecyparis obtusa. The sequence goes on from BSBK01009157.1 coordinate 176,788, forward strand.
AAGTAGTGGCAAATAGTGAATTGTTATATTGCTTGATTTTAAACTCTTGTATGGTTTTCTTTCTATAGTAACATTTCTTTCCATTTCACTCCTATTATTAGTGTTATTGGAGTAGTTTGGAAACCCTAAACATAAGAACCTATATGTATGTTATTGTAAGGTTAGTATTGCATTATATATATATATATATATATATATATATATATATATATATTAAAATAATATTTTTATTATATAAAGATAATTATAACAATCAATAATTACTAATATTCTACAATGTTTTATTGAGATTCGAATATGTAGTTTTTGAGTCAATCTTGATTTAACCACATTGATGATCCACAAGAACTCATTTATCATGAGCACGAATGGTTTACTTCAAATATCAATGACATTCATTATAATGGCCCACTTCTTAAAAGATAATCCATTGTAGTACCACTCCAACTCTAATGTGCTTAAGTATAGAGTTTTCCCCCAAGATCAAGCTCACTTACTTTGCTACTTTATTTGCAAACTCTTTAACAAATATTGTGCATTATAAACCATTGTTTAGGAACTCCCTAGATCATTCATTTAAATTTAATTTGTGTTTTGTACTATATCAAATTATATGATGTCTTGTTAGGACTTAACTATGCGATTTTTAAAGCAAAGTCGTACTAGGATGGGTGACCTCCCAAGAAATCTCGACACTTCACCTCAATGAGCATCATCTAGATGTAATAAATACTAAGTGAACCATTTATGCCCAAAACAAATAAATTTTTATGGATCACTACTCATAAAATAAGAATTAATGATATTCTGAAGGTCATATTTCTTACCTACAATAGCTAGCTATGTCCGAATGTATAATAACCAATAACTCTTCATGCTACTTTTATTTTTTATCAATCAAAATTATAACATTTTGACTTCTCTCCATTTTACTCATTTCTTAAACTGAAACACAATGTATTGATTCAATACATTACTCTCACTGTGCCTACACTTTTAGTGTGTAATATTAAGAAAGAGGTTAGTAAAAAGTAATTCAAAAGTAATACAATTGAATATTGATCAAACATTATATAATTCCAAACATTTAACTTTTTATTACAACAAAAGAAATAATCACTACACTTGTCACAATAAGAATCAATACTTCTTATAATTGCAATTATTTACTTAATAAAGCAGTCTTTCTTGAAAGGCAACCAAACATGTAATAATGACTTTATTTTCCTCACGTCAAATAAACACTACACAATTTTGGCATTCGATATAAATTATTAATTTGCACTTAGTAGTTAAAATAATCACGTCTTTTGATAGTGATTAAGTTGCGTGTGGTTTAAAAAAACAAGTTAAGAAGGCTTCCCATAACTAGTAAAAGACAACGAAAGCTTCTTTATTAGAAATGTAGATAAGCACTAAACTAGCACAATAGGTTTCTTAACTCATATTATAAATATTAAGAATTCATATTTTAAAAATATATATTAATTTAGTATAAATTTTAATATTGATTCATATGAATAATCAATTTATCATATTTTTTTTATTAAATGTTATTTAATTTTTTTTATCATATTTTTCTTATTAAATGTCATTTAATTTTTTTTTATTTTTTAGTGAAATTAGTTTGTATTTTATTAATAAAATATTAGAAGTACATAACATATATGTTTTAAGACTACGAATTGGTTCGAATGAGCGGTTCGAAATCTTCCACTCCTGTTCTAGCCGTTTCCTCATCGCTTGTCATGCTCGTTAGGGTTGAGACAACGGTTTTGGTAGCGGTTGATTCTACTACCGATGCTCCCTCTGCTTCCGGAGTGCCCCTTAGGGCTTCTGCTGCGATGGTTAATGATCGGAAGTCTACAACTCAAGCTTCTCCTACATCTCCTGTGGTGCCCTCGATGCAGGGTTGTATGCCCTCAGTGGTCCCCTTGCCCGAGGCTCATAGTCGCTCTGCTACGGTTGGCATTTCTCGTAGTGTGTTCCCTGTCTACAACCACATTGCTGTGAAGTTGGATGAGGAGACTCTTTTTGAGATCGATGTGGTAGCCTCTGTTCTTTCTGTGCATGGTCTGATTTGCAGATTTAAGGGATTCTGGCCCTCTTTGCCTGATCTTCATTCCTGGATTTCCAAGCATTGGGAACCCTTAATCATTGGTATAGTCCACATATTTCCTATGGATAAAGGTTTTTTTGTGGCTAAATTTGAAAATGCTTAGGATAGAAAAATTATTTTGTGTGAAAACTTTTTTAGCTGGGAGGATCGCTTTATGCTAATGTTGAAACCTTGGCATCTTGACTTCTCATCGTCTTCTGAATCGTTGATAAGCAACCCATCTGGGTTAGGCTTCCTCATCTTCCCCTCCATCTTTGGATTGACTCTATTTTGGAGACTGTGGGGGATGCTATTGGGGAAATGTTAATGGTGGATGAGAAATCTTCTAATTTATTCCACTCTACTTATGCTTGTATCCTGGTGGATATAGATACCTCTAAAGGCCTGCCATCAGAGATTAAACTTTATTCTCCTCAGGGTAGAAGCTGGATTCAACAATTGGACTATGAAGGCCTCCCCTTCAGATGCATAAGATGCTTTAAGACTGGTCATGTTGCTTCTCAATGTGATCTTCAGATACTTAAAAAAACCGTTTCGTGGTGGAAGGGTGCCTCCTCTCAGCACTATACGGTGGAGAAGGTGTCTTCCCATCGGAGCTTCTTGCAGGTGGTTGAGCAGGTTGTTGCTGGCCCTGAATCTGCTCGTCCTTTGGTGGGCTATGTTCCTTCTCCTTCTTTGTTGGTTGGAGATGTTTTCCCTTTTGCTGGTTCTTTTCCTGATCCTTCTTTGCTGGATAGAGCTGGGCCCCCTGCTGGCAGTTCGGTGGGTGTTGTTTCTGCTGTCTGTGCTGGGGTTTTGACTGGTGTTGGTCCTGATGTTGTTGATCCTCCTTTTGTTTATCCCTTGGCTGGGAGTAATGATGGTCCTATGCTAGGCATTTCGTTGGTTGTTCCAACACCTCTACTGGGTGCTGGCTCTTCAATCTTGGATTCACAGTGTTGGCAGGATGTGGTGGCTAGAGTTGAAGATGGATGGATCACAGTTAAAGGTAAACACTCTAAGAGATCCTCCTCTTCTTTTGACATGATCCTTCGGTCCCATAAGAAGGGATCAAAAGTTTAGTCCCCTTCCCTTGTTTTGTTGTTTTCCTTTGGTTTATCTTGCGCAACAAACTGGGGTGTTTTCTTTGTGAGGGGTTTGGGGTGTCTAGGCTTCTATTTTGGTTGGACTGTTGTATCTTTGGAACTCTTATAGTTTTATCTTAAGTTCCAGTTTTGTAAAGAGTTTTGGGGCCCCTTCAAAACCTGTTGTTATCTTAATAAAAAATATATATGTTTTATAATCTTAAAATGTGTAATGTTCCCTTGTCGATTAAGTTCGAAAATATTAACAATTGTCAAATAACCCTAAATTATAAAGAATGCCTTCTATTAAAATCTTAAATATAAATCATGACTTATGAATATACGAATGATGTAATTTGTCAAGGTGGAGTTAATATTGTTATTATCCCAATGGACTGAGGTCACTGCTTTATTTGATGTATGAATTTGACTTATGCAAGAATCATCTTGATCTATATATATCTGATGTACACTTCTGATATGCAATATAAATTGCAAGATGAAAGTTTTCTAAGAATTGTATCTGATATTGTATTAAGGGATATGCTGAAGTCTAACTACTAGTAGTTATTATATATCTTGATGTTCTTGTTCTATCTTCATAATTATGTAATTGCCTCCAATAATATTTATACTGATTATATTTTTGTGCCTGATCTGAGCTTGAATAGTGTACAGTATTGGTACTGTTCCTTATAGCAATATTGAATCATATGTCATCAATTTTGTGTATGGAAGGTAACTGCCCCGTGCTCTAAACTGGATGTGTATAGAAGGAAAATCCCTGTTGATATTGATCACGATAATAATACTGTATTCTGTGGTCGATATCAATATTTCCAATGACATGTCTACTGCAATTATGGTCGCTGTATAGTGATCTGCCTTTGTTCTCGACTATAATCAGGTAAGATCTCCTCCTATTAATATATTTTCTATCTCCATACTCCCCCCATTCTACTTTTCTATTCTTCTTCATATATCTTGTTTGATGAAAGAGTCGCACCCCTTTGTTTTTGGATAGACACCTTCTTACTAATCACATCCTTTGACTTGCTGAATCATCAATGTAATTGCCAGCATTTTAGTATAATTGTCTTTTATCACTCGGTGTTGAATATCCATTGTTTCCTCCTTTATGATTTGTCAAATCCATCGGAGCGTATAAATACTAATGATCTGCATTCACGTTAATAATATTATTGGATAGCCGTGACATTTCAATCCAAATATTAAGATAGGCCACATATAATTCATTTTCGTGATTCCCCCTTTTAGATATTATAGTATATTATTGCTGTCTTTTGTTTCCTATAACGAAAGTTGGTAATCTTATGTCCCCCATATAGTTCTAGTTGTCACGTATAGTGATTCCATAATGATTTTATTTCAATCAAATTATATACTTATTTAATATAATTAGTTATATTGATATGTATTATTATTAATCATATGTTATTATACTACTAATTTATTATATTCAAATATTATATTATTATATTATATTAATTGTGTGCCATTATATTAATGATATATATTATGCCATTTCATTATTTATTATTATTATTATTATCATTAATTTTAATATCATTATATTACTGGTTATCTATTTAATATTATTATCTATTATTTATTAATATTATTTTATTATTATCATTAGTATTATTATCAAAATTCTATTTGTCCATTAATTTATTTTAATCATTAATTATTAAATCTTATTTAGGAATGGGGACATTACAAAATGGTTGTCTCAATATTTATTTATTTCTATTTATATTTGTAGCTATTATATACATAACAAATCTTTGACCCTCTACTTCTAACCCCCTACACTATACAAGACTCTAAACAACTCGTATGTGATCATAGACCACAAAAAATGGTAAAATTATGCAAAATATAGAGGAAACATTCAAGAAGAGCTTTCAACCCAGAGAGACTACTTTCTTTCCTTTTTTCTCTTGCATTTGCACATGATTGTTGAACCAAATGTCATTGGGGTTGAAGGTTGACTTTGACCCACCTTGCTTCTTCATCTCTGTCTCCATCTGAATTAGAACCTCTCGTTTATGTAGGAACTTTGGGAGTGACTCCCATCTCGCTTGCACTTTTGTTCAACGTTCTTCTTTTCAACCCTTCACTCTCCATACTATAAAGGGCCAAAGGTAACCCTCACTAGCACCCACATCTCTCCAATCACCTTCTTCATCCTTGATTCCCTTCCCTTGAATCATTGAGGCCAACATTGATTTTAACCCAAACACCCATTCTTGCACTCTCTCATCACCCCCTCCACCTCAATGTTGGTACCCAATTCTAATCCTTGAGATAGGAACATTGATACATTAGCATTCACCTGATACTGATGTTCAATTTTCATAAATTCCTCTTCGAAAAAGATGGCCAAAATTTATAGATTAATGAAGTCATGAATTTTAAAGACTCCATTCAACCATTTCTCCAAAATATGGTCCAAAAAAGCTAGTTGTTGCTTCATTGTAAGAACTATGAAATTCACCTCCATACTATTGACCATCGTTTCTTTTATCAATCTGCACTCTTCTAGAAAACTCTATGCAAAAAATGAATGTAGAAAATCCAATTTAGAGTCATTCAGCTCGTGAATGAAATTCCCACTTTAATGTACCTTGCACTAGATGTCTCATCAACCTTCCAAACTCTCTCCAAAATAATGACAATCTCACATTGGTGACGTACTATCAATATTTTCTCTCCGTCCCAAATCATCATACTTTTCCCAAAAATCTGCATTTATATCTTCAATAAATGACACCACCCACTTGGATAGGGTGTCTACCACTTCATTCTTTGATTGTGACACTTTAAAGGATTGGAAAGTATTTAACAAATTGCAAGTAGATTTAATAAATTTATTTATATTCCACACAACCGTTCCTTGCATTAGTGAATTCACTATCATCATCAAATCTCCCTCTAGGTGTAATTTTTCCGCTTCAAGTTTCATCACCAATAAAACTGCTTCGAATGTCACCTATGCTTCTGCAAGCTTATTCATTCCTTCCTTTAGTTTTTTGCTCCTATCACAACAATATTACCCATGGAGTCTCTTGCCACGAAACCTACACCAAATGGTCTCAGGTTCCTCTTGGACGCCTTGTCGAAGTTCAAGTTAATCCACCCTTCCTCTGGACATTCCCACTTCATTGTTTTACTCTTTGATGAGATTGAATTAGCCCAATTATATTCATTAACAAGTCACCATTTAACCATTTTTTAATAATAAAGATGTGTTATTATTATTTTTATATTATTAATGTCAACATTATTTATTTTTCAATCTCGAGTCTTCCTAAAATTTATATTTATGATTTTCTATTCAATATTTTATAGAACTTGCACCATCATGTGATATAGTTTTAGTTCATAGACAATCATTTTTAAAAGAGTTTTTGTTACTAGATTTTATCTATATCCTATTGATTCATTAGATTTTCACCTTTAGTTGTTATGTTGGCATACGTACCAAATCTAGGATAGTAAAACCTTGATATCTATTTTGTAATCTTATAAATTAAATTTTGGATATGACAGATGTTAATGCTTATAAATTTTGATTGTGTACTAGGAAACACTATATACTACAATTTCTTTGATGATACCAATTTAAAAGAAATGCAATTGTTTTTTTTCCTTTTAATTGAAAGAATGCATATGACAAGTAGTAAAATTCTAGAATAAAATTGTAGGAAAGAACTGTTTGATAGCAACAAACAAGATCTATGGAGACAAAAAACCCATTATATAATATACATCCAACATTTGAACTATGAGTACAACTGATCAATTATAGTAGACAAGACATGATTAAAAATAGTCCATACATATACGTACTTATTAGAACTGCCAGAACTGAAATTGACATATACAATGAATTTTTAATGACAAAAACTAAGAACAAACTAGATGTGAGGCTCCCTAAGCAATAATTAATGTTGCAAAAAAATATTTAATATCTACATTGTGCCACCTTTCTTTTTAATTAATGTTAATTTCTCATAACCCAACTGCAGATTAATTACACAATAAATTCACAGAATAGAAACTCTATTTGATTTATAACAATCAATACTCTGGGTTAATTAACAACAAATAATAGCGGAAGCAAAATAAATAACATAAGACAATCACAAAAAAATAATAACACATATATACCTAGGAAACCTAGTGTGGAGAAAAACCTACAAATGTTGGATCTTCTATTTAGCCTAATAGCTAACTTTCTCTTTAAGAATCCAATAGAATCCAATACAAGTTTTCCACAACAATCTTACGTATATATAATCCAATTGCTTTACTTAGCTTGCAAGAAAAAATATTGCCTTGCTTTCTTTGGCTTTAAATCATATATAAAATCACTCGATTTACTCAACCTCATAAACTTAGAAATATTCTATTAAAGAATAATAAAACAAAGTTGTTGCTAAATATCCAACTCAAGTTGCTTTAAAGAAACTCCACTGCACCTTCCAAGCTAAACAAAAAAATCAACACTCCCTCTTAGTGAGGAAGGTGTTCTGCACAACACCTAGCTTATCCTTGAAGAATACAAACTTATTCTTCATCAAAACCTTATCAAGATGTCTTCTATTTGTTCATCTGTAGGAATGTACCAGAGTTTCACTATTCCCTTCTCTACACAATCTCTGATAAAGAAAACCTGCAACCGCACCTTCTATCCAACTTCAGGAGCAATAATAGACTATAAGATTGCGACAATAGTTATACAAAAATAACTTTAGCCTCACAATCATCTCTCTACTAAGGAAAAAAAGCTCACATTGAATGTGCACACAAAAACTTGTGCCAATGAACTCTCTTCCTCTCAATGTGCCAAGGAAATCTCTTCCTCACAATATATCCATGGAATCTCTTCCTCATAATATATCTAGGACAATATCTTTCCACTCGATGTGCCAAGGAACTCTCTTCTTCTCAATATTCAAGGAATTCTCTTCTTCTCAATTGTTTCCAGGAAATCTCTTCTTCTTAATTGTTTCCAGGAAATCTCTTCCTCACAATATATCTAGGAAATCTCTTCCTCTTAATATATCAAGGAAAATTGTCTTCCTCTAGAAAATCTCTTCCTCTTAACATATCAAGGAAAATTGTCTTCCTCTAGAAAATCTCTTCCTCAATGTCTCTAGGAAATCTCTTCCTCACTCGTCGAATTTGCACCATGCCAATCCTGTGCCCCATTGATGATGACCACCATAGCCACCCTGCAACCCATCCTTACTTGAATATTGGTTGCCATAGCCACAAAAGAACTTGGAGACAAAAAATGATTTTTTTCCCTCAAAATCTGTGTCACAAATCTTGGCTTTGTAGTCAAAGTTTAGAGATTTGATACCATGTTGATTTCTTATAACCCAACTATAGATTAGTTGCACAGTAATCCACAAAATAAAAACTCTATTTGATTTATAACAATCAATACTCTGGGTTAATTAACAACAAATAATAGCAGAAGCAAAAAATAAATAACAAAAGCCAATCACAAAAAAAAAATATAGATATACCCAGGAAACCCCAGTGTGGGGAAAAAAAATGCAAATGTTGGGTCTTCTATTTAACCTAACAACCAACTTTCTCTCAAAGTCCAATAGAATCCAATACAAGTTTTCTACAACAATCTTACATATATAGAGCCCAGGTGCTTTACTTAGCTTACAAAAAAAAATCTTTCCTTGCTTTCTTCGACTTTAAATTATATAAAATCACTCTTGATTTTATGCAACCTCACAAACTCAAAAATATCCTATTAAAGAATAAAAAAATAAAGTTGTTGCTAAATATCCAACTCGAGTTGCTTTAAAGCAACTTCACTCCACCTTTTGAGGTAAACAAAAAATCAACACTCCCTCTTAGTGAGGAAGGTGTTATGCACATCACCCAACTTATCTATGAGGAATACAAACTTATTCTTCACCAAAGCCTTTGTCAGGGTGTCTGCTATTTGTTCATCTATAGGAAACCAGAGTTTCACTATCCCCTTCTCCACTAACAATCTTTGATGAAGAAAACCTGCAACCACACCTTTTATTCAACATCAAGAGAAATAACTCATTCAATATATTACAAGATTGCCACAACAATTATTTCAACCTCACAATCTCCTCTCTTTGTCCAAACACTCACTCCCAACTTGTGTAAATAACTTGTGCTAAAAACTGCATTTAGAAGAATCTAAAAAAAACACAACATAACGCATAGCAATTTCTATCTACAAGAATAATTGCCTCTGCTTCCCTTGTTGAAATTTTCCTTCCCCTTCTTCCCCACTTTCTCTTGGAAATCTCTTCCTCACAATGTACTCATGGAAAATCTCTTTTCTCTCAATGTGTCCAAGAAATCTCTTCCTCTCAATATATCGAGGAAATCTCTTCCTCTTAGTATATACATGAAAACTCTTCCTCCATAAAAAATAATCTTATGTGCCTTGGCCTCCTTGATTTCATGCAAATCCAGAGAAACAAGATCATTCACAGGTGGTGTCACTACTATTCTAGCATAGATCCACAACCTATTCTCCTTGAGAATAGATGCAATTCGAACCTTCCACTGCAAGAAGTTAGACACACCCTCAAGCCTATCCTCATATCAAACACTAATTGCCATAGCCACAAAAGAACTTGGAGACAAAATCTTTTTTTTTTTGAAATCTGCGTCACAAATCTTGGCTTTGTATTTAGAGTTTAAAGCTCTGATACCATGTCAATTTATCATAACCCAGCTGCAAATTAATTGCACAATAAATTCACATAATAAAAAAATTATCTGATTTATAACAATCAATACTCTGGGTTAAATAACAATAAATAATAGCAGAAGCAAAAAGAATAACAGAAACCAATCACAAAAAAGACAATGACACAGATATACCCAGGAAACCCCGGGGTGGGGAAAAACCTGCAAATGTTGGATCCTCTATTCAGCCTAACAACTTGCTTTCTCTTCAAGAATCCAATACAAGTTTTGCTACAACAATTTTACATATATAAAGTCGCTTTATTTAGCTTGCAAGAAAATAATCTTTCCTTTCTTTGGCTTTAAATCATATATAAAACCACTCTTGATTTAGTCAACCTCACAAACTTAGAAATATTCTATTAAAGAATAATAATAATTTTTTTGCTAAATATCCAACTCAAGTTGCTTTAAAGCAACTCCACTTCACCTTCCATGCTAAACAAAAGAATCAAAAAATAAAAGTTGCTTGATTTGTTGAATTCAAAGATCTACTATTAAATTCCTTTCAACTTTTGCCTGTAATTGAGAAAATGGAGAGACAAGACAATATAATATATTAGAGTAAAGCTTCAAAAACACAATTTCCTAGTGATTGTTATGGTTATTAAAGATGTCCTTAAAATTATTTCTCCAAATACGCATCAAAATAACTTGTCTAACATCATTACCAATCAAATTACTATGCAAACCAACTCCAACAAGAGCTTCTTTTTAACTCAAATTATGGTAAAAAATGACCGATAAGTCACTAAAAACAACATTATATTGTTTATTAACAAGTCAACATCTCCAAATAATATGCCGTATGCTCTCATGTTTATGACAAAAATGGAAATTAATTGATTGCACCATCATACATTTCAATATGTTCATAGTGGACAACTTGCAATGTAAAATCTTCTAAGCAATCTATTGAGCATTGATTCTTGATTTCGATATTTGAGTAGAAGTTCAGATGAAACTTTTTCACTAAATCTGTAATTCTATTTGAAATTCAATCTAGACTTTAAGGGAAAAGTAGTAAGTAGCTATAAGTAAACCTTTTTTAAAATGGAAAAAAGAGAAAAGGATAGGATGACGTCCATAGCCAATCTTTGAAGAAATTGCGATGGATAGGGGGTGCATAACTTCATAGACACTTCCAACGCTACCAAGGATTGCACAAAATCATAAACACTTTGCATTTATTGCTGAAGCTAAAAATGAGCTTTAACATTATGTCATGGAAACTAGCTCATTATGGCAAAACCACAAAAGCCTCCCACTTTTTAAACTCCTTTTTAAATAGAAAGTATGATTGTTTTGGGAAACTTAAAGCAAGGGCTTGATTTTGATAAAGATCTACAACAAGTTTTCTATCCATTTTAAAAGATGGCAAATATGTTGCCAAGCCTTCCAAATAGAATACAAGGAGGTGAAGCCTTGATTGAAAAGTAGGGGGCATGAATAATTTAATTCAACTAGCCCACATGCTACCATTTTCCTTTGATAGAGGCAAGGTTAATTCAGTTTCTTATGAGGATCTTCTAGGGTTCATCCCCATGCACAACTCTAATAATCCATTTGGTAGCCAAACAAAATCCCTAAGTTCTTGGATCAATAAGTCACAAACCAGCTTTATTTTTAGGCTAAATACAATGAGTCCATGATGTGGAAATAAGTCCCCTATTACCATCCTAATTGGCCCAACGAAATTGTCAAATAATTTTGACAAGATTCTCATATCTGTTTTTAGATGGTATTGAACATGAAGAATAATAAACATGTGTTGCAAGAAAGATTTTGTTGACTACTTGGATTTTGCCAGCCAAGGAAATGAATTTATTTCCCCAATTGAAGAGTTTATTCTTGACTCTACTAAGATTCCAGGTCCACATATCTGAGAGAGAAACCTCAATGCTAAATGAAATACCAAGGTATCTCATAATTTCACCATGTTTGATTTGTTTCCATTCTTGGCCTAGTTTGAACCATTAAGAATTCAGTTTTGTCATGAGGAATTTGAAATCCTAAAATGGCACAATATATCTCCAATATATTCATGGTGTTAGAAATGCCCTTTTCAAAATTTTGTAGATGTGACAAACTATAATTTGCATAATGTGAATTAGTTACAACAACATCATAAGGAATAGAAATTCCTGAAATCGGTAACTGTTACAAGCATAGTACATATATAATTCAAATACTTGTTTATATTTTTTTTGATGTGTTAGTTACTAAATAATATCTCTATTATTATTTAAATCTTCCTAATTTTTAATTGAATATGCAACACATTTCAAATGTTTGTCGGTTCTTGCCACAAGCTTGTATGAGACTTTACTGTCCAATTTTAAATATTCAATCACATTTTAATTGCGGCTATACAATGATTGTTAAAATCCAAACAAAATGAATTAATGGTAGATTGGAACCTTCTAAAAAATATGATATTTATACTTTATTAGATATATATTTTTAAAAAATGCGATAAAGATATACAAAAGACGTCAATACTTGTCAACTTGATATACTTTGATTAAAAAAAATACAACTGCTAATATTATTACAACAAATAATATTTGTCACTCTCTCTTGGCCAAACCTTGGACAATCTCTTTCAACCCTCTTACTAAATCACTGAGTGTTCATTTGGTATGGGTTTGTCTTCCCAATCTTCCCCTTCATTTTTGGAAGAATTCCTATGTTGAGGCCATTGGTAACAATATTGGTCATTTCTTAATGGTGGATGATACCACGACCGCCATGGTCTTTCTACCTTTGCACACATTTTGGTTGACGTTGACATCTCCATACCTCTTATGGGGGGAAGTGGTTCTCATGGTTGGGGATAGACCATGTATTGAATCATTGGATTATTAGGGCCTCCCCTTTCGATGTCGTCGATGCTTCTCAACTAGTCACTTGACAACAAATTGTTCTCTCTTGTGTCGTAAAGGCACTGCCACTTGGTGGAAGGATGCTAGTGACGATCATTTGTTTGGCCTGGCTTTTGATTCTTCTTCTAATGACTTGACAAGCTGATGTAGACTCCCCTTATGATGATGTTCCTGTTGTTGATTTGGCTTCCTCAGGCTTGGTGGACCTTACTCCACCTCTTGCTGCTAATGTGCCCCCCTCTGGCCACGTTGACCTTCCTCAATTTGCTGCTCCTACTCTGCTCCAACCCTTAGCTGACAATTGACAACATTTTCAACACTCTGCCCCTTTTGTTGACAATCTCTCAAAAATGGTTTCACCACTTGGTCCCCCTTGTGGTGGGGATCCTAGTGATAGTATTGTCCGAACAATTATCTAACAACATAGGAAAAATCATTCTTAAGACTCTCATTCTCCTCCTCACGTTGTGGGTGAGCTGTCTACAAACTCTTGAGGTGAGCTACTAGCTTTTCTCCTAGTATGTTGTTTATGCTCTATTGTTGACCTTGTTTGTAAGGGTCAACACCCTTATTTATGATGCTATTGTATTGTTCTCTTTAAACACCTATGAATTGTAATTATATAAAAAACAATACCCTTATTTTACTCCAAACTAATATTAAAAACAAAATAACAACTATTCCTCTATACAATTTTCACCATTACAGACCTATGACTATACGCTCACTAGAGTAATTATCAAATCCACTAGAAGTGAAAACGTATGTTGTTAATTCATCACAATCCAATGAATGACCTCAAACACAATCTCTCATTACACTCAAACGGTAATATTATCACCAAGGGGCCCACCACCAACAAATATGGCCCACCACTAACGTTATATTTTCGTACCCATTAGCTATCGAACTCCACTAAAAAATAGCAGAGCTCCAACTAAAACGGCGACACCGACAAAATATCAAACTGTAATTTATAAAACCCAATAAAATCCGATCTTCTCCCAAAAGGAAACTGAATTGAATCCCAACCGTCCGTTGCATGCCAGCTGGACGGAAACGCGTCGGCCACAATTTCATAATATTAAGAATAAAGAAATCAAACTCAGATATCGCGCTCGTATTTCTACATTAAAAAACTCTTGCTGTAAATTATTCTTGGTGCGTAGAACCACATCAATATTTTCGATTATTATTATTGTTTCCAGGCCTGTTCGGGAGAGGTTTTGATCCCTGCGAGCTTTCTAAATCTCCGACGCTCTGTCTGACAATCAGCTGATCGGATTGTCAAGGTTCAGTTTAGTCGGTATGGGTTTTCTTGAGTTGAATTTCGATCGTTTTTTGGTTTTGTTTTAGGTTTTAAGTTGCTGGACTGACGTTTTTGATCTTTGTTTAAAGATGATCTTATCTTTACACAATTGAGCGATTTACAGAATTTTATTTTCGAAATCTGATATGTTGCTGTAGCTTTGTCGTTTGGTTTGTGGAAATTTAGGTTTTTGGAGTCTCGAGGGAGAATTCTTATGCATATTCATTCAGATGATGTCATTTTGGTTCGTTTTAGTTGTTTGTTTCTTTCTATATAAAGTATTTGAATATCTTGATCTGTTAATAAATCTTTATATAAATCGCCGTTTCCATATAAAAGTGTTTGTTCGAAATCCTAAGATCTTATAGTCTATATTTTTATATTAAATCGCGATTAGATTAATTAGCATCATCAATGCAACAGAATTCACTATCAGACAGTGCGCGACCCGTATGAAAGCCCGGGTAAATCTGGCCATGCTTTTAGTATTTTGATTTGGCCAACTGGTTGAAACCGGGCTTGGCGAGGATCAGATTCGTGAAAAAACTTATCGAAAACTCAGATTCAATAACAATAATAACACGTAGGAATTTGTAGAGATTTTTCTTGTTTTCTTGTTTTTTGATTATAAAGTTGACTGGGCTAATGAATGAATGAATGATTTTAATGACGTCCACGAGGCCAAACAGCCTAGGCACTCTCGGAAACTCTCTCGTCGCATGATTAGGCAATGACTCGCCTTTGCGGAGTCCCAACACCACGGAAATTTTATTAGAAACTCCCTCTGCACTTTTTCATTCATTCGAGGCAGTCATTTTTTGCTTTGTTACATTTATCTGTGAATGTAGGACAAATTAGTTTTGTTATACTCGATAAAAATTATTATGTACTCGATGTTTTTAAAGAAATGGTCACGATACTCTTGATATCTTGCCGAAACTTTTAAGTTTTCTTTATGAAAATTTCAGTGTTTTCGGCGAGAGTTTTAGTGCAAGATCTTTCATTTTAGACATTTCTCTTGTTTTACTGTTTTTTTTGTCTTTTATGGATTGAGAGTTTCTCCATATTATTGAACAGTCAACTGAATCCTTACACACTTAAAAGTTTTAGAAATTGTTGCCTCAAAATTACGAGGGCTTGTTGAATCTTTGTGGATTTCCGTCAAAATTAGTTCTTGTATATATTGTTTTTCCCATTTTAAGCAGTCGTCTATTTTGTCCGTGTAAGATCATTTTTCTCTGCTTTTGTGCGCAGAGAATTGATTTTTTCACAAACGTGGTTTCTTAGACCTTTTTGCTCTCGTCTTTGAGATATGGCTGCATCTTTTTGGTTTTCTTATCATAAAAGCCAATTATGTTTTGAAGGAGAATTTCTCTCCATTTTCGTTGATTTGACATGATAGTTTTTTGGATTTGTTTCAGTTTTAAACTTTTTAGTGTTTTGTCTTCCAGATTAGTTTCTTCTTATATGGTTAATTCAGAGTGATGGTCGTTTACACAAAATTTGAAGACTTTGTGGCATCTCTGTTGTTTTCCCCTGCGAAGATTTTGGGTGTTGGTGTTGTTGGAGAAATTCCCATTCTCTCGAATTTTTAAGGTTTTTGTTGGTCAGATTAAAATTTTACACCTACATTTTCCAGTTAAGTGAGCCATTGACTTTTGGTTTGTTTCTTCGATTGTGTTGGCTGTTAAGTGTTTAAAAAAAAACTAGTGTTGAATCTTGCTCTGTTTTGTTGGTGATGAAAACCAATTCTTAATGATGGGAGTATATTTGGTTTTCTTGAAATAAGAGATGCATCATGTCATGTTCCTATGGGTGATAAGGTGAATTAAATTGGATTTAGAATTGGGATTTTACACATAAAATGAAATAGTAGTAGACATATTTTGTTTAAACTTTAATACTAATTGATTTGGAAAAAGAGGAGAATTGCAATAAGACGTGCACATGTGAAGCATACAGAACTTAAGTGCATGCAAGCCATTTTTGCATATAACAAGAGCTTACTTTTCCCGGATCAGAAACTGTTCTGGATGACATTATATATTTGTGGTTTCCATGTCAGAAATTTGGGTGTATACATTTATTGTTTAAAATCTAATTCTAATAGATTTGGAAAAAGAGGAGGATTACAATAAGAGGAACTCATGTGTAGTGTACACAACTTAAGTAAGTGCAAGCTATTTTTGAATTTAACAAGTGCTTACTTTTGCAGAATCAAAAGCTGTTCTGGATCACACTATATATTTGTGGCTTTCCATGTTGAAATTGAGATTTCCTCTGCACTTGAGGGTCAATATAATCGTTGAAGGATTGTTTTTCTTTGGTATTTTTTCTCTTAGTAAGTGTTCGTTTGACTTTGGAATAAGGCTTCTCTAGCAGTGTAGGCAGAATAAGCATTTCTGGTGAAAATTGGAGTTTCCGGGTATTTTGGGAAGTTTGATGCATAGTTAGTATTTCAATCATTATAAAATTTTAAGCACCTTTCTTTAATTCAAGCTCTCTTTTGTGATGGTAACTAAAAAATTATGGCAGTATATATTTTAATTTGCATTTTTTTCTTTTACGAAGTGCTTAATTTGCATTAAGGTTTATTTTTTTCTTTGTTTAATCAGGGTTGTTTTCTTTATAATGCATATAGCTAGATTGGAGGATTTTGAGTTGATCTTGCGAGGATGGGCAACTGTAATAAGTGTTTTTCAATTTTGGAGACATTCCATAGAAAATTGGGCCTTTGCCAATAAGATTAGGAGAATTTTTGTATTTAAATCAAATTATTGTATATAAATTTTCAATTCAGGTTTGTTGTAACTAACTTAGGAGGCGATATAATACTTGAATCCAATGATGTCTTTTGTTTTTAAGCCTCTACAAATGCTTTTCTTGCTTCTTTTGAAGGTCTTTCAGGATTTTGGATTTTTTGTTTGTTAATCACAATTGGATTTAAATTTTATGATTTTTTCTGGTTTATTTTGTGTGCTAGTTGTTTTTCATGATTGAATTTAAGTTTTGTGAGTCAATCCCCAAAAATAGTTGTTGTAGCAACACTAGCTTTGTTTGGTTGCTTTACAATTATATGTTGTTTGCTTGTACACTGTTTGTAGCAAGCGTCGTTTCATCATATAAAGCTTTTGACAGTTTTGGAGGTTCTGTGATTTTTCTGTCAATAATCTTGCTGTTATGCTAGATTTTATGTCCAGTCATATATTTTGTCTTGCATGTACTTTTTATTAGTTTTTTACACAATAAAGGCTTGTAAAGTTTGTTATCAAAATATACTGTATCTTAATCACAGTTTGAATTAATATTCTTTCATTTTTTTGATTGGCAAAAATATCTTATGTGAGGTGGCTTATGGCTAAGACTACCATGACCAAGGGTATAGGGTGTTTGTAGTGGCATTTCTTAAGTTATATGCTCTGTACACTGTTTGTAGCAAGCATCGTTTCATCATATAATGCTTTTGACAGTTTTGAAGGTTCTGTGATTTTTCTGTCAATAATCTTGCTGTTATGCTAGATTTTATGTCCAGTCATATGTTTTGTCTTGCATGTACTTTTTATTAGTTTTTTACACAATAAAGGCTTGTAAAGTTTGTTATCAAAATATAGTGTATCTTAATTACAATTTGAATTAATATTCATTCATTTTTTTGATTGGCAAAAATACCTTTTGTGAGGTGGCTTATGGCTAAGACTACCATGACCAAGGGTATAGGGTGTTTGTAGTGGCATTTCTTAAGTTATATGTTCCTTGGAATTTGCACCCGACCTCAATTCATTGGGGTATGATTTATCCTACTTTCTGGGATTTTAACTTGGGACCCTGCTTTGGAAGCCTCAATATTCTATTTCGGATGACAATTTGTAGAGTTTTCTAAATTTAATCATGTGGGCTACCAAGCCTTTTAGTTTTATGAATGTGCTTGTATCTTTCTTCAGTTTTAGTATCTGTCATATTGTTGTGTATTTTTGCAACTTCCATTGTGAAATCTTGAGGCTTTTAATGGTTGATATTGTAAATCTTGTAAATATTAGAATGTTTCTAATATTGTAGATATTCCTTCATTATTATAATGTTTCTAATAACAACGATTGTTTTGTAATAGAAACATCATCTTTGTAAACTATAAATGAGCGTCTTTCTCATTCATTATTTTATCCTATATTTTACCAATTACCTGTGCAATATGGTATCAGAGTGAGATTAATTTTTTTCGAAAATTTATAATTTCCTATTCCAAATTATCTGCTCTAAATTTTTGAAATTATTCTACACCATTTTTCGACGCCATATGTGGCTGCTTTTGTACTTGATGGCCCTCCTACTTCAGTGTCGAGGGGGTTATGGTCGTTTTTGCAAGCTCAAGTTTTTAATTGGTTTGACCGATCATTGTGTGGTCGTTTTTCTCCATCCATGCTTGGTTTTTTGGTTTTATTCTTGCAGACGAGTGTCGTTTTTCTACATGCTTGGACACATGCATATATTTGTAATCCTTTTTACATTTTCTAGATATTTTGACCAATGCTGTGGTTGTTTTTTGCTAAAAAACGACGATTCTCCACATTCCACTGCCTGAGGTTTTCTCCCTAGGGCTTTGTTTCTATACTTTTGCTATGTTATCAACATTTTTCGATCTTCACGACTGTCTAAAGGATTTTTTCAAATCCCTCTGCCTTTTTTTGTCGAGTTGAAATTTCAATTACAAATATTTGGTGGGTTTTTCAAGAGCTTTTCTGGATGTATCAAATTTTTTTCAGAACTTCCAAAAATTTTGCCTTGGGATCTGTGGTTGAAAAATCTACTGTTCAGTCTCGAAGGCAGTGTCTATTTTCTGCCTTAGTCTTATTCAAAACATGATTTTCATGTGTTGAATGTATTTTGCCTCAATATTCTTGCCACCATTCAGTCAACCACATTTGACCCAACTTTCTACAAATGCATTTTTGACGAATATTCTGCAGAAATTCAACGACAAAAACTACGCTACTTGGAAGCAGCGTATCATGACGATCTTTGAATACAAACGTTTTGACAAAATTGTTTTGGGCAAGACTGACTATCCTATAGATGAAGGCAAAGAGGACAAATTTGATGAGCAAAATCAAGTAGCTATCATGCTCATCAAACTCAATCAGGGATGATCAACTGTTGCAGGTTCCTCTGGCAAAACATCTGTAGAAATTTGGAGTCATTTAAAAGGTTTGCATGAAACCTTTGATAATAGCCGTGCATTCTTGAAGAACATGTTGAAGGTCTATAGGATCATCTCAATAAAAATCAAGGACATTTGAGATCAGTTGGAAGCCATTGGACGCAAAATGGAAGAAGACAACATGCTAATCACCTTGAAGAGTCTACTGTCTTCCTATGAACACTTTGTTGAAACTCTCAACATTGCTTCCACTCATGCGAATGTATTGTTTTTTGATCTTTGCATAATGTTTTTATAGCAAGATTGCTAGAAACAACAATTCGACAGTGATACTAGTTCATCTTGGAACACACAAGCTTTCTTAGCTATTTCCTTTCACACAGATACAAGCAACTATCAGTTTTCTCAGTCTCCTTAGCTGAATCCCTTTGTCTAGTCATCATAAAGCTCGAAGAAGAAAAATATTCTGTGCAACTATTGCCATATGTTTGGTCATATGAAGTTGGAGTGTTGTAAATGCTTAGCTACTCAAGCCAAGCAATTTGGTTCACAACCTAAAGCACATGTTGCAAAGCACATTGAGTAGGGCAAGTTTGCCTCTTATGCCTTCATAGCTAAAAGACCTACAGATCATTTAAAATCTTCTGCCTGGTATATTGATTCAAGTGCCTCTCGCCACTTCACTCATCACCGGGATTGGTTCACTGATTTTTAGCCATTCTTAGATTCAGTCATTTTTGGAGGGGAAGAGTACACTGTTGTCGGAAAGGCAAAATACAGATTTAGTCTGGAGGAAGGAAACTAATTTTCCTTGATGTGTATGATGTTTTAGGAATGGAACTCAACCTTCTCTCAGTTAGTCAAACTTTGAGACATTCCCTTCAATTGGATGTGACCTTCAGTTCACATTAGTGCAGTGTCATTGATCGGGAGACAGTCTACTGTTGTTGTGGGTGTTGAGGATCATGGTCTTTTCAGACTTGTTGACTCTGGTGATTCTTAGGAGCTTGCTATGACATCCCAATACTCCTCTATTAGTACACTCTGACATCAACATTATGGGCACTTAAATCTACACTATCTTTCTTAGCTTGTTTGGGAAGATCTTTTCATTGGATTGTTAGAGATTCAGACCCAAAACTTTGGAGTGTACGGAGAATGTCAAGCGCGGAAGCAGCATCACACTCCATTTTCAGATGACATCTCCTGGAGAGCTTCTAAGGTATTACAATTGGTCCATGTTGATAGCTGTGGACCTATGGCTACTCCTATTATTGGGTCTAGGTGTTTTTTACTTTTTGTTGATGATTTCAGTCATAAAATGTGGGTGTATTTCCTTCATAAAAAATAAGAGGTGTTTGTTTTGTTTCAAAAGTTTAAAGCATTTGTAGAAAAAGAGTTTGCTCAACATATTGTTACTCTGAGAATTGACAATGGGGGAGATTTTTGTTCCTCTGCCTTCTCCCATTTCTGTAAACAACATGACATAAAGCGCCAATTAACAACACCCTACACCCCTCAGCAAAATAGTGTCATTGAGCATAGAAACCACACGGTCACCAAAATGGTCCGATCTATGCTTGAACACAAGTGTTTTAAAGAAATTTTGGGCTGAAGCAGTCCATAATGTTGTCTATCTTCCCAATCGCTCTCCTACAATGGTTGTCAAGAAACAGACTTTGGAAGAGGCTTGGTCAGGCCGTAAGCCCAGAATCAATCATCTAAAAGTGTTTGGCTCCACTGCTTTTATTTGGATCCCTGATGCTAAATGCACCAAGTTAGATGCCAAGAGCTAGAAACTCATGATAATCACAAAGCCTATCAATTGGTTGACATCGAGACTAATCGTCTCATCTTTAGTCATGATGTGGTCTTTGACGAGGAGCGAGGGCCATTTTAGCTCTCTCCTCCAATTATGGATTCAAAGGATCAATCTCTCAAGGCTCAAGACTTGAGTGTTCGTCTTCCATTAGGTCTACCTGATGGGAGGGCTCCAACATTTCTTTTTCCTACCTCTCCACTAGTTCCTTCTCCGACAAGATCACCCAGGCATACAACTACACCTGATTTTCCTCAAGATTCATCCGATCTTCTATTTGATGATGATCTTGTTGCGCCTCCAACTTTTGATAATGGCACTTCTACTCTGCGGCCTAAATGGTGGGCTAAGACGATTGACAATCTTCATGATAGTGAGCTCATTGAGGGTAGAACTGCTTGGAAGAAGAGCAAACCTTCTAATTCTGTAAATTTTACTCTCATGGCCAACATTCTCAATGTGTACGAGCCTCAAATATACATAGAGGCAAAAGGGATACTTGAGTGGGAAGAAGCTATGAAGGTTGAGCATCATAGTCTGTTGGAAACTAACACTTGGGTGTTGCCTGGTCTTCCTTTAGGAAAGAAACCCATTGGCTACAAATGGGTCTACAAAGTCAAATACAAGGTTGATGGTACTTTAGATAAGTAGAAGGCTCTTCTTGTTGCCAAAGGCTTCTCTTAGTGTGAAGAAATTGATTTTGAGGAGACCGTTGCTCCAGTAACAAAGATGAGCACCATCAGATCAGTCCTAGTTGTGGTAGTTTAGTGTGGCTGGAAGGTCCATCAAATGAACGTCAAGAGTGCCTTCCTGAATGGTGAGTTACATGAAGAGGTTTACATGACACAACCTCCTAGATTTAAGGTTGCTGGTAAAGTACATTAGGTACTTAAATTGGTGAAAGCACTTTATGGCCTCAAACAGGCTCCTCGGGCATGGTACATGAAAATTGATAAGTACCTCACTGATCAAGGTTTGCAAAGGAGTCCTTCTAACTCAAATCTGTATGTCAAGACTACTGGCAATGACATCATCCTCTTGGTTATTTATGTTGATGATTTGATCATCACTGGGAGTTTTGCATCTTTGATTCAGGAAATCAAACAAAATTTATGCCAGTCTTTTGACATGATCGACCTTGGGCTTCAACACTACTGCCTAGGTGTCAAGGTTTGGCAACAATCGTCTAAGTATGCAAGGGCTCTGCTAGACAAATTTAGAATGTGGGACTATAAACTTGTGTCTACACCTATGGAATTTGGCTCGAAGTTGTTAGCCAAATCTGGTTCTCTAGTTGAGAATGAGTTTGCATTCAAGGAACTAGTGGGTAGTTTAATCTATCTGACTGCCACTAGATCTGATTTGAGCTTCCCAGTGAGTTATGTAACTCACGCTTCATGACAACTCCTTCAAAACATTGGGTTGTAGCAAAGCGCATTCTGCACTATGTCAAGGGCGCTTTCAACTTTGTTATCCTCTATGGACACACCAAAGATCCCAGCCTCATTGGATACATAGATTCGGATTGGGGAGGCTTTGTTGATGACAGAAAATCCACTTTCGGGTATGTCTTCAGCTGGGGCACAGGTGCTATCACTTGGACTAGTAAGAAATAGCAGGCTGTATCCCTTTCCTCAATAGAAGCTGAATATCGAGGAACAGTCATAGCATCTTGTGAGGTGGTTTGGCTTCAAAGTATGTTTTCAGACATTCAGATGTCTCAGACAGGTCCTTCACCCTTCTGTGACAGTCAAGGGGTGCTCAAACTGGCCAAAAATCTAGTCCTCCATGAGTGGACCAAGCATATTGACCTTCATTGTCATTTAATTCGCCAGCTGGTTGAAGATGGATTTGTAGATTTGCATTATGTTCCTATAGCAGACCGGACTACTGATATTCTCACCAGGTCCCTACTTCTAAAGAAGTTTGTTAAGTTCAGGGGGCTCCTTGGTGTCGTAGACAGATTAATATCTCCCTAATATCCTGATTACCATTATTTTAATGGTCAATATTGTAAATCTTGTAAATATTAGAATGTTTCTAATATTGTAGATATTCCTTTGTTATTAGAATGTTTCTAATAAATGAACATTGTCTTTGTAAACTATAAATGAGCGTCTTACTCATTCATTAATCTATCCAATATTTTACCAATTACCTGCGTAATAGGGAATTCCTCTGTATCCTAATTCAGTAATTATGTTGCTATTACAATATGTTTACTTCTAGATATTTCAGATTGAGTTTTTTTTGTGCTGTTTGGTTGTTTTTTCTTTCAACATTCTCTAATTCTTCTAGAATTCACCGTTAAACATCAAAACCCCAAATTGAAATAAAACTTCGATACCCCAAATATTTATCTTCAGGGTTAGACAATTAAAGATCAAACATTCATTTTGTGAATTTGTTCTTTGCTTAGTCTCTACTTTTTAAAGCTCTTTGTTTTTCTTTGGTGATTGCCTGTGCTGTTCGTGCTGTTCAACATTCTCTAATTCTGGTCAAATTCACAATGGAATATCCAACCCCTAAATTTTATCTTGAAGGGTTTGCATGTTAATTATTCATTTTGTAGCATGTTGACGATGGAGGTTTCTTTTTCTTGGCTTCTGTCTACAATTGGGTTTCAAGTTTAATTGAATTTAACTAACCCCTTGGCTACACAGACGTTGTCTTTGGTCACCTCACATTAGAAGCTACAATTTATTTTGATGGATTGGTGGGTGTTATTTAAAACGTCAATCAAATAAACATACACAGTTTAATCTGAAAGCTTTTGTTCTACAATTAATTTATTTATAGATTTTGTGGTTGTTGGAGTGGATCATATAGATTTTGAACTCAAAATGTTTTAAATATAATATTTTCATGCGACGAGTGAGGTTTCTTTTCCTGTGAGGTATGTTGATAATTGAGGTTGTGACAGTGGATCGTATAGATTTTGAGGTTGTATACATTTTCTTTGCCTTTGCTTTGTACAATTGGGGTTTTAAGTTTGATTGAATTCAACTATAGAAGGCTCCTTGGCTGCACAGACTTTGCCTTTGTCTACCTCACATCACAAGCTTCAATTTATTGATATTCGTTAATAGATATTTGGTTGTGAGAGTGGATCATGTAGATTTTCAACTCAAAATGTTTTAAATATTCACAATCTTCAATTTATTCGTTTCTAGATTTTTTGTTATGAGTGGATCGTATAGATTTTGAAGGAAAAATGTGTTTTTTAAATGAGATTTTCGATCAGTGTACTTCTCATTTTCCTATTACGTACTCAAGTCAAAATCTCTAGTGTGTGAAATATGAGGTTTTCTGTTAATGTCATTTTCAGTTTGCTAAATGTTCTCAAGTTGATATATTTTTCTCAATAATCTTTCCAACTCCATTTGCTAGATTGGACATGAAAGATTATCTGCAATTTTGTTCAAATTGCTTTTCTAAAATTTTAAATAATTTTAATAAAATCTGCAATTTGTGTCAATTGAATTTTGAAGTTCTTGCTTTGTGTTAAGACTTTTATTAAAGAACCTTGGGATATTCATTTGTTTCATCTGGATTGCAACTGCAGATAGTTTATCTGGCATTGAATGGCTCGTGTCAACAAGTTTGCTTCTGTCAATTTGAATGATTTGTTTGGAAAAAAAGAGCCAGCTGTGAAGACTGCAGTGAATGCATCAGGATCTGGAGCACGACCCAAAGGAGCCAGCCATGGGATGCTTGTTCTTACACGTCCTGTGAAGCAGCCCATAAAGATTGGATCTGGAAGCACTGCAAATTTAAAGAAGGAAACCAGCGAATCCTTGAAGCCAACAGCAACTGATATAATTGGGTCGTCCAATACTTCACAGATAGAATCGGCAAATGTAGGCCTTGTTAAGGATAATCCTAAGCCTGCTTCAACCACCGATAAGCCTGATGTTTATGTTCCTCCTAGTCTTCGAGAATTGCATTCCACTTCTGTGCCATGTGCATCTGTGAAGCTGGAACCTGCTCCTGTGGAAAAGACTGCAGTTCTTTCTGGGGAGGAGTTTCCTTCTTTGCAAGCTTCACTTACTACAGCAAACACAAATGTGCAACAGCAACAAACAAAAGACAATCAGCTGGATTCAAAAGAGCAGCTGGGAAAGTTACAACATCTCTCTTTGCAAGCACAATCCAGAAGCTGTTTGAATGATGTTACTGAACCTGATTTGAATCGTTTTGAACCTCAGAGACCACAGTTCTTTAGGCCCTCACGTTTGAGAGGGAATGAACAGATTAGTCTGGAGAAACCTGAGACAGTGACTGAAAAACCTGATGGCTATCTGTCCAGAAATCCTTGTCTCCTTGGTGATGACGAGAGAGAAAACAGTTTTGGGAACAGGCTGAGCAGTGCTGCTGGTATTAAGACACCAGTTAGTGGTAGTTACAGGCATCAAATTTATAAAAGCGAAGGTTTAAGCAAGGAAAGTCCTAACCATGGTTCCATTTGTCCTCCAGAGTTGGCACAGCCCAACTGTGGTGTTATTCAGAGAGAGGAGCAAGCAGAGACGGAGATCTTGTGTAACAAATCAATTTATTCTCCTCCATCCAAAGGAGGCAGGTATGAGAGGGAAGAATTTCCTAGGCCTGGTTCAGGTGAAAGCATGTTTTATGAAAAGGAAACATTTCCCCAGCCTGGTTCAGGTGAAAGCGGGTATTATGAAAGGGAAACATTTCCCCAGCCTGGTTCAGGTGGGAACAGGTATTATGAAAAAGAAGCATTCACTCGGCCTAGTTCAGGTGGGAGCAGGTATTATGAAAGGGAAGCATTTCCTCGGCCTGGTTCAGGTGGGAGCAGGTATGAAAGGGAAGCATTGCCTCGACCTTGGTCAGGTGGGAGCAGGTATGAAAGGGAAGCATTTCCCCGACCTGGGTCAGGTGGGAGCAGGCATAATCAGGAAGCATTTCCTCATCCCGGGTCAGGTGGGAACAGGTATGAAAGGGAAGCATTGCCTCGCCCTGGGTCAGGGGGAAGCAGGTATGAAAGGGAAGCATTTCCCCGACCTGGGTCAGGTGGGAGCAGGTATAATCAGGAAGCATTTCCCCATCCTGGGTCAGGTGGGAACAGGTATGAAAGGGAACCATTGGCTCGCCCCGGGTCAGGGGGAAGCAGGTATGAAAGGGAAGTGTTGCCTCGACCTGGGTCAGGTGGGAGCAGGTATGAAAGGGAGGCATTGCCTCAGCCCGGGTCAGATGGTAGCAGGTTCCATCAGGAAGGATTGCCCCGACTTGGGTCAGGTGGGAGCAGTTCTGTAAGGGAAGGATTGCTCCGTCCTGGGTCAGGTGGGAGCAGGTATGAGAGGGAAGGATTGCCCCAATCTGGGCTGGAAGGTAGCAGGTTCAACCAGGAAGCATCACCTCAACCTATATCTGGTGGAAGCAGGAGTGAAAGGGAAGTGTTACCCCGACCTGGGTCAGGTGGTAGCAGGTTCAATCAAGAAGTTTTGCCTCAGCCTGTATCAGGTGGAAGCAGGTATGGAAGAAAAGCATTACCCCGGTCTGATTCAAGTGGGACCAGCTATGAAAGGGGAGTGTTTCCCCGACCTGGGTCAGGTGGTAGCAGATTTGAACTGGAAGTATTACCTCAATCTGCATCAGGTGGAAGCAGGTTTGAAAAGGAAACATTAGGTCACCCTAGTTCAGTTGGAGGCATGCATAAAACGGAAGCTTTGTCCACCTCTGGCTATGGCTCTTGCTCAAGTGAATACAATAATGAGAGGGAAGTCATCTCTCGAGCAGCTTCTGGAGGTGGTAACTACGCACAACCAGGATCCGGAGGCAGTGGGTATGGAAGAGAAGAATTAATCTTGCCAGAATCAGTGGATGTTCATTGTACTCAACCTGGCTTTAATGGAGGCAGTGATTATGTACAGCCAAATTCTGGAGGTCTAAGCCATGAAAGGGAAGTGGCGTTGAGGCCAGGTTCAGGGGACAACAAATACTCACGGCAAAGTCAACCAGGCATGGGTGGTAATGGTTGGACAGATGGTAGGGAATTATATAAAGGTTCTTATTTTAATGACAGGCAAAACTATCAGAGGCGGGAAACAAAATCTTTGAGGGATCGTGCAGATGGACAAAACAGAAATATCCAAAATGCATATGAATCTAACAAAGAACATGTGCCCTTCAGACGAGGTGGAACATCAAGGGAATTGCCTAACAGAGAAAATTATCGTGGAAGGGGACAAGCTATTGTTGGCACCTATGGCAGGGATGGTGCACATGTTTCTGAAAAATGGTGAAAAATCTGTAGGGTTCTCATATCATGTGAAAAACCGTCCGATGCATATCATGCACACATGCCTCAGGGTGAAGCGAAAGTTGAAGGTATGTCCAAGAGAAAGGAAATTGTAGGAATTCAGAGTAATAAATTCTCTTCGATGAGTTTCATGGTATATTCTGAGACAGGCGAGAGAGTATCAATGCGCACAAAAACTAGAAAGAGACCAAGAAAAAACTGCATGACTGGAATGGTCAATGATATGTTTGGAGATAGTTGGGAATGAAGATTGCACATGTTCTCTCATAGGGGAAGAAGTTCGCGGATAGCAAAATGTGAGGCCGAGCAAAAAATGAGGCTGCAGAATGAATTGAGCTTGAAAGGTGCTGGTACTAAAATCCCTGCATCAGCACAGTTGCCTTGCAAAGCCTGCAAATCAACATAAAAGTATATGTCCGCTCAGAAGCATGATTTTTTGTCTGTTTTAAAGGTGGCCGCTCTCATCAAGAGTTGCATACCTGCCTTTTTTCTGATCTATCAAGAAAATGACTGTTGTTCAAATTGTACATTTGTAACATTCACATTGTACAGTACCCAGGGGGTTTTGATCATGCATACGCATCTCAGGACGAAGGTGGATTTGAAGGTTTGTCTGAAAGAATGGGACAGAGTATTAATGCATACAGAAACTAGAAAGGGAACAAGGAAAAAATCTGGTAATAAAGTCGGAAATGATCAACAAGATTTATGCTGAATTTGTTTGTGCTAATTTGTACGTACAAGGACCTCTCTTTTGTTCCTTCTTTGTGGAATATGTTGTATAGGGATATTAGATTTGTTAGCCTTGGCTTCCGCCTGGTGGGTTAAGAAATATGCATGGAAGGAATAGTTCAGTATTTCCATAAATTCGGAAGATAAAAAGCATACAAAATTAAAATTGGAGATGCCTAGGATTTCAATGCTAGCTTAGTAGCAGGCATATTCTGGAGTTCAAAGTTTTAACTGCAGGGTACTTCCAACAGTGTGATTTGGTCTTCTAGAAATATTCTATGAAAACACATTTGGAATTTTGGTAATGGATATGGGCTGGAAATTTTGTTGATTTGTCTTTTTGATATTTATATATATATAAAATTTATATTACTATTGTTATTATTTATCTAATAAATTATTCATCATATATAAAAATGATAATAATAAGTTATATGTCGATATTGAATATCGATCAAATATCTTATTGCTGTATCGATTTCGATAACATGAGTCGATATATATTCTGTGCATTATCATTTACGTTGACTTGCTCTCAACACTTGTATCAACCATACTACATGTATACCGATATCATATAGATTATGGTAATCGATATTAATATCGACTTTACCCGATATGAATATCGACTTTACTAAGTCGATATCCATATCAATTACCATAGTCGACATGAATATCAACCGTAGTATTATCATTGCTATCAGTTACGATGAAAAATGTGAATATCAAACTTGCTATTATCATTAACGATCGATAAGAAATACTGATTATAATATCATGTTCATTACTAATAAAGCAGATCGGTATTAAGGTTGACAAATGATTAATGAGACATGTCTCACGTGTCCCTAGGGACATGTCTCTTACATCAACATATATATTATGATTTCAAATATAACTTTGAAAACACATAAATCGACAAGTGCCATTACAAGTTACAATATATATTTATCTAATTAACAGCTATTCTAGTTTCATCATTAAGAAATAAGAAATTAAATTAAATTCTTCTATCCTAAATCAGATCACAATTCAACAAAATGTAGAGTTATGGGATTGGAAAACTGAGAAATTGCTTTTTGATTTGTTGGTCACCTTGGTGATCCTCTACGGATGTGAAATTTGAGATCATCTATGCATGTGAAATTTGAGACAACAACATGTTAGATCATAAATAGAGGCAAGTAGAAAGAATACAAAAACATCTAATCATCAACATTCTCAAAATTAAAACTGTTGTTCCATATGAGATCTTATTGATGCAAACAAACATCTCCCCTTAAAAAGCTTTGACAATGGTCTGGTTTTTAAGCTACTTAGGAAAAAAAACTCAAAATATGGAGAAACACCATTGGCCTAAGTTGATCATGGAGGTAAGACTCGATAGAAGAAAGAACACGTGGATTAAACACAATGACAAATGGATGAAAGATGGGATATTAATATATAAGAATGTTCAGATTACACTGAAGAAAAAAAATTGAGGGGAAAAACTCAAGACTACCAAATAGTTAAAACAAAATGGGTGTAAAAAAGTCTACTACATCAAAGAATTTAACCCCATGGGTGACCATGAGGAAAAAACACACGAGAAAATATTAAATGTAGAGAAAAAATATTAATAACTCAACTTAGAATTAGTTTTGACCATTTGAGGTGTGAAACTGGTAGATGGATGATTCCTAAGGAAGAATAGGAAAATAGAATATGTTTCTTTTGCAACATAGGAGTGGGTAGAGGTAGAGTGACATTTTATCATGGAGTGCTTGGCATACAATGACATTTGTTCTAGTTATGTGGATATTTTAGAAGTGAACAATTTAAGTACTTTATTTGAAGAAAGTCAACTAGACAAAATAGAAAACCTAGTGATCAAAATTCATTGTCGAATAGTAAATTTAAAGAGGAAGTTATGGAGTGTTTAAAGGTCTATCACCCTATTTTGGAGTGTTGCACTTTTTAAGAGGTCCTATAGGCTACTTTCAGCCTCACATACATGATTAAAATCATTCATTCATTTATTATTGCTTGAAAATTGTTGGTGACTATTCATATACTTCACAAAGCATATGGCCAATTGAACATGTGGCAATACAGCTCCCAGTAGGAATTGATAGTTTAGTGCCACATGGTCACACTCTTATAAGATGAAGCTGAGTTGGATCTCAAAGGCAAGCATTCCTTAGACATATGATAGACCCCATATGATGCATGACAAGATCTGATAGATTTGGAGTCTGCGAGCCTATGAGAATAGTTGATCTCGCTAGATAAAAGAAACCAAGGCAAGGTGGAGACTTTAACAAATTTACAAAAAAGATCTTAGGAAATATTCAAGCACTTGAACCAATTGGTTGGTATGGAATGAGGTTGGTAACTATATGATAGTATTCCTTTCCATTTCAGTAATGGTCCTAATCTTTCTTTCAACAACTTAGTCTTTCTGTGAGTAAAGAAGTATTGAAATCTATTGACTACATGGTTTTTATAAAAAAAACAAAAAAATGTATCAGACATGTACTCACCTCCATTATCTAACTTCAAGCTTTGATGTAACGACCACTTTTCTTTCTAGCCTCTCAAATTCCTAAAACTTATCAAAAACTTGTAAAGTCTTTTCTAAACAATATATCAATGTCTTTCTATAGCAATCATGAATGAAGTTCATTTAAAAAAATAAATTGAATGCACTTCTATGGGACCAAACAAATCTATATAAATTATAGTAGGAGGTCATCTAGCTCTCACCGGCTTTGCAACTTAATAGATTTTTGTGTTAAATTCCAAAAATACAACCTTCAAACACTTATCGTGTTTCTTCAATGGAAGGCAATTATGGAACAATTAAAATCTCTTGAAAATTTAAGAAATACTTCCCCAAACAAAAACATGCGAGATGAAAGAAAATATCACATGCATCATCAATATGTAAAATGTGCAAAATAGTCTTGCACACAAAGGCAAGGATAATGAGGTGAGGAGGTAGGAGTGAACCATTAACTACCCCTTAAAAAGTCAAACACGTGGCATTCTGTTGACAAATGTAGGGACACAATGAATCCACACGAGGTAAGACAAAAAGTGATATACCTCTCAAGTGAGGTTAAGAGTAGTGTTAATAGGAGCTTCCAAGCTAGGCTAAAATCTAACTTGTCTGCTAATGAATTTTCAACTTACTAGGCAATCCTTCAATCATTCTTAATATCTTGAGTAAAAATAACCTACTAAAACAAAGATTTATTTATTGTTGATGCAAAAATTTACTTTCATTTTTTTTTTTTTTTTTTTTTCTGTAGTCCTTAGTGTTTGGTTTCATTTATTTTAAAAAAGAGGAAACATTCTATCATTTCTTCAAACAATAATCCAATGGTAAAAAAAGCATTCTTGAGTGTTAGAATGAAAAGTCTTTCATTAATGTGTTTTACTTCACCATCTTAAATTATAATTATAATTGTACCCATACCTTTGGTTTCAAGGCACTAATTATCATCTAATAGTAGTATGATGTTTTTTATTATACTCAACAACCTAACAAGGGGGCTAACCCTTACACAACCATAGCCTAAAGGTGTCTAAGAGAAAAACAACACTAAAATAGGGGTGCAGGCTTTTACAAGCCATAAATGACTTATTAACAACACACAAACATAATAGGTGTTGTAATAAACAAAATACAAAAATAAATAGTACACTAGCAAAAATGCTAGTAGCCCTCTTCAAGAGTGGGAGGGCCACTTAGTCATCGCTTGTAGAAAAGAGTGTGAGTTTGAAGAACTATTTTTCCCACACCGTTGGACAACTATGAAGGCGATATTGTCCATAGGATCCCCACGAGAAGGGGGAACAACTAATGAAACTTCATTCAAACTTCTATCAACACAATTATTGGAGTGATGAGAAAGCTATACACTATCAACCGAAGCTTGGATAAAATCAGGATTAGAAGGAGAATAATGATCCACCTGGCCAGAGGGGGCCACACTAGTAGGAGCAAGAGTGCTATCCACATGGTTTATACTAGGGGCGTCACCCAAATTAGCAATAGGAGCATGACCTAGATTTGTGGTAGGAGCATCACCCTAATCTATAGTAGGAGCTTAATCCTCATTGTTAACCTATGAGGAGTCCTCATAGGTAGAATCATAAGGTCAAACAATCAAATGATCATCAATTGCATCCTTCCACCAAGTGGAAACACCTTTATGACACAAAATAGAAGAGTCTATAGAATAGTAGTATGATGTTTTTATCCAAATTGATGAACAAATTCTCATTAAACATCATTCGAGAAGAGATTGATTTAAATGAAATAGAAGCATCTCAAATAATTAAATTCCTCGGGACTTGTTTACTGTTGGAAAATTTTTAGAAGAGATATCATAAGAGAAGATATATTGATTTTATGTGAAGATTATTTTATAGTATGTTTTTTTATTTATGTAAAAGAAGGTTTTGATGGGGCTCTGAAACCCATTACAAACATATTTTAGGGGGATCTAGAACTCTGCTATGACGAATCACTGCAAAAATAGAAAACAATAAAGAAAAAAAACCCAAAGCCAGCCTAGAGCCAACAAACCAACAACAACCAAAGAGCCAGTTGCCCAAGAGGCTAGAACCTTACATCATAAATTTGATCTCGACAAGAAAGAGATCCAAATGGAATTGAGGGCTCCCCAAGACACATTTAAGGGTTTTGACATGGCTCCTAAAACCATAACAATAGCAACACCATTAAAAGATGAAATAAACAAATAGCCAATCAAATTCCGACTCTTAGATAACTTTCATTAGACTCATCACCAGCACCTATCTCCACCTCCATAGGAGATAGCCCCACCACAATAGGGAAAATCAACAAGAGACCGAGACATTGTGCCTTCACCAAGGATATAGACTCCAAAAATGAGGGGTAAAAAGGAGAGGCTAAAATCATCAAAGTCCCCCAGGCGAAAAAAAGACAACACCCTCAATCTTCCCCACCTCAACAATCAGGAAACCAACATCCCAATAAGAGAAGTCACACCAAGAACAAAAACCATCAGTCTCAATACCAACACCTACCTCCCCCAAAACAGAAGATAGCTCCACCTCAATAGGAGTTCTTAGCAGGAGACCAAAAAAATGAGCCTTCACCAACAAAGAAACAAGACCCAAGGAGTGAGGAGGGAAGCTAGAGAGGCTGAAATCATCAAAGTCCCCTGAAAAAAAAAGACAACACCCATTAACAACCATACCTCATCTAGCCAGAAGCCAACAACCCAAGAAGGGAATTCACTCCAAGAATGAGCACCAACCCCTTGACGCAACAACACAAACAATTAAAGGGCCCACAAGAAAAGAAGGAAAGAAATAGGACAAAGATCATCAAAGCCTCCTAACAAAAGAATCTTCACACCAACAAAAAACCTCACTTCAACCATAAATACTCCAACTTCCTGTAAGAAGAAGCCACTCAAAGAGCTGATCCAAAAACAAGAACTCATCTTCACAAAAAGAGAGATCTTGAAGTGACAGAGGAGCGCTGAAGGACTAAAATCGTCTAAGCTCCCCTCCTTAAGAAAGACAACCCCAAAAATCAACCTCCCATCAACATGCAGAATCCCAACTTCCCCCGAAGAGAAGCCATCCTAGAACCAAGAACCAAAAGTAGGAGTAGACACCTCCTGAAGGAGGATACCCCAAAGGAAATGAGAAGAGCAAAAAATCTGAAATCGTCATAGCACCCAAACAAAAGAAAACCAAAATCAGTTGGCATTCCCATCTCCATAGCGAGGAATCCAAAACACTCTAGAGAGGGACCACCCTGACTTCTGTACCAATCGCCAACACCACCTAAAAAAGAGAATCCCTAGAGAAAAGAAGGGGGAAAGAGAGGCTGAGATCATCAAAGTCCCCTCTCTTAAGAAAACCAACACCCTCCTAAAAACCTACCTCTCCAACCAGGGACTCAACTGTACACCAATAGATACATCTCAAAAAACAAGCCCTAGTACAACAAGAAAGCTCTTGCAAAGGAAGAGGGATCCTATGGAAAGAGGGGAAATCAATAGCCCCATAAGCATTGAAGCCCCCTTTGCAAAAGTCAAAACTAACCAACTTCCGCACACCATCAAATAGTTGCACCTCTAGCTTTGAAAAAAGAACTCCCAAGCTCCATCATGAAGCAACAACAACCAACAAGCAAGAGAAAGAGGTCTTCACGAAATGGAACACCCATACCAAAGAGAGGAAAATAATAGGATAAAGTACATCAAAGCCCCTTTCGAAAAGAAACCCATCCTATCAAACTCTAGCAACACCTGGCCCGAGAGAATGAAACCAAAAGGGCATCCTCTCTGGTGAACCTCAAAGCAATTCTCCCTGGTCCACCTCCCTTCATCCTGTTTGGAAAAGACCCACCAACAAGAACCCACATAACATAGGGAAGCCACAACCAAACCAACAAACTGATATCGGAGAAGGGCAACAACCGCCAAAGCACCAAAAGCCTGGCCTGTACAGCTGCAAAACATCATCAAACTCCAATAGATGATAGCAATCCTCACTAAGATTACGAGTTCCAAAATACGAAGAATGCTCCTTCACATCACCATAATAAGCCTAAAAAACCAATGCCTTCACGGGCCATTAAGGGACATGAGACCCGCACTACTGCCAATCTTCAATGCAATAGGAATTTTTATCACACAAAGCGCACTCTCTAATTCTGAAAAAAATCCAAGCATGCTACCCCAACTGTCCAACTCTGCAGCTCCAAACGCACGACCCCGACTATACAAGATGAAATTACCCCCATCCCAAACAGAATTGGGAGCAAAAACAAAGTCGCTCAAGTCAGCGACAACAACATTATTCTAGAGCCAGCTCGATAGAGAAAAGGGAGCCCACGGGCATCAAATAAATAAGCCCCAAAATGGTAAACAAGCTAACCTAGTTGAGCTAGGCACCAAAGCCCATAATAAAAAACAAACCAGGGAAATTCCCTAGGCAGGATACCACCCAAAACAACACCCTTGAGAAGACAGTTAGTCGACACGATAGTGAAGGGCACCCAATAGGTACCCAGATAAAAAACATTGTTGAGCTCAAAGAGATGAAACAGTTAACAAAACCCAAAGCCAAAGATGCACTAGAACCAAAGACCTCACAAAACACCCGGGAGGTGAACAAGAAAAAATCCCCTTCACCAACAATGAGGGGGCCAACGACCCAGATACACAAGAAGAGAGAAACAAATGAAACACAAGCAGAAGCCATTGCTACAATGCCAGCAAAGAAAAACTCCTTGCAACAACAACACATCTGGATCGGTAACGAGAGAATCCCCCACACCCAAATGCAGGCCCAGAAGAATGTAGCGCATAAAATCCCTCTAACACTAGATAGCGCTACCAGGACCCTCTGACAAGGACAAAGAATGCTAACAACTGCTACTCTCCAAGCAACAAAGAAAATGCAATCGGTGACCACAAAGAAGATAGGGCCAACAAAGAAATAAGGGACGAGCAATGCAACAAGAAAATCCCTGTACCAGCCACCTTCTTCATCGTCATCCAACTCTTCCCCATCTTCATCTTCCTCTGGAACAGAGTCACTTCTACGCTCATGGGTTCGCTTCATTACCCTGCTTTTCTCTCAATGTTGAAGAATTTTAATGACGTCCACAAGACCATCAGTCTAAAAGACCACAAGAGCACACCCATTAACTAACTCCATAGTCTTTTCTAGCTCTCCTGCACTTTGAAGAAGTATTGATATTCATAATCTCAAAGCTTCTCATGTGCCAACATTAAACATTGGTTTCATCATATTTATTTATCTCTCATTATTCCTAACTCTATCTCTTCCTATAAAATCACTACTTCTACCTTTGGAATAACTCGCTTTTCCCTTGAAATAACTATATTCACCTCTAGATTCATTTATATTATTGCATTATAGGGTCATTTTTTTTCTATATATCTATGTTTACTTTATAGATATTTTTTTTGTTTTATTTTTTTTCATTTTGTTTATCGTTTCTTTTATAGTTGATAAATTTCACTTAATTAATCTAATTTTACACTTTTGAGATATCTAGAAATTCAAATGTACAGAACATAATATATAGTTGGGAGTCAAGCTTCTCAAGAATGTTTGAATAACATGAATGTTAAAAAAATGATATAGGAGAAACTATAAAAAATGTTTCCTATACTAATGCTAAGGGCATTTGAATGGATTATGGTGCTTGTGGTAATACTACTATGGTCTAGAATACACCATTCCGCTTCCTAGAGGCCCGTGATAACATAAGGATCATCAATCCATCTCCAAAAAGTGCAACACATACTCCAACAATAGCAAAATCACTCTACAAAAGATTAAGCTTTGCATTATCCAAAATTATAGCAAACCTTTTGTAATTTCTACCATGGCTTCAATAGGGTATGGTACACCTCTGTATAAAATTAAAAAGGCTAACTCATGCCACTTGTGACTACATTGTTCTGAGCATAAGAATTTAGACATCAAAGAATATAGTCATCATAATAATTTATGTGGTACTCTTAAGGCTTGCAATATGTTATCATCTACTTGCACATTGAATGATTCATAATAAAACTATATTTTTTAAAAGATGATGATGTCACACATAAGGGATCCACTTCAATAGAAACAATTACAATACCACAATGGCCTATGACCTTCTATGACATGATTTGTTTATGTACAAGTCTATAACATAGATAGATAGGAGCCTCCAAAAAAAAAAATGTCCTTACATTCTGCTCATCCTACTAGCCCAACGGCTTCACCCCCCACTCGTTCTAGTCCATTGGCTCCTCCCACATTATCTCCAATTGGTGGTGTTTCTTCCGATGAGGAATCTCTAGGAGGCTTCTAGGTAAATCTATTATGGTTGGTATTTCACTACATGGGATTTATGATTTTCTTTCCTTGTCTAAGTGTCCTCCTTCTGTGTCTGGGGGTAGCGAGGGGCTTCTATCCCTATTCCCTCCACCTCTTCATTTCCATGGCTGGATTTGAATTCAATTTGTTCTATCATTCCTAGCACTGGAGGTGGAGGGGTCTCTTCCTTTGGGGTTTTTATGGATGGGGTTCCCCTTGCCCCCCTGCCCCCCCCAAAAAATAAAAAATAAAATAAAATAATCTATTGCTACTACTAGACAGAGTTACACACATGCTACCAAATTACTACTAATATTCCTCCAGAGGTGAAAGCTTGACCTATTTCATGTGCCAAGACCTCGCCTATGGTGGTGTGTGGATCAAATGTGGTGGATAATGTGGATTTCTACCAACATTGTGGGTTGGTCTATAGATTCACTACTCTTTGGCATTCTCTTTTAGATCTACATCTTTGGATAACAAGTTCTTGGAAACCCTTAGTCTCTAGTAAGCTTGATATTTTCCCTTATGAAAGGGAGTTTTTATTGATGCATTTTCTTCTTTTAAACACTGAGATTTGGTGTTGAGAAAGATGTGGGTTTGGGGGAATCACTCTCTTTCGACCAAACCCTTGAAACTCTCCTTCAACCCTCTTACTTAACCACACCTTATGTGGTTTTGTCTCCCCAATCTCCCACTCCTCTTTTGGGAAATTTCATACTTTGAGGCCATAAAAAATTCTATTGGCCATTTCTTGAAGGTGGATGAGGCTACAACTTTGTTGGGCTACTCTACTTTCGCTCGCATTTTGGTTGACATGGATATCTCCAACCACTGCCAAGGGATGTGGTGCTCATGGTTGGGGGGAGGCCTTGGAATCAATCACTGGATTATGAGGGCCTCTCCTTTTGGTTTTGATGATGCTTCTCTACTGGCCATCTGGTGACATATGACTCTCTTTTGCATCATAAAGGTGTTGCTACTTGGTGGAAGGGTGAAAATGATGATCATTTAGTTGTCTAAGATTCTGATTCTCCCTTTTATTCTACCTCTAAGGAATCCTCACATGCTGATGGTGATCCCCTTGGAAGATGCTCCCGCTCTTTTGGTCTCCTCTTATCTAGTGGACCTAACTCCACCTCTTGTTGTTGGTGTAGTCCCTTCTAACCACGTAGACCCTTCTTTGAGTACTGTTCCTAATATGCTCTAGCCTTTGGCGGTTGATGTACAATGTTGCCAACACTCCATTCCTGTACTGATGGTCCCACAATGGAGGTTCCATTATCGTGTGGTGGGGAACCTAGTGAAAGTATCGCTTGGATGGTTGTCTGTTGGCGAAGGAAGAATCACTCTATCTTGCATTCTCCTCCCCCACTATGAGTGTTTTGGATTACTAGTTGTGTTGCTAATGGTTTTCTATTGGCCTTATTTTAAATTCACTTGTATTTGGTAGCACCTTTGATTTTTAGTTGTGGTTTTGTAAGGGTCAGCCCCCTTGTTAGGCTGTTGATTTAATAAAAACTTAGATATATTGAAGATAAAATACAATGAGATAGATACAAGAAG
Source organism: Chamaecyparis obtusa (assembly GCA_027943335.1). NCBI lineage: Eukaryota > Viridiplantae > Streptophyta > Pinopsida > Cupressales > Cupressaceae > Chamaecyparis > Chamaecyparis obtusa. The sequence goes on from BSBK01009157.1 coordinate 215,404, forward strand.
ATAATAGTTGTCCATCTTTCTCAAGATTATGCCATGAGTAAAATGAATAGAAAAATAAAAATATACTTACTATTTTAGTTCTATATGTCTCTCTTTAAACTACTATATCGAGCACATAATCTTATGCACATAAATATAACTTAATCTAGATCCTCACCCAGATAGTTATCCTTAAGTTTCAACCCAAGCCTCAAATAAATTGTATAAGAGTGATTCACTTTCATAGTTTATGGTCTATACAACATAATTGAAGTATTTAAGCCTCAATGTCAAACCTCAAGAAACAAAAAACTAGTTATTTATTCATTTCAAAATAGCGAATCAACATAAGAGGAGATACATGTGATGATCAAGAACAAAATCACAAAAGCACTTATGGGCCAACAAAAATTCTTGTTTAGAAAATTACAAAATCCTTAAACAAGTAATTCCATGACTTCATCATCAACCAAATCTTTTGAGCCCTAGTGCTATAGACCCTTACGACTAGGGCACATAGTGCCATAGTCCTAGTTTTCTGACATAAAAGTAGACTAGAAAGAAAATTGAGGCTCCTAAGACTAATTTGGACACTATTTTACTCCCGGGACACCTAGAGGACTATGTTGCCTAGCTACAATGACTAGCCATTTTGAGCTTATAATTTAGGCATGGGTTCCTCATTACATCCCCTCTCTATTTCTATGAATCTTAGTTGATTCTCATATCTATATGTCTATTTGTGTTGATTATTGTCAATTTCACACCTTTTAGCCTTGTTCTTTCACTTTCAATTTCCAAATCATATCTAATCAAATCAAATCAAAGGAGGAACAATTAATTATCATCAAACATAGTGCCCAACTCTTCTAAGGATTTGAAGCTAGAACTAATTAGTTTTCCTCTAATGTAATGGTGTTGGAAAATGGTCTCTTGTTTACATGTTTAGGCCAGAAGATCCCATTTTCCACCATTTCAATCCTATATATGACTAATTTGATAAACAAAAAGAATAATTCCTATTTGTTTAAAAAATTTAGAGCGATTATGGTTTCAAATATTGAAATGATTTATGTATAATAGATAAATTATCTTTTTGTTGTAGAAGTTTGTGAATGTACAAATGACATATTCACATCACAACAAAAGTATGTTTCATATCTTCTATAGATATTTTGTATGTAGGATTACAATGTAGTGGTCGCACTCAAAGAAGTTGGATTTGTTTTATCGACTTCTAATGATTTTATTTCTTTAAGCCTTTCTATTTATATATAATCATATTTTTTAGTCTATTCGAGTATCACTAGGCTAGATATCACACGTGTCATAAGATTGATCTCTTAGGTTCATGCCAAAAACTAAGGAGACATGTTGACATGTTAGTAAGAGAGTTCTTAGGTTTATTTGAAGGACATTATGTTATGGTCTTCATTTTTAGTATACAAAGGAGAGTAAGTTAGTTGGAAATACCAATTTAGATTGGGCAAGTATAGTAGATGGTTGAAAGTCTACCTCTAGTTATAATTTTTAAAATGGTTTGGAGAATGTTATAAGATTTATTAAAAGTCCAAGATGGCGCCACAATGTTATCACAATTAGAGTACTATTTAGATAAGTAATAATCTAATGTTCATTAACATAACTAAGAAAATTGACATTAGAAAATTGAGTCAGTCCTCTAAGGATTAGTTAAACTTGTATATTATCATATTACAAATTGTTGATATCTTTACATAGCCCCTTATAATCACTCTAAGATACTTTGTAGTACACTTGATCTTATTTCTATTGTTCATCATCATGGAGAAATGCAACAAGCCAATGCATTTTTTTCTTATTTTTATTATAATGTTTATTATGAGAGACAAATGAGATAAGCAAGTGAACATTTTTTCTTATTTTTTGTCATTGTCATTTGCAAGAGGTCGATTTGAGAAAAATAAATACAACCAATTTAAGCCACTATTTATTGTTTGATTATAGAAAATTATAAAGGTCAATGCATGTTTGAAGAAGGTGTAGAACTGTGTCAAGAAAGAATGCTATTGTAGAAAATAAAAACTTCACCTAATAGAAGACAAATTGGAGCAAAAAGGAATAACAATGATGTATACTAGCTCCATCAAGTAACTTTAAATTATTTGTTTCAATGAGAAAGATAGATATAAAAAGGTGAAGGAAGAAAAAGCAAATTTAATTTGTGAAAATATTTTTTTAAAAGAAGGTTTGGTTAAAATTAGAATTAAAATGAAGAATTGGAGGTGAAGATGAAGTGGCTTCTAGAGAAAAATATTTCTTAGAATGTGAAATTCAAAAGCTGAAAGAAAAAATGTGAAGTTAGATCAATTGCTTGCAACATGTAGGAAGGAAAACGAGAATCTAAGGTTGAAGCCTTTAGAGTGTGATGCTTCGTGTGGTACAAGTGATCAATGTTTTTTGTTATATTGGCGACAGTTGATGTAGCTAAAGATTCTTTTGGTGATGATGAGGATGAAGGTAATGATGTGTTTGAATCTACAATTTTTGTTCATGCATGTTGCAATGTAAAAAATAAACGATGGTTTGAAGATCATAAAAAAATGGGTTATGAAGGAAAATATTTGGAAAAGCATAGACAAGGAGTTAAAGAATTCATTCAACAAACTATGTGACCAATGAATGAAGGCCTTTGCTATGGTAACAAAGAGAGAAATGATGTTGCAAGTGTTATAGGTTAATATTAATTAGCACAAAGAATAGAATGGATAAAGTGTTCTCATTGTCATAGATAATAACCAAAAAAAGGTGTTGGGATCTTCACCCTTAGTTGATTTGTAGGTTGAAAAATCACTCTAAAAAGTTATGTTGGAATAGAGAGTGGAATTGAAAATCTATAAAATATTATATGAAAATTGGTTATGGATTGATTGATGGATCTAGTTGGAAACAAGTTTCAAGTATGTCCAAAAGGTTGTACAAGCCAAAAAATTTGCATGTAAACAGGGGTTGTCAAACAAGGTTTGAATGTTTAAGTTAAGTGGTGGATCACTACTTGTTATGAAAGGTACATTGAAAGGTGTCATGCAATTTGGAGGACTATGAGCCTTCTCTATGTTAGAGAAAGAAAGTTAAGCCTTGTGATCTTTGATGTTGGAAAGACATGAGTAAATGAGTACTTTAATTCTACAAGAAGTGTACCAAGTGGATCTATAAGACTAAAGTGATGATAATTCTACACAATGAGTTGCAAAGGAACTCCAGTTTATAAAACTTTGAAATTATTTTGTGCATTATCTCAATATCAAGGGAGAAAATATTGGTATTGACACATCACATGCATTATGCTTGGTGATTTTTCTAGGAATGTTAATTGAAGTCTTGTTGTAAATCCGAGATCTATATTTGTGCATGCCAAATGCATGGAACACAACATTTCAATTTAGTCTATTTTTATAGGATGTAATCTTTATAAAGGATTGTCCTCATGCTATTTGGAGTAGAGTGTGCAAGTTTGATATGTGTTCAGATGAAGAGTAGACTTCTATATTGAGAGGAAAGATGTAATCAAATTTGAATGAATAAAAGATATAAGTGCGTAAAATCAAATTGTGTTTATTTTTTTGTTTGCATAATCTACTCTTATCATGGATAAATGCCACAAGCTAATGATTTTTTTAACTTATTTTCATCCATAGAGATCATATAAAAAAGAAATAAGATAAGCCAATGAACATTTTTTCTTATTCTCATTTAAATTGTTAATTTAATAGTTGGTACAAGATAGTTTTGTTAGATTAGGTAACTTTTATGTGATTCGGTTTTGGGTCAATTTGTATAAATGAACATTTTCATCAATAATCATCAACAAGAAGTTTTGTGGTACCTCCAGATGAAATTGAAATTTTCTATATCAATTATTTGCAGTTCATCATCAAAGCCTTATTTGTAATTGATTGATACTGTCACAGAGGACTTGAACTGGGATAGTCACTAGTTTATGAATGACTCACATAAAACATTCATATTGAATCTTAAAAATAATAATAACTATAGAATAAAAAGAGAGACAAAATTGTAAATAAATAGGAAATGGGGAAATATTGAGCCAAACGACCATAAAATTTCAACTCTTACTACCCAACCAGGTTCGTCAAAGAAGAGATGAGTACTACAACCGGAGAAAGAAGAGACAAGTTAAATGACGTATAGAAAAGTACTAAATACGACACAAGGGAAAATGGTTTAGGATAATTTATATTTGTGAGGCAAAGGGGGATTTCCATTTGTAGCATGAAGCCTCCTAGGGGAGAGGATCTAGTAGTTGAGTACATTAACTTCACACTTCTCAAAGTTCTATGTTGACATTTCAAATGCTCTATATTTTTTTAAGTAGCTTACTTGGAAATTACCCTACTTATAACTAAGGTTTCAAGGCCACATTATAAAATATGATGCCACATCAACATGCTTTTTGTCAAGGTGTCTAAAAAATCTCCCCAAAAAGGTGAGACCAATATTGTGCACCGAGTCATGTTTTATTAGAGTGTTGATGTGGCATCATATGATTTGTTTCTTTTTATATCCATGGAATAAATTTCATTCAATTATGGGTAGTTATTATCAATAATAAAAAGTTTAAAGTCATAACTATTGTTGCATATTGTGAGAAATATTGGGCATTAAAAGTCAACAAGTGCTATCACAACTATTAGAACATGAACAAATTCTAGGTCATCTCCTTTAGCTTTCAACTAAACCTAGGTTATGTGTTTAAGACTAACAAAAATACAACAAATACACAATTACATCAATTAGAATCCCACTTCTCTATAAATGAATTTTGTAATGAAGAGGAAGTCAATATTACACTTCTAAAAGTATCTTCAACTATTAAGAAGTGGTGGTGAGACCATAGATTTTAGGAGGAAGGTTTAACTAGACTTATACAAGTGAAAGAAGCATCAAGTCCTTAAGTATCATGGTATCTGACAACCACCTGGTCAATTCAAATTGAAGCTAGTTAAAATCAAGACAATAAGAGAAGTCTATTTCTATGGGGAAACCATTAAGGATTTTAAGTAGGAGGAAAAGTGTAAGACAACTTTCACAACAAAGAAAACGTTACCTTGAAACAACATCAAATGATCAAAGTTAGCTAAATGCTACAAAAAATACAAAAGAAATGATTTGTCCAATGCTAAGTGTCAAACTTAGAAGACTTTTCTTACACAAGATAGAACTAAGGATGATTCCAAGACCTTATATGGAATCATTGACATAGATCTCAATGTTTTAGTCAATGTTGCAGGAGCAACCCTCATAGTGAAAGAAGTTGAAGCAAAGTGATTAATCCAATACTAAATGTGGGTGTAAGGGAAACCATTAGACTTCACAATTGATGGCAATAGACTACCAAACTTGACTTATGCAACAATCATCAAGTGACTAAAATTTCCAACTATGCCTAATTTGTAACCTTAGAAATCACGATGGGTCTCCTCCTACAAAAAAAGGTATATATGTTACTCTCCAATAGTCCCTTCAATGTGATATTCATAGTTTTCAATATGGGAGTGTTTTGAATGTGGCACAAATGGGGGCACATAATGTTTTACTTAGACATCCATACATAAACATTCTTGTGAGCATGTTTCTTGAAATGCCATTTGGTTTTGGAGAATGTTATAAGATTTATGAAAAGTCCAAGATAGTGCCACAATGTTGTTTTATCACAATTAGAGTACTATTTAGATAAGTAATAATCTAATGTTCCTTAACATAACTAAGAAAATTGACATCTAGAAAATTGAGTCAGGGCTCTAAGGATTAGTTAAACTTGTATATTATCACACTACAAGTTGTTGATATCTTTACATATCCCCTTATAATCACTCTAAGATACTTTGTAGTACACTTGATATTATTTCTATTGTTCATCATCATGGAGAAATGCAACAAGCCAATGCATTTTTTTCTTATTTTTATTATAATGTTTATTATGAGAGACAAATGAGATAAGCAAGTGAGCATTTTTTCTTATTTTTTGTAATTGTCATTTGCAAGAGGTTGATTTGAGTAAAATAAATACAACCAATTTGAGCCACTATTTATTGTTTGATTACAGGAAATTAGAAAGGTCAGTGCATGCTTGAAGAAGGTGTAGAACTATGTCAAGAAAATAAAAACTTCACCTAATAGAAGGCAGATTGGGGCAAAAAGGAATAACAATGATGTATACTAGCACCATCAAGTAATTTTAAATTATTTGTTTCAATGGGAAAGATAGATATAAAAAGGTGAAGGAAGCAAAAGAAAATTTAATTTGCGAAAATATTTTTTTTAAAGAAGGTTTGGTTAAAATTAGAATTAAAATGAAACATTGGAGGTGAAGATGAAGTGGCTTCTAGAGAAAAATATTTCTTAGAATGTGAAATTCAAAAGTTGAAATAAAAAATGTGAAGTTAGATCAATTGCTTGCAACATGTAGGAAGGAAAATGAGAATCTAAGGTTGAAGCATTTAGAGTGTGATGCCTCATGTGGTACAAGTGATCAATGTTTTTTATTAAGTTGGCGACATAGTTGATGTAGCTAAAGATTCTTTTGGTGATGATGAGGATAAAGGTAATGATGTTTTTGAATCTACAATTTTTGTTGGTGCATGTTGCAATGTAAAAAATAAACGATGGTTTGAAGATCATGAAAAAATGGGTTATGAAGGAAAATATTTAGAAAAGCATAGACAAGGAGTTAAAGAATTCATTCAACAAACTATGTGACCAATGAATGAAGGCCTTTTCTATGGTAACAAAGAGAGAAATGATGTTGCAAGTGTTATAGATTAATGTTAATTAGCACAAAGAATAGAATGGATAAAGTATTCTCATTGTCATAGAGAATAACCAAAAAAAGTGTTGGGATCTTCACCCTTATTCGATTTGTAGGTTGAAAAATCATTCTAAAAAGTAATGTTGGAATAGAGAGTGGAATTGAAAATGTATAAAATATTATGTGAAAATTGTTTATGGATTTATTGATGGATCTAGTTGGAAATAAGTTACAAGTATATCCAAAAGGTTGTACAAGCCTAAATATTTTCATGTAGACATGGGTTGTCAAACAAGGTTTGAATGTTTAA
>BSBK01009157.1:847500-960000 GCA_027943335.1 Chamaecyparis obtusa
TCGAGCACGCTTTAAAAGTTCAACTATGTCAGACATCAAACGCTTTCAAAAGCGTGCCAAACATCAATGCTACATCAATCTGTGACCGTCGTCATTTCCAAACATAATTCACGTTCGTGTGTTCCTGCAGTTGGATGCAACTTGCTCAAGAAATGATGAAAAAGGCAGCACATCATATGTCGTAGCAATCCGACATAAGCCTTCACGATGTCATCACAACATGGCCACTTACTGCTTCGGTCCATGATGTGAATTAAAATCATCAACCATAAGGTCCCCAACATCTACAAAATCCACCGCCTGCTTTGAAAGTATGTCTGCTTCCAAATTACCCTCCCTTTTTATATGGGTGACCTTATAGTTGTTCAATGTCGATAACAACTCTCTGATCAACATAATCTCATTCTCTAAATGCCAAGCATTGATGGACAAATTGGAAATTGCTTGCACTACTAGCAAAGAATCCCCTTCCAAATGTAATCTACTAAAGCCATATTGTTTTGCAAGTCTAACCGCTAGAAGTGCTGCTTTGCATTCAACCATGTTGTTAGTGCCATCCTCACATCTTTTCGAAGCCGTCAGAATAGTGTTACCATCACTATTTTGAAAAATCACCCCGATACCACTCCTGCCAGGGTTGTTCTTTGTTGCCCCATCAAAGTTTGCCTTCTCCAACCATCCTCCGGCGGACTCCAAGTAATTTTATCCTTCACCACTAAACTTTTCCTAGTAACTAGAGCACCTGCAGGGGAGGAAAATCTAATTCCTAGCCATTGTAATTGGATAGCTCTTTTGTGTAAGGGATCTTCATAAATTGTCTCCCAGTAGCTGATGTATGATGTATGAAAATTCATTATGTTTCAAAATTCATGTATGATGTATGTCAATTCATTATGTTTTCAATATACAGTCTCCATTCAATATTGTGATTTAATAGTCCAAACTGCATTACTTAATTAAAAATTATTTTGTGTTTTATAGGGAGAAGATTTAGTAGTTGAGCACCCTAACTTAGTTCACAGGTCTTGCTTATAACTAGGGACTTGGGCCCACATCATCAAATGCAATACCACATTAGCATTATTTCTGTTGAAGTGCCTAAAAAGACCCCAAAAAATAAGTGAGACCGAAAGTTGTACACTAAATCTTGTTTTATTAGTGTACTAAAGTGGTGTCAAATGATTTGTTTCTTTAAAAATTTCCATGATACATTTCATTCAATCATCAACACTAGCAACTTAAATGTCGCAACTATTAGTATAATATTATTACAAACATTACCATTAAATAAATAAATATTATAACTATTAAAACATGCTCAATCATTAAATGTATTTTCCTATTTTCTAAAAAATAAAATCTTAAATAATAATAAAAAACCTAAATGTAAAAAGAACGTCAATTTAAAATTTGAAATTAGTTTTTAGATGCTCCTATGAGATCAAATGTGCACTAACACTATATTCCCAACGTACCTAAAGTAACAAAATCACATCATTTCTAAAAGATTCGCAATTTTATGTGAATGTTTAAACGTGCACTCAAGGGAAAAGATGGATCCATTTGAAAGACTCAATAGATAATTTTTAAAAATATCTCACACCTTAGGACAATACGTTTCTCTTTTAAATCACAATTATTATAAGGTGCCCACATACATGAAGACAATTAGAGAGGTGGGAGGGATCTACATCAAATTTAGAGATGCATAGAAAGGGCATTTAACATTTTAAGTTGTCTCCTTTGTGCAAAAAAAATCAATAAATTATGAAGATTCGTCAGGAAAGCCTTTCCAACATCATCTAGAACCACATGTTCAATGACTTCTATTTTTCAGTTTTCCTTAAACAATCTATGAAAACTATCTATCTTATTTTCAGTATCTATCTTATTTTCAGTCAGTACCAATTTTCTTTTTGAAATTACCTTCCTTCCATTATCAATTTAATCATTCATTTTTAGTTTGAAAAATTATAAGCCAGGTCTTTTTATTTGTGTTTGGATTATTTAGATTATTAATATTTTTTACTTTGTCAAATATACATTTCTTATGTACTTTTTATTATTATTTAATATATATCAACTATTTAATTCGTTTATTTAGCATTGTATTGTTAACCCACTAAGGCCATTTCAGTCCACTTACTTTGATGCTTCAATAAATTTATGAACTTTATATTGATTATACACTCCAAAATGTAAATCATAGTTTTCTATCAAGCTCTGCATTTAGTTTGCTTAATCTACACAAAGCTAAAATACACATCGACCACCTCAACAATCATTATAAAAATAACAAGATACAAATTTGTCTGATTTCAAATCATTACTTCAAAGAGCAACTTTAGCCCACATCTTTTAGTGCATCACTAAGATATGTTAATTATGCCAACAAGAACTGTAATTTCAATAGGAACAATGGGTAGTATGTAATGAAATATTTAATAATAAGAATATCAACATACAAAATAAATAAAAATACAAAAGAAATAAAATTTGCAACCCACAAAAGAGCCTGAATAAACTTTACAAACTAATGTATGTCTTATTTTCATTCAATTAAAATAAATAACTAAATACTTTAACAAATAAAATTACAAATAGCAACATTTTTATTAATTAAAATAGTACAAGATATTCTTAAAATGACCAAGCAAATTTAAGAAAAATGATTATATCTAATTATACAAGTTTACAAGTAATTCTTTCATGTTCTAAATAGAAATTAAAAGTTGTTTATAAAATCTCACATATAATTATGAATAAAACTCATTATGCAATTTCAAAGTTATTTTTTACAATAGCATAAAATAGTTCTTAAAAAATGTTCGGGAAAACTATCTTCCAAGTGATATATAAGTCTAAAGTAAAATAATAAAAAATTAGTATTTTCATATATGGAATCATAATAGTTCTTAAATATTGCCCCGAAAGCACTCCCATAGGTGTGTCTTTTGAATACACGATTTAACTAAAATCAAACTAATCTTGAATAGTAAGCACTCAAGTAAAATAAAATAGCTTTTGGATGCATTAAATAACTCAATATTTTTCAAAAAAAAAAAAAAAAAATTGTATTTAAAATATCTATACTAGTCTCCTATCATCAACTAGAGTTCAATCTCCTTGCTACTGGAAAGCTAATTGTGGACTTCTATCAACTGGAGTTCAATCTCCTTACTACTGGAAAGCTAATTGTGGACTTTTAGGAGGCCCAAGTAAAGTGCGTGCTTACTCCTCTCGGAGCAGAGTATTTTGACAACTTGCACAAACCTAGAGACCTTGTGAAAAAAATTGAACTTCGTGGAAGTGGTGGACAAATCCCATCATGTTTGAGCTTTATCAAATCATGTCACACATCTTAATCGTTGCTTTGACCACCTATCCCATTGATTGATAGCATAAATGACATGTTTGATGGGGAAGGCCCTTCCCAATGGTTGAGGGCAATATTGACCACCACATGGATATTGTTGTTTATCCAAACAAACCAGTAACTATTGTTGGCCTATATTGAATTTGCACCTATTTGCAAACAAGTACCTGAGAAGATGCTCCAGTGATTGAGCTCGTTTATTACAAATTTAAAACACGCATGCAGTCACCGATACTACATATGTTTGAACCATGGTAATACTTGATATGGACTCCACAGGACCAATTTCAGTCCATCTCGCATTCAGCACAAAAATACAAACTCAACAAGTTTCTAAAGCTGAAAACAGATAGATGTTTTGTAGATCAATGCAGAAAAACATTGGTAAGGGTATTATAAGATTTAGGTTGTTGAAAATTATGGAATTTCACTATAAAGTGTGGTATCATTAGTAAACAGCATTACTTCTCTTTAGCTGTAAGATTAAATAGGGGTGCATATCCTCGGCACCTTGCTTGTTACCATGAACAAAATAAGCAAACAGAGCTAATACATTTATCCATAATTGATCAAAATGACTAAATCTTGCACAAGATAAGCAAACGGAAATGTCCATTCTTCCATAATTGATTAGAAGACTAAAGTACCTGCAAACAGGTCATCCTAACAGTCAATATCTTGGTGACATCTGGCAATAGCCCTTTACACGTTTACAATATATTGTAAACCCTCCTTTAGCTTCATTAAGAACTAACATTGACAGATACCGAACATTTCTGTGCAAGATTGCAACAAAAGTTTCGCTTGGTACATTCTGATTATAATGCAAGTAGCCTTTTACAAATCTATAAATTTGTTGAATCAAGTTTAAGATATATCTTGGTACCATTCATCCTGATAGCAATATCATAATTTGACTTGCTGTAGAAAATATCTCCTACTTATCAAGCTTGAAATAGTTGATCAAAATTTTGTGCCCTGCCTTCTACAAACACCGGACAGATTAACCATATAGTTGATAAGCGCTTGATTAAAATATAATGATTCTATTATATTGTGAAGCACCACACAGACCAAACCAAAATTATTGGACTGCTACCTTTATCTTTTCAGCATGCGTGAAACGTTAAAATGAATTTTCTATACTAAACTACAAGCATAAAATCAATCTAAATCACAAGCATCAAATGCAACAAATATATCAAATAGAAAATCATTTAATTAAAGAGAATAACATAGCACCCCATCCGGAAGATTTTTTGGCATTGGGACTGCTGTGACATATCTTTGAGGATACTGTTTGCGAGTACAAAAAGAAGAATCAGAAGAGGAATCTCTCTCTTCTGTAATAGTTTTAACAGGTTCTATGGGAAGACTTCTTCCATGATGTCTGAGAAGTCTGTTTGTGATTGCCAATCTATCCAAATCTTGTGTTGCATTTCTTAGCTCAGTTATCGAGAGTGAGGCATCCAACCTGAAAAGCACAAATGATCAGTAAACAAGAATGAGCTAACAAACAAATATTCCTTGACAGGATAATCAAGTTTCCAGTATTTATATATATGTGTTGAAAATTGAACCAATAGAATGTGCATCATGGAAATTAACCAAATCATATAGCAGCCACCACACTGAAACAAGAAATAAATGAAAATCAAAAACCTATGAAAAATCATCGATTCACAAGATGTCACATAAGCTACAAAATATAATATTGACAGTTGCAATGCACTGAAAATAAGGAATTTGAATAGTTGCAAGATTGATATCGGACATCAGACTTAATCATATATTATAATATTTCAAAACTTAAGCGATAGTTGAAATTCCCAAAGAGAACATGTGAAATTATGTAATGATTTGTCAATAATATGGCATTTTATTTATGTACTTCAAATAAAAAAATTATGATTAGTTGAACTACATACTGTTTTCAAAAAATGTAATTTTATGGCTTAACGGGTCTCTATGTATCATTGCAATTAACTGAATATAATAAACAATGTTGACCAAAACTTTTAACACAGGCTGATGTTTAGTTTCCAAAAAGAAAAGAATAGATATTCTTAGTTTCAAAAAATAGCAAACTGTAGAGCCACACATTAGCAAGTTAAGATCTCTTGTAGGTCACCATTTGTACGGAAGATGCTAAAAATTTAGTTTCCACCAGTGTTCCATGGGGCATGTCCCCACAGGTCTGGCTGATGTATGAGATGTCCTGGGAAGAGGGACAAAATATTCCCACTCTGCACCCTTGATGCCCACATCCCTGTGTTTTTAATAGGATGTGTCGTCTGTATTTGGGTGTACATACAGCCAAGGAGACAAAATGACAGTCCCGGGGACAGCAGCATATCCATGAACAGCCCACCTGCCTTTAAACTAAGATGACAAATTAACACATCTACAGGCCGATTTCAGATACGAAACATCCCAGAATCAGATCCTGGTTCTAATCTTGTACAGATTTGAACAGAGTTCAAATTCTTTCATCCCAAAACATTTCCAGCTTTCATGCAGCAAAGCTGGCCCATTCCAGCAATGCTGTGGCACTTTCAGAGCTAATCTTAAATGTTTCAAATGGTAAACGTGATTTTTAAAGGGATTTTTTTGTATTTATTTTGCCATATACAAGACCTAAACCGCGTATCTGCCCGGAGAGTAGTCAGTTCCGCGTATACAATAAATTGTATGACATTTTGATGATTGCAAATATGACAGAAAGGATTTATTAATTATGGGTTGATAACCATTTGTATTATGCTTAGATGAATGGCATGTGCAAATTATACCATTGGTATGATATGGTACTTCATTGGATGGACTATGCAAATATCTTACATAGATACTTTGATGAGAATATTATTATTTATATAATGTACTGAATAGTATGAGTAAATGTTATTAATTTATTGAATATAATTATACAAATATAAATGTATATAGTTTGTATTAGTATATATATATATGAATATATAAAAAATTGTATATTATGTAATTTAATAAATTTATTAAATAGTATTTAAATATTATATAATTTGATTTATTAGATATACTAATAAATTAATACATATATAAATGTATATAGTTTATATTAATATATAATACTAAATAAATACATAATTATATATATGAATATAGAAATAAATTTGTATATTATGTAATTTAATAAATTTATTAAATAGTATTTAAATATTATATAATTTAATTTATTAGATATACTAATAAATTAATACATATATAAATGTATATAGTTTATATTAATATATAATACTAAATAAATACATAATTATATATATGAATATATAAATAAAATTGTATATTATGTAATTTAATAAATTTATTAAATAGTATTTAAATATTATATAGTTTAATTTATTAGTGTATCTAAATATTATAATATTTTAAATATTTTGTGTGATTAAATTAAAAGAGTAAATACCAAATAAAGTATTATATATATATATATATATAAACAAGTTTTTGTACAGGTGTACCCAACATAACTATACCCATACCAACTTAGCTTTTATATTGCAAACAAAAAAGAAATCAACCAGAGTATCCAAGGGATACCAACTTAGCTTTTAAATTGCAAACAAAAAAGAAATCAACCAGAGTATCTAAGGGCTGCCCAAGAGAGCAAAAATAAATAAAATCTTTTTTTAAGCATTTTTATACACAAAAAATGTGAAAACACCTAACTTCACTCTATGTGATAAAATTGTGAAAATGGTGCGCACCATGAAGGTTTCTGTTATTTCAAGGGCCTTAATTTGGGCTTGGTGGTGAGGGTTCTGCCCCTTGACCCCACTGGGGCATTGTCCCCAAACACCCACAAAGGGTGCTACCCTCAATCCTATTAGGGGAGTTCTTCCCAAACCCCCATGAGGGACACTATTCTTGATTCCATTTGGATCTACACTCCCAAAGCTCTACTAGTTGCCATTCCCAAGATCAATGGCTGTAAATGCATATTCATGGATACATTTCAATGTTTATTTTAATTTTCATTTTGTCATCAGCATTCAACATCAAATGATTCATTTTTTTTCCATTAAACTAGGCTGAAAGAAGGCACTTATAGAATTTATATTGTTTATTGCAGTGTCGCAATTACCTCTCATGACATGAGTGAGGATGATCTAGAGGTTCAATCTCATAGTGAAACTGAATCTGAATACAACCTGAGGCCGAGGAGGGTGACCATGGGGCTGATCCTGTAGCCCAAACTACTTCCATGGCAAGTACAACAGGTAGTATAGAGTACCCCTCCGAATTGTTGGCAAAGTATGCAAAGGGTCCATTTGATCGTAAGTCTCCTCCCAAACAATTTGCAACATAAGTACTACTACCAGCAGGTTGGGGTCAAGTGGTGACACAAGGAAGTAGAAATGCAACTTTTGTGGTGTAGAATGGTATGGCAGCATTACTAGAGTTGAAGCACACCTTGTTTTTATAAGAAAAGGTGTGGGAAGATGTGGTTTTTTGGATCAAGCAAAGAACCTCAAATATCGAAGTGAGATAAACAAGCTTCAGGGTATTCTGGATGACACTTCAGCTACACCTATGCCTACTATTTTGTCTAGGAGGGCACAAGTTCAGCAGAGCCAGCCACAGAGTATTGGTCGTACTTTGGGGATGGAAGTAGGAATGATGCCACAGTCAGGTTCTTCTTCCAGTGCCGTTGACCATGTCCTTAAGCTCTTGGTCCCCCCGTCCTGAAGTTCCATGAACACTGAAAATCCCAATTTTTGCAATTTTAAAAAAAAACCCAACTGATAATTTTTCCCCAAAATATCCCAACTTTCACTATTTTTTAAAAAATCAACGGGTGAAATGATTTTTCCCCAAAAAATCCTAATTTAATCAGCCATGATTTGAGATTATATTTAATGGTTTAAATTGTGAAAAAAAAACGCCCGGAAAACGCATTTACTATCCACCAGCTTGTGATACCCTAAATTCACCATCAAAGATTCACCAGATCTCATCAGGTTACTGAGGCAAATAGCAGGTAGGGGACCTTGAATGGACGTATATTTTTAATAGATGTTAAGGACATTAAAATAGAGACATTATTTGGTAAGCTTCTATGTTTGATGTAGGACATTAACATAGAATGGTTAGGAGATGTGCTGCTTTTTCTCAATATTCCACACTACTTGCATTTGCAATAGGTTTGTACTAATGATTTCCATGTATATAAATCCAAAGACACAATATAGTGGGAAATAGTAGACAATATTATCAATAAACTACCATCTAATTTTTTATAACATATCTGAACCCTATAAGAGTACTTGCCAAAAGTAAATATGGAAAGCCAGACTAAACTGAAACAAAACTCTATTGACTTGACATCAACCTAAAGAGGTTCATTTTCTTAGAATTCTTGTGATCCTGACTAGTCAAAAGAATTTTAACATTTCAAATGTCAACAATAATATTGAGGTGGTTCTTTAGATTATAAAGGTTAAGGTTGGGACAAATTTCCTTCTCAAATATTAGTAATTTGGAGCATCATTTTGACACTGGCCATCAAGTTTTAATGACAAGCAAGTAGGGTAGTGACAATTGTATAATCGAGTGGGAAGCAAAAGTATATGCATAATAGTATATACACATTGTGGAACAGGAAGCAAAATGGTTCCTATCGAAAAGAGAAAAATCAGCTTGTAGTTTTTAAAGATATGAACTATAGCAACATTTACACCAGGATGAAGGATTGTTTTGGTTATATTTAAATTTCCTATATATTCCATAGGCTTAATGCTGTGTTAATTGGTGAAACTCATTGTTTAAATGCAAGCCCTGCCATTGTTAGGGAACTAAATTCCTTTTAGTCTCATTATATACATGGAGGTTCAGAATACCTACCAAGAGGCCAATAGCAATACATGAATGCTTTAGACATATAGTGCAGCATTCCATGCATGCTAAATAGGTATCACAAAAACTAATGCATGTCTTGAGAGGTCATGCCCTCGTCTGTGGGCTTATCTTAATCCCTCCCAAAACAGACCTCATGTATTTCCTCTTTGACAATCTAGACAGATTTCAGCAGCAATTGTCCCATTGAAAGGGAATGTTCCTTGTGCTTTGGATTTTCATTGAAATGTGCACCTATAATCTCTCAAATTCTCAAAGTAAACCAATGTTTTCAACTCCATCATCCACTTATAAGCAAAATCAAGGAGAAATTACTTAAATAATAATACCTAATATTGCGGATCAAATAGTCACTCTCTTCTTTTGTATTAGCATATCCTTATTATCTCATAGAAAATTATTTAACACTCCCTTTACTGTTTTACAAATCTGCTAAAACAGTTATTATTGAGAGCATTTCGACATCATTTATGGTCTTTTAAGATGTAAGATTTTGTTTCAAAAGCATTTTCTATTACTCTTTCCTGAGCTATTTGATTCAAAACCTATCAAGTTGAACTTTGCAATTGCTTCCTTTGTCAAATAATTTCCCTTTCACACTCTTAATATAGTTCTCTTTTACATTGCTCTAGATATTGCAAAAACTACTAAACAGTAAATATGAACCAGTTGATTCCCATTTTGTAATTTATGATGTCTGCTCAGCAAAGTTGAACTGTAGTTTAAATGACTTTCATGAGCCTGAGGATTTTGAAAGCTTGGAGGCCAACTTTGATAGTCACAAGGTTGAATGGCTTAGGAGAGTCTCTAAACTATGAGTCTCATCATCACGACCCACAGCCATTTAGCATAGCTGTATTTGTAGTGGCAAGAGTCATTGGCTATGTTTGACTTTTTGAGACTTCGTACGTAGTTTATAGGTTAACTTTGTAGAAACGAAATTGTAATTAGAATTTTGCCAACCGTAACCATCTAATTATTATTTATGCACTATGAAGTATGCTTTGTGCAATCCAATGTAACCAGCAATATGAATATAAATAAACAAGAAAATCCTATTTTCTATAATTCATGGGTTTGACTCCATTTTATTTTACAATATTAGTTTCTGGATTCAATTGTGTGTTTTTTTAGCATCAACGTTTCGGATTACACTCCGTGATCCATCAAAAGGAAGAGAGAGTGTGGGAATGGAAAGTAAAATATGCAGACTTAGCCTCACACAAGAGAAATAAGAAGAGTTGGGGAAGGAACAACACGCAAACCAAAGAAGAGAAGAAAAGTAAAAAAGAGACTAGAAACTACCAAAAAATGAAAAGCAACAAAAAAAGAGGAACCAAAAAGACAAGAAGTTATGAAGAAGTAAACAAGCGACAAGCAAGCAAAAAACTAAGCGTAAATGATAAAGCTAATAAGACCAATGCAAATTAATAGGTTAAAAAACGTAAGACTAATTAAAGCAAGCAATAAAAAGAAAGACAAAAGCAAAAAAATAAAATAAAATAAATGAATAAAAAGAAAAATAAAATAACAAGACAAAAGTAAAAGCATGATAAAGCCCAATGACAAAAAAAATGAAAATGCAAGCAAAAATATAAACACACACACACACACACATATATATATATATATCTGTGATAGCATATATAAATAAGTTTGTATATATATAAACTTGGCATAAATACAAGGTATGGCATTGGACAATATAAATTATGTATATATGTAAACATAGATACATAAGTTTATGTATAAATTGATATATATGTTAACAACTAAATATATATATATATATATAAACTTATGTATGTACGTAAACATATATACATAAGTTTTTATATATATAAACTTAGATGTTAACAAATAAACGAAGGATAAAAAAAAAATAAACTAATGTATGTATGTGAACATATATATATATATATATATGCTCTCTATATCTGTGTATGGAAATGCCCTTGAATTTTAAAAGGAGGTTTTTTATCTTTTTATTACAAATTTTTACCTTTTTTTTAAATTCTATTTTTTCTTTGTTTTTTCAAAAAATCTTATATTTGGATTTGCCAAACATTTTTTTCTGCTACATGATGAGATACCTTCTTGTTCAGAACTGGTACAGGCAATACTTATATCATTTGCCTTAGATATGCCCATTTTGGCCATGGTTAAAATCCTTCTTCAAAATATGTATTAGTCAAGTTAAACTTGGTTATATCAACGCAGAACATAATGCATTGTTGTAAGTAGAAATGCATAAGCTAGTGAGCTAAACCTTCAATAATAACAATCTAGTCCATGCATTGCCTTTTAGTAAAACAAGAGCTAATTTAATAAACTAATATTAGTAATAACTAATAAACAATCTCTGTAACCAGAAATCTAATCTACAAAATACTGATTCCTACCTCATGAAGTCATCATCCAAATTATTTGCTCTACCCATAAATCCTTCTGCTATTTGCAAAAGCTTTCCTTTGAACTTTGTATGTTTCTGAAGCTGCCTTAAGGCCCTGTAAAATGAAAACAGATCTTACAACTTTCCAAAATTGCTGCTCATAGAACATTACAAGAATGTAGTGGTTGATTAAACAAGTTGCAAACACAATCAGTGATACACACAGCTTAATGTTATTTCTTTTTGGTGATGTTAAAGATAAGATTAATTTTGACATATTATCACAGTACTTAGTTGACATAGGGTATAACTTGAGAACTAACATTACCCCAATCCAGTCTAGTTTATTGCAGATTTATAAAAATGATACATACAAGTTTTCATTTTCTCCATCATTTCCCAGGTCTGTACTCCAAGTGGAAACTAGCTTGCATGCATCACCCAATGCTGTTTTAGCAAGAGTGTAAGTTGCATTCTCATGTTCAACACTTGCTTTTCCACGAACTACTGCAGTAGGTGGAGGTGGAATGAGTTGCTGCATCAGCTGAGTTGTCAGCTTCAATCTTCTTTTTACTCGAGCTACAGATGTTGTTCCTTCTTCATAGGCATCAATCTCATCTTCATCCTGATTACAGCATATAGGAAACATCATAGTTGAGAAAGTAAGTACTGAAAAGTGTGTTCCTCATCATGAATAGAAGCAAACTTTCAAACAAATGACAAACTGATAAAGGACTCAACAATATTAAGCCCACCTTTTCTGTCAGACGGTTTGTTGCAACTGCCCATGCCATCTCAGCATCTCTGTCAATCAATAAAATTCAAAAAAGAATAATATTCCATCTCATATTAGAATCTTGGGAATAAAAATACAAACTATTTTGAGCTATAGAAAAGACAATGTGATGTGCCAGAATTTACTCAAATCTATTAAGTCAATAGTGGCAGCAGAAAAAACTGAGTATTCTGGATATGAATGGCTTCAAACCTTGTAGAGGAAAGCTCTCCTCCAGCTTGAACAATCTCTACATGCCACGGAAGAAGAAGTGATGCAACTTCTTTGCGTTTCTTAGGTAAAACTGTAACAGAAGGTTCAATGTTTGATTCGGATATATAATATTGATATTGAGGCATGGCATTCCCCTTAGTGGAAGGCAATGATATATCTGCTGGGTTTGGTGCAGGTGCTGTAGATTCAAATTCTTTCAGAGCTGAATCACTACCATAACTGGTGGCAGGTGTTGCTAATGCTTCAGTAGGAAACAAGTTCTCAACATTTCTCCCATGACTCATTTGTTTAGAAGCTAGTGCTACCGGCCTTCCAGATTCACTAAATCTTTTATACATTTCAGCCATTCGCAATGCAAAGACTTTCTGGTTAGTATCAGGACCAAACTGCAATGATCTGGAATTTGCATACTGGGAATTAACATGATTTCTGTCATCTGCTCCTGAAGAAGACTGTAAGGATTGATACATAAGGTGATTGTAGCCTTGATTTTGCAATCGCCTTTGTATCATTGCAGTCATCCCTTGACTAAAGGCTTCACTTCTTTCTTTAATTCCTTGAGATGCAACCAATCTAGAGTCAACTGATAAAGCTCCAAGTTCATGTACTGCTCTAGTTGTAGAAGCAACATTATATTGTTCTAACCCTGTATGAGGATTTGTTAGTTGATCGCTGGAATTTGAACTCATGTTTGGATCGGTACCATTATTGCCAGAATCTGTGATCTTATACCTTTTCACAGATTTCTTATCAAAATCATTTTGCATGGCTGTCCTTGACATAACCTGATTAGCAGAAACATACTGATGACGAGGAGCATCTGAAAGCTCAGAAGCTTGGCTGTCCACTGGACCATCACTGCAAGAATCACTTTGTTGTTGAATAGGAGGGCAAGTAGAGTGTTGGACTGCTTGAGAATCCTGTCCATTTATAGACTTCATATGATCTTGATTATTACGATAAAGACCTGAATTAAGAGAGGAAACAATAGATGGTGTATTTAAATGAATCTTGGATGCCAAAAATTTTCTTGGATCCTGCCCTTGAGAGTGAAGCATAGGCAACTGAGAATTTAGTGGAGAAGTTTGGAGTGGCGTAGTGGGCACAGCAACAGGCAGACCCATCATTGAGTTTTGGGGGGCTGAAATGCCACTTGATTCACCCCTTTCAGATGCCATCTGATGAAATAAACTTTCTTGTCTTGAAAGCTCTTCTGCTGATGCAGGCTGCTGAGAATTGATTATATGTGGTACATATGTCTGGTTGCGCATTGGAGCTGTTGCATTTCCTACCATGCCAAATTTCATCTGACCATCTGGCCTTGGCAAAAAGGATTGACCTGACCCACCACTTGGTGGACGAAATGACTCAAAAACATTTGGAAATGCCTTTTCTACCCCCATTGGCAATCTTTGTTGATTTGCATAGCTTGTTTTAAAGGCATTAAGCAGCTTTAAAAATGCAGCAGATTGAGCTCTCCCAGACGTTCCAGGCATTTGAGATGCAGAATTTGACCAAGCTTCATGTAAACCCTGATCACTGTTCCTTAAGCCAGAAAGCCTGCCGCCAGTTAAAGACATAATCTTATGGTTTTGTCCATCCTGAGTAAGTAAATCACTTGGATAACTGCTTTGCCCAAAAGATCTAGTTGATGACGGGAAAGAACCCTGCATTTCAGACTCTTTGTCTATGATAGTATTAACAGAAGAAGCCTTAGATTGCGTAACTGCATTGCACATTGATGATAATTGTCTTGGAATCCCTACACCTTGGGAGCCTTGAAGCTGATTATTACACATCATACTACCTTCCACATGAGACTGGTTTTCTGGGACTGTATGTGAAACCATTGATTGAGTACTTAATGGTAGTTGTCCAGGTATACTTGTATGTTGTACATATTGTGCTTTTAGAGGATGAATCAACGAATGAATATCAGGCTCTACAATGCAAGATGCTTTTTCCTTCAAATCATCGGCATTTTCTTTTGAAACTGCTGCTGATAATTCACGAGGGATGTTTAACGGCTTTGCTGATTCAGTTAAACACAAACTCTGGCCATCAGTTATGGAAGCTTCAATTAACTTTGATGACAAACCTTGACAGTTTGCAGAATCTACACTCCTTTGAACACCATCTTCCTTCGATGGATGGTTCTGTCTGTCATTTAGTGCTTCAGCAGTTTGTGAAGGAGTGCTTGACTGTAGTGATTGACCATGCAAAATTTGCAATAGTTGTGGGGGAGTAGCCAACCTGAGGTCAAAACCCTGAGGACGCCCTGATAACTTGTTATGGCCAAAATTAGCAAGTGAAACATCAGAAGTTGATGCACACAGTTCAACTGATGCATTCTGCTCACCAAAACCAGCGCCCTTTACAACATCATTTTTGTTCATATGCTCTGGCTTAGTCAACAGTTCAAGCATGTTTTGGCTGCAAATATAACAGTTTAATGACATAAATAGAATTTCAAATATATAGTGCACAGGTAACAAAAAACAGAATGACTGGTAAAATCGGAACAATTGGAAATTGTTTATTTACTTTATAGTAACATGTGAAACTAAACCCTACCTTGACACAGATGCTTGTTTGTTTAAACTCCCCTTGTTTGTTGTTCTGTCAAATGAAGAACTGGTAGATGTATGGCCTAATGAAATGTCTTTATAATATCCCCCACCTTCTTTTTCTCTCAAATCATTTGGTAGCTTTGTGATGACAACATCCTGTAAAAGTGTAATAATTTCTTATGTGAAAAGACTCAAAATAAAACAGCTAAATAAGAGCAATAAGATTGTAACCCAAAAACCATTTTTAGCTAGTTTGGAAAGCTACCTGATATGATAATGAAAACAAATAAAAACAGGAAGCGAAAATAAAAGGGAAAACACAAATTTACACAAACTCCCTGTACAAAATTTACCTAAATGGGGGAAACAAATACACATGAAAAAAAAGGGCAATAACAAGAAGATATATATGTATGCATCAATGGGCACACGTACATATATACAATGAATATAGTTTAGACTAAACAAACTCAATACTCGAAAGAAATATGCAACTGCATTAAAGATCCTGATCAAAATTTAGACCTAATCTGGTATAGAACTTCTATATTAGGTTTTATATTTATAAAAACAAACAAACTGGGATTCTAATTTCTTTTCCTTTTCACTATTTTGGTGTTGATTTCATTTACTAGCTCTGTTCTACACTTTTGTTCTTCTAAGCTGTACAAGGTGGCCTATATGCTAGAGCTGAAAAAGTCTGCACTGATCAATCTAATAAACAAGCTAGACATATTTCCCCATTTAGAGCATTTCAGAAGAACTTTAGTTTGAGTTTAATGTGGATTTCCTAGGAGATACCATTTAAGAAGCATTTCTCAATTGAAATATGGAGGGTCTTTTCATCTACACTTATACATCATTACATATAGATAAGCAAGGTATCTTGATCTCGTCTGCTACGTTTGTGTATAGGATACACCATAAAAAAATCACGCTCTGTATTATATGTTTAATCATATACAGTAAAAAATGAGTTGAGCTTCAAAACATACCATTCTACAACATATTATAAGCCGCATCCGGTACTACAAAAGGACCACTAATAAATGAAAATTGCAGTAATGAATGACCAACTATCAACATATGCACATTTCTTCAAAGCTGAAACTCAGATACGAGAGAAAGTTTACATCAGAAAAGAAAATATTATAGATGGAAAAATGAAGTTTTAAGAATTCTCTTTTAAAGACTTTCAGTTATCAAATTTTTGTATAAAATTGTTTTGAGATTTCCAAACTGGAAGTGAATGTTTCTGATGAGGTAACCCAGATGTAGACATTTTTAAGTTAACTTTAAAACAATACTTTAGTTCAGTATGGGATAACAAGCTATTTTTGGTAAAGAACTAAACATATTTGCAAAAGACTGAAGTAGTTAGGGAGTGCATTTCCTTTTAGCTCTAACTCCATGTGTATATAAGTTAATTGATTGGCACTACTGTAATTTAAATGTGTTGATGCTTATTATTATTATATTTAATCACATGATATATCAGTGCCTAACTTTATTACTTTCTGATACTTTATTATGTCCAAAAAAAACTATAGCTAATATGAATGAGTCATGACTAAAAATAAGAATGGAACACAAAGCAGTAATCAATAGTGGGATGTTCTTTCAGTCACAAATATGGATTGAAATGTGATAAGAAGTTCACTATCCAGAGAACCATGCACTAATGATGAAATAATGCACTTAAGAATCTATTTATATAATTAATTTATTTTCAAGATTTTGTTAATAAATGCAAACTGGTGAATAGTAAGATCACTTTATGAACAGTTTTCCAAGTAAGATCTTCAATTTGCCTCATGTATCAGAAACAAGTGCAGTACACCCATCTTGGAGACACATGAGGATGTCATCAAACATCAGGATACTTTAGATGAAGTTTCTTGGCATCTCTGTCTCCTGGAAAATCCCATGAAAACTATAAAATCCCTACAAAAAATTTCCTAGAGATATAATCTAAAATTATATAGTTCTTTGCGTTAAGTGTTGCTATACAGTTGACATGAGAAACAGAACTAAAGAAAACACAAGAGTTGTAATTTTCTATTTAGTATTATAGCATGAAAATTTACAAGCTTTTTTCAAAGCATGAAATTTTCTTTATCAAAACACAATTCAAAAGGCTCTAGAGTTCAAATAAATGATCCAAGAGGAAAGAGGGGTACTCCATGGCAGCAGCTCTCTCTCTCTCTGTATGTCTGTCTCTGTCTAAATAAATAACTGTGGCCCAATACGCTGTACCATGTTTAAAAAATAATGGCTTTACCATCCCCATCCCCTTCTCCCATCTCTAAGTGACTATTGTAAATTGCATAAACTTTAGTCATTTATACCATGATGGTTTTTATCAGATGCAAATTTAATTACTCTTTTGCTTACTGCAACCTATTTATATTTTTATGCGTATTAAAGATAAAGTTGCATGGTCATTTACAATTAGTTTTTTCTTAATTTAAATTATAGTATTATATTTAAATACATTTTATTCTTCTTATCTCCAATTACCCATCTCTCATTGTTTCGAGAAATGAGTTACCGGCAACCATCCCTGTCTCCCATAAAGGTACCACTCCCCCATTTCCTTGTATTAATGTGTACAATCAGTCATTGTCAATAATCAAATAGAATATTCTGTTGACCTGAATGTTTTCCAATTTCTGCCCTTTCTTTTAAATTTAAATGTTTCATGGTAAGCTAAAATGGTCCATGGGTTTTAACTGCCAAATTGATAGCAGTTTTCTGAATTTAACCTGTGCCTGTCCCTATTGAGTTTGGAGCATATGAAAAGCAGTTGCTTTCAAGTGAAACAAACAAAATATCTCAAAATAATACAAAAAGGCCAAAAATTATATCTTGTTATTCCAAAGATAGCTGATAGGATAAATACCTCGCCCATATGTACGTTAGCATTGGATGGGAAAGCCCTTGCAACATTTTGGTGCCGAAAGTCTGTTAATTCAGGAGCCTTTCGTCCAAGTGAATCCAGGTATGATGCCCCTCTCATAGACGGGTCTTGTATCCCACCTTCTGCAGATTGATAATTTGTTGTAACATTTGCTACTGTCTGCTGGGACAAATGCCCTGGTACTATTCTCTGCATATTATAACCAGAATTCTCCTCCAAGCCAACACTCATCTTGCTCAACCTGCTATATCCTCGATGATTACCAAAAGATTGCAAATCATCTTCCTTCTGAGGGCTGTTTCTGGCATTGTCACTTCCATGATTTGCAGATTGTTGACTGGCATCACCCTTGCGTGTTACCTGACTGGCAAATACAGAATCATTCTGACCATAAAGTGACTTACTTCTATTATGTGTTTCTCTCTGTGGACTGGTGAAGCTATTGGGAAACAAATTCCAAGTTTGTGAACTGCTACTCTGACGATAACCTGAAGCATTTCCAATTAATCTATTCTTGGCAGATGCATCCAAAATGGCATTAGTAGAACTATCTAACTGGTAATTGTTTTCTAGTGTTTGTCGGCTCCTCCCTGCACTATTCTCCAAATTATCCTCAATGACATGTTTAGGAAAAATGCCTGTGCTAAACTCTTCTTGCTGCAGAGATTGCCCACTTTGATATGGATTTAGTTTTGGATCTTGACTTTGGAATGATGCACCTGTGCTTTTATTTCCCTCATGCCTTATTTGGTACATTTGGCCCTCAGTTTTCTCTGTAAAACTACCCAACTGCTCCCTTTCTGTATTCTCATTTTCATTTTCTTGATACCCTTTGTTGGCATTTAGAACTAAATTATTTTCTTCAGTCTCCTGAGCTTCATTTTTGTCCCAAACACTCTGATCCTTAGACGTGAGGTTCATCATTCTATGAGATTCAGATTTAAAGCTACCCTGGTTCTGCAATGAGTTGTTCTGCTGACTTCCATCATAATTAATATGATGTGAAGGCAACCTGCCCTCAGATAGAACTTGTTCTCTATTGTGAGTGATCCAGGAGTTTCCTTGCCTGCTCTCAAAGCTAGAATAAGGATTCAGGTTGCTATTTTTATCAAGATGTTGATAGAGATTCTGATCTTGCCATGCACTAGAGTGTCCTGCTGCTTCTTGAACCAGCTTGGACGATGGTCCTGATTGTAACTTAATCTGATTCTCATGCTGGATGCCTTCCACTTTTGATCCAAATTGACCTCTTCCTTCTGAATTGCTGTGTGGCAAAGCTTGAACACTCTGAACACTATCATCATTGAAGAGACTAAAAGATCTTCCATTCATAGGGTTATTCAGTTGTGCATTTTGTTCATTCCAAATGTTTGGTTCTTTTACATTAGGATGAAAATGCAGAGAGTCCCCAGAAGTTGTCTCAGTTTTCTGCAAATTCAAGCCACTCCAATCATCATTATCCCCATCAGCCGAAGGAGACTCTGCTACTGCTGATTGCATGAGCGCACTCCAACCACCCTGTGGATTAACTTCCAGACTGTTTAAAAAATCTGTGTTTTCAGTCTGATATGCACCTTGAAGCGCATACTGTCCATCACTCGTGCTCTGGTTCCTATCATCAGGATTAGGTACAACCTGAGTAGCAGGCAAAGAGGGCCACACACCTGGCTGAAAATTGTTAAAACCACTTTCGGATGGTGCATCCGAATCACCCAATGCTTGAGAAGACACACCTTGAAAACTATCTTTTGATCCCAGATCTTCATTCCAGCTCCTTTGCTTTAAATTAAAATCTTGCAGTTGTGGAGTTCTTGACATAGTAGTTCCTTGCAGCAAGTTACTCATTCCCTGATTCTGTGGAAACATCTGTCCAAATGCAGATTTGTTAAGTGTGCCCTGTTTCCCATCAATCTTGTTTGATGTTGGATCAAATAAATTTGCGCGAAGATCACCAGGAACGGAGGCCACCACCCCTAAAGTATGGGCTACTGGTTTTCCTACCAGATGATTACCAGCTGAAGCCAGATTATTTGGTGCGTCTGTAAGTTGTTGAACTGCTCCCTGTGAACTGGGATAAGAGTTTAGTGGCTGGCCAGCTGCATCCCTCATGCTAGCCACAGAGCCATAAACAGATGGATCCATGGGCGCACCCATCAAAGCCATAGCCTGAAACGCTATGTTTGGATCTTGGGATAATAATACTTCAGGGGGGAAACCTGACAGTGATGGTGAGCCATTTGGCATACGGTTGACATTACCAACATTAAAACGATGGAGATTACCTGGTAAAATTGTTGGAGTGTGGCTCTCAATCCCCATATGAGACATCAAACTACTTGAGCGCACAAAAGCAGATGCATCATGCATGGAAGAACTATAAAGTGATGGAGCAAGCTGATTCCCCATATTTTGATTATCACCAACAAGAACTTGCTGTAGCTGCTGCTTTTGCCACCGAGCATGCTGCTCTAACTGCTGAGCTTGCTGCTGTCGAGCATTTTGATCTAACTGCTGGGCTTGCTGGGCTTGCTGCTGCAGGGCACGCTGCTCGAAGGCTTGTTGCTGTCGAACCTGTTGTTCCAATAACCGAGCCCGTTGCTGTCGAGCCTGATGTTCTAATTGCTGGGCTTGTTGCTGTCGAGCTTGCTGCTCTAATTGCTGGGCTTGCTGCTGTCGAGCTTGCTGCTCTAATTGCTGGGCTTGCAGCTGTCGAGCCTGATGTTCTAACTGTTGGGCTTGTAGCTGTCGAGCCTGTTGCTCTAATTGCTGGGCTTGCTGCTGTCGAGCTTGTAGTGCTAATTGCTGGGCTTGCTGCTGTCGAGCTTGTTGCTCTAATTGTTGGGCTTGTTGCTGACGAGCTTGTTGCTCTAATTGCTGAGCTTGTTGTTGCCGAGCCTGTTGCTCCAATTGCTGGACTTGCTGTTGTCGTGTCTGCTGCTCTAACTGCTGAGATTGCTGCTGTCGAGCATGCAGCATTAATTGCTGAGATTGCTGTTGTCGAGCATGTGGCATTAACTGCTGAACTTGTTCCTGTCTTATTTGCTGTTCGAGCTGCTGGGCACGCTGCTGCCTCATTTGCTGCTCTAACTGAAACCGTTGCCTTGCTTGCTGCTGCTGTGATTCCTGCTCTAATTGCTGGGCTTGCTGCTGCCTACGTAACTCTTGAAACTGTTGATAAGTATATTGCTGTTTCCATGCTTGCATTTCATCCAACCCAGGTTGAAGCCTTGCCCCACGGTATTGTACACCTGCTTGGGGCTGGCCCTTCAAATGGATTTGACTTCCAAGGAAATCATAGTTAACCCGACCTTCCATATTCTCCCCTCCTTCTGTATCATTCCTGCCATGATTCAAGCCTTGACCAACATTGTGTCCCTGTTGTGTCTCAGTACCATCCAAGCTACCTGCATTTGACTGACTCCGCTCTGGAGTTCCACTATCACCTGCAGAAGCGGCCTGACTTGCTCTGATATGAGCAGCTGAATACCCAGTCAACAAACTGTCAAAATTCAGTGGATGGTTCCTTGGTTGAGTTTCAATAACACTATTGTTTAAGAGTGGACTTCTTTGTGGACTCCTTGCACCTGATGCCGTCCGTGGTGTGTGTCTTCCATCAGTGGGTTGTGCCTCCAATGGCATGAAAGAAAGCATACCAGTTGATACCATGTCATTGTTTCTTGGACGATCAAATGCTGAATTATCACGAGCTCTGTTGGCCTTATCAGTGTCATAAGATGAATGGTGTACATAATTGGACTCTTCGTTCGGTTTATCAGCAGACAATGCACTACTGTTCAGAATAGGCCAATTTTGTCTTCTTTCTAGTTGAGACTGTTGTTGAGATAAATGCTCCTGCTCAAAAAAATCGTGCACTTCATCCCCAGCTCTGTTACCAGATGTAGATAATTGTGCTTGTATATTATCTGAACATGGTTGCTTTGCAGAAAAAAAGTCAACCTGAGAAACAGGCATTTGAAATTGAGGTGATGATAATCTTGGTTTTTGATTTCCACCCTGTTGAGCAAACACGGGTCTAAATGAAAACTTGCATAAACTAAGAAGCTTGTCAGAAGCCAGGCTTTGAGCACTTGTAAAAGCTTTTTAAAAAGGCCATTGACAACGATCATAATTGACTAGATATGAATTCTATTACTCACTCCTTGTATATACATATTAGTGGAGCTTGGATGGTGTGTATTCTCCTTTCTCCAATCCATGTCCTTGCTAGTATCTGACCTGAGAGTGACCCAACAAAGAAGAAAAGAAAAATGAGATTGATAACTATGGCCAAACGGTCATCAACCAAACAGATTAAAATGTTGATAAGGTACATTTGTTATGCCCATATAACACTGGGCCACAGCAGAGCCCAGATTTAAAACCAAATTCCTGCAACCATCTGGGCCTTCAGAAATTGTAAATATTTGCATACTGTAAGGAATACTCGGGCTGCATAGAAGATGTGACTTTATGCTTCTGGAATGACACCATTTTGCCAGAGACGACAAAATTAATTTTCTCACATTCAAAAATCTAACTTCCATATGTAGACCAACCAAAAGTTATGTTAGGCAACGAATCCAAATCAGTTACTCTGGAAACTCAGAAATGGAACATCAAATACAGTGACAGCCAGTTAGAAGATGGTGAAACCAGAGATATGCTTCTCAACAATACAGAGAGCAATGGGGGATCAACACAAAACAGTAGCAGTAGAAACTGCTCAACACTCTTGGAAACAGTAATTTGAACTCAATGAATATTCATAATCAAAATTGGGTACATAAAAGCTTCAAAAAGATAAGTATGGAAAACAGGGACATCAACTTACTTCAAAAAGAGAGGAATGAGTGGATTTCTCAATGAAATGACAGGAAATGATATCAGAAATAGAGTGTACTACTCTTTGAAACTGGATTTTCAACAATTCACACAATTAGTATCCGAGACTTAAGAAATGTTCTGAGAATCCAAGCACCAGCAGTAGAAAACATTGGAAGTTCTGGAGCTCTGGGCAAAGGAAAGGAAAATGTTATTAACAGTTTCAATTAGCAGGAAACATCTCAGAAAGACTTCAGCTTCTCTCTGAGAGTTCAGAAATTTCTGAGATGGGAAAATGATTCAAAAACCTGAAAACTGGTATCCATTCTATAGATATGGTTTCAAGGATTTAATCGTAGATATATTGGCAATATAATAGAGTTACCTTTACATTTACGCCCTTGAACCCTTGTTTAGCTCCCATGCTAACCCTGCAAAAACAGGCAAGAGGGCAAGAGCACCTACTTAAAGAAGATGCTCCCACCTTGTTCTTCTGCCCATATTGTATTCATGTTTTTTTTTGTCCACTCAAAAATAGGTCATACCACTAGGCTACCAATGGTGACACAGAGAAGAGACATGGTGCATTTGTCACTGGGAAATACTACTTCATTCTCTCTCTAGAAATTTAATTGATACTTTGTCTTAAGCACCGATGCACATGCGAGAAATTTAATAAATAAAAGATCATGCAGGCAAAAGTAGCTTATGTGTGACAAAAGGGTTCAAAATATGAAAATAAATGTTGATTTGATAATATTAGTACCTTCCTTGACCACCAAATTGTGGTCCTTCTGTAGCATGAAGTGTTCCACCAAAGGAGTCTACACCAGCGTTGTCCAAAAAATCAAATGATGGAAAGGAGGAATCTGTCACAAAGGAGACACTTTTTATGTTTAGAATGTGTCTCTTTCCAAATCAAAACTATCTCAAACAGTGATCCAGGAGACTGTTGATGTGTAGATTTTATTTCTGCAATGTGAATCAAAAGTTTTGCAGTCATTTGACTGGTGAAAAACAAGGCATTAGAAATAACCCAAAGTCATAGAGAAAACTCACCCTATCTATTCATTCATTTTCCTACATTCAGAATTTTCTTTTAACTTTCAAATAATCCACAGCATTTCCAGACAGACTTCTTGGAAATTCTCATCGAAGAAGAATTAGAAAGATTGAAAGATCCCTAATATCATGGATTTCTGTGGTTGAATGTATACTAGTAAACCAAGCCACTAAAGAGGCAAAAATATCTTCGCGTATCATATATTTCAATGGCTGGATGTACTAAAGCATACCATGACATTAAAAAAGGTTTACAGATTTCCTCGTATCATGGATTTACATAACCAGATGTACTAAAGTAAATTACATTGCAATTCCATCCAATGCTAAATAGCCAATCAGACACAATTAAAAAAAATCATTGATTTTCATAGACTGTAGTGATAAAACCTAGCCACGACATATTGACTTAATTTTCAGAACCTGGGAGTAATGCAGCCGTAGACTCTGGAGCGGATGCAACACTGCACAAACATTGAGTAACATGGATTAATCGCCAGTTAAGTCATCAAATACAAAGTTTACCTAAAACTATTCTTTTACAACTTTAAAATGAGATGTTGAGGCATTGATTAAGAGGCCACTTTTAGTCATGTTGTCGTGGCATTATTCATAAGCTCTTGATATAGCTGATATTTAGGTATTTTCTATACAAATACTCTGTGCAATGAAACCATATGCTGCTGGACTTAGGTCTTTTCTACAAACACTTCGAGAAACAAAGCCCCATGTAGTTGAAATTTAGTCTTGTCTACGAACAAGTTGTGAAATGAAACCCTATTATTATTAATTTTATTCTTTTCCTGTAAACATTTTGTAGGGAAGAGCTTATGTAGCTGAAATTTAGTCTTGTTTCCAAACCTTGTACGAAATAAATACCTATGTTACCGAAACTTGGTGTAATTTATTAAAAAGTTTGTAAACGTAAACCTAGTGAAAACAACTAACCTGGTCGAAGGACGGTCAAGCAGAGTGAAATCAATGGAAGCGTATCCTTCCTGCGACAGAAACATGTTGTTTCCGTACGACTCCATCCTAAAAAATCCTAGAACGTTCTGGAAAAACAATTATCCCCTTCAAACGCCGAGCACTCGAAGAAGACGAAGAGGACCAAGAAGATAAACAAGAAGATGCAAAAGCACTCGCGCTCGGAGAAACCTGCCCGTAACCAGTCTACGCCCTCTCTGCGGCTTAAAAAAATGAGCGGGGAGGGCAAATTCAGATCGCCAGCTTTCTCCAACTTACTGCTATAAAGCCGTGCGCTGCCTTTATACACCTATATTTAATACCACAATTAATCTGTCAGATCGCCGGATCGAGCCCGCCGGCTGCGCCAAAGAAGCTCAAGACCGAAGAAGAAGCAATACCTAGACGGTTTCCCTACTAAACCGGCACAAACGAATCTGCAAAAACACTGCAAGAACTTCGAGCTAATCCAAACTCCAGACCTCGACACAAGCTCAGACGAGGGTTTTTTCTCTCCCGCCTTGTCCGTTCACCAAATGGCACTATCCACGGCTCGTTGAAATCGTCTCCACGCGGCGATTCTAATGGCGTCTCTGTGACTCGTTTCCTGTTAAAATTTCAAGGCGCTTCGAAGCGGTTTTCGTGGTGGCTGTGCAGAGTCAAGAGGATAAAAAGTGGTCGGAAGAAAAATAATGCAAAATTTTCAACAACCTGGAAAACAATCCCTGGAACGGCCCGAACCTCGAACCAAGCCTAGTACTCCAGAATGCAAAAGGCGGGCCCCTTTAGGGCTGGAGGGTAAGACGTGAAAATACGTTTTTTTATTTTGCTCGGGGAAGGTAAACAAATTGAAGCGGAAAACAAATACAAATTGAAGCGTAGTGGTCTTCGCGGGAATCGAGCCGCCGACCTCATGGCCCTCAATGCGCGTTATGAACGTGGGCAATACATACATTATTTTTTTCGCGTCAACAGACGGGAAAATGTGGCATCCATCTGATATTTAGTAAAGATGTGGCTTCCGTCTGTTATTTGCCAGGGACGGAGACTTGACGATACATACATACATTTTTATTTTTTCTCGTCCGTAGACGGGAAAATGCGGTGTCCGTCTGTTATTTGCCGGTGACGGGGATTTGACGTGGCTCGGATAAGTTTGGTGACGGAATTGAATGAATGATTTCAATTTAACCGCGAGCTTTGCGTCGTTGACAAGTTTAGGTAGTTATGTGGTTGTAAAACAATGTGATTAGGGCATTGAGTGGGGTTCGAACTTGGAACCACTTTCCAACGAAAACAGGGTGTTTTTTTATTGGGTTTGAATTTTTTTTCCCCGGCTTTTATTGCCTTTTTTTTATTGGTTTTGAATTGTTTTTTTCCCTGCCATTTATTGGGCTTTCTTTTCCATGGCGGTTGTGTTCATTTGCAAGTTTCAAATTTTCCCTCGTTTGGCCCAATCAACATTTGTGTTGGCTAAAAATTTATTAATTTTTTTTTTTTTAATATTTAGCCTTGGTTTCCTAGGACCAAATTGAAAATACTATTCTTTAGGGGTTTGCTAGGTTTGAAGAATGATTAATTATTTACAAGAAAAATAACACTTCCCTAGGTTAGGTTAAGTAAATAAATGTTACAATTTAGTCTAAATCAACTTAGATTAAAACAATGTTTATGTTGGAAATGATAAAATGGCAGGCAATAATTTTTCTGGGAATTCCTCATCGAAATTTATGAGTCTCACGCGGACATCTCACACGTGAAGGATTTATTGACTTTGTAATAAATATTTTCAAATCTTTCATCTAAAAGGACTTTTGGGGAACTACTCATCAGAATCCATGAGTCTCACGCGGGACATCTCATGCGTGAAGAATTTATTGACTTTGTAATAAATATTTTCAAATCTTTCATCTGAAAGGATAACTCGGTACTTGGAATGCAGTGGTAGTTGATAGACATGAAAATTTATTGACTTTGGAAATGATAAAATGATAGGCAATTGCAATTTCTCTTGGGGAACTCCTCATCGGAATCCATGAGTCTCACGGACATCTCACGCGTGAAGAATTTATTGACTTTGTAATAAATATTTTCAAATCTTTCATCTGAAAGGATAACTCGGTACTTGGAATGCAATGGTAGTTGATAGGCATGAAAATTTATTGACTTTGGAAATGATAAAATGATAGACAATTGCAATTTCTCTTGGGGAACTCCTCATCAGAATCCATGAGTCTCACGGGACATCTCACGCGTGAAGAATTTATTGACTTTGTAATAAATATTTTCAAATCTTTCATCTGAAAGGATAACTCGGTACTTGGAATGCAGTGGTAGTTGATAGACATGAAAATGTATTGACTTTGGAAATGATAAAATGATAGGCAATTGCAATTTCTCTTGGGGAACTCCTCATCGGAATCCATGATCTCACGGGACATCTCACACATGAAGAATTTATTGACTTTGTAATAAATATTTTCAAATCTTTCATCTGAAAGGATAACTCGGTACTTGGAATGCAGTGGTAGTTGATAGGCATGAAAATTTATTGACTTTGGAAATGATAAAATGATAGGCAATTGCGATTTCTCTTGGGGAACTCCTCATCGGAATCCATGAGTCTCACGCGGGACATCTCACGCGTGAAGAATTTATTGACTTTGTAATAAATATTTCCAAATCTTTCATCTGAAAGGATAACTCGAGTAACTACATACTTGGAACACAACTATAGTTAGTTGACTCTTTCAACTCAATTATTACCTTTTTAGTCCCTTGATTATTGTCTGTGGTTGGATAGGTTATTTTGCTTAAATCCCTTACCGGTAACCAGCTAAGAAACTATGCATTTAATCATTTTACATTAATTTTTTATAATTAACATCTTTAATCTATATATCAATATAACAAAATATATTTTAGAAAATAATTAACCATATTTATATTACATTTTTTATTTTTTTTAAATATAAAATATATAATTTAGTATAAAAAGTTAAATATTTAATTTAATTTAATTTAATATATGAGATTAAATGTAAAATATTATGCATAATGTTAATATAAAATGTAAAATATTATGTAGACATCTCACACATGAAAACTTTTTATGAATATTTGTGAATTAACAACATCAAATTTCCACAATCCATTAGTAATGAAGACAGATTTCTGGATTCGATCGTGTAAGTATTTTTAGCATCAAAATACTTACACATCGAATCCAAAAATCTATCTTCAATATTTGTAAACCTAAAACACAATTCTTTTAACTCGATTATTACCTTTTTAGTCCCTTGATTATTGTCTTGTTGGATGGCCACTTTGCATAACCCCTTTTTTTGTATGCATAAGAAACCAAGTGTATTTAATCATTTTGTATTAAATTTTTATAATGAATATTTTCATTAATTTATAATCTATATATCATTATTATAATATATTTTTTATTTTAGAAAATAATCTAACATATTTATTTGAAATATAAAATTTAATTTAAAAATGTAATTTCATATAAAATGTTAAATGTTCAATTTAATTTAAAATGTATAAGTAAATATAAAATATTGTATACAATGTTAATGCAAAATGTAAAATCTAATATGCAATATAAAATGAAAAATGTAAGATTTAATATCATAAATGATAATAATATTTGTTTTAATCATTTAGTGATATATATTTGAACAAGTGCCACATAGTGGCCAAGTACTTGCCTTTAGTAATTAATTTTAATTTTAATTTTTAATATAAATTTAATCTTAATTTTAATAAATTTATTATAATATGTAAGATATTTTAAATAATTATATAATTATATTTTTTTATATAATTATAATTGTAGTAATAAATAATTTTTAAAATTATAATTATATAAACAATTATTGATTGCAAATTATAATTAATTTAAACCTTAATTTTAATTTTATTTGTAAATATAACAATAGTGCTAATTTTATTTTATTAATATGTATTTTTTATTACATATGATTAATATTATTGTATGAATAATATTGTCTTTTTGACATTTTCAATTAATTATAAAATAAAATATTTATTTACTATGTTTAATTTAAATTATAATATTTTGTAAGGGAAAATATATCACATATTTGTTTACCTAAATATTTATTAATGCATAATTTACATATAATAAATTTTAAAATATTTTAAAAATATATATAAATGAGAATAAATATATATTATATCATATCATTTATTTACAATATTTTTATTAAAGATAGAAACAAAAATTGTTTCATAGAAAAATGATTTCTATAAATTATAAAGTTAAAAATATTGCATCTAACTTTACAAAATATGAAATTTCTTACAAAATACAAAATCTAAAAAATTCTAATTGGTTTAAACAGTTTTATTTAATCACTAGTTAACACTAAAAACTTAAAAACATATTGTAAAATTAAAAATAAAATATTTTCTATAGTTTAAATGTAAAAATTTTAAGTTTATAAATAAGGAAAAATAGTTTTTGATGATATGTTTGGCTAAACCAATTTGAGTTTGGAATGAAAAATATTAACAAATTTTATGGCACTTTTTCACATATTGCATCATTTTTGGCACTTATTTTAGGATAATTATAATATTTTAAAAATTATAATAATTTATTATTTGATTATTATAAATAGAAAAATATTAATTAAAAACAACAATAGGATTGATTAATATATTTATAATTATATTATAATAATTTTAATTTTTGAATTAATAATTAATCACTTAGCATTATATTTTAGATATAAATAATTTTATTATTAATAATTATATTATGATCTTAGTTTTAATTAATTATTTCTCTAGGCATAATATTTTTAACTAAATAATTATTATTTAAGATTATTATAATTAAAATAATTATTTTTTTTCTTAATTTAATATAATTATTATAATTATTTTATATTATAATTTTGATTAAACTAAAATGAACATTAGATAATACTTATATTATAACTATTTAATAATTAATAGTTATGGTTGGGGAACACCCCCACAACGCAACAGTAAGTTGCGAGCCTCTCAATTGGGAGGTCTTGGGTTCAAGTCTTCTTGAGCCCCTTGTTGATCTTGGCTTCGGCCTATTACCCATCAAAAAAAATTAATAGTTATGGCAAGTACTAGCCAGTACTTGGCACTTGTTTTATTTTATTAAGTGTGAATTGGAAGTCAATTTAATTTGTACTCTCATTTTTATTTTATTAAGTGTGAATTGGAAGTTAATTCATGTTTTTCAATTTGTTTTATGAAATACCTATAAGTACCCCCATAGATATTGAAAGGTGGTGGAATGGAGGTGTTAGTCTAATCATACAAACTAGAGATCAAACCCACTCTCATCAACCATTTCATTGGGGAAGATCAACACTAAATTTGAGATGCAAAATGATTTGGAATGATGCTCTCTCATTTTTATGTATTGATTAACGTGGATTGATTTGATACAATAAGGACTAGGCAAAACACATGAAAATTGTAAGAATTTGTTTTAGGCAATGAATATAATGCCAAGATCTAGAAGCTCAAGAGATAGCACAAACAAGAGAGACAAGAAAATATGATCAAATGAATAATTCAATAATGATCAAATGATAATGGATAATAGATGTATATGATGTAGATGTGCCTAAATATATAGGCAACGCCTAATAGCTAGAAGATATGCAAGTGATAAGCTATCAACTAGACATGGTGGAATCACATGTCCACCAAAGGTGGATCATCCTCCATTGTACATCAAAGTATGTGAAACACGTGCAATAATGAGAGGTTAATAATTTAATAAGAGCACTAAAGGTGGATCTCACACATAAAGAGGTATGTGATGACAACTATCACACATAAAGTGAAAATTCTCCTAACCATATGCTTAAAAAGAAATGCAAACTCCTCGATGTCTTAAAGACAACTAATATGCAAATGCATTATCCCAAGTAAACTTAAGTAAAGTATAATTAGTAAATACTTAATTACACCAACACCCCCCCTTAAGTGCAACTTAGGGGAATTCACTTAAGCTCACAATGATGTATGACAATGCATGATGGGTCCCGGCTACTTGGCCATGCTAGGTACCCATGTACAAACTACAAGTGGAAAAGATATGCAATACAATCTCTCATAAAGCGGAGAAAGGGGGAAACCTCATGGGAAAAATCCTCCCCCAAAAGAGAGATAAGTACAATAATAGAAAATGAGAGAGAAGACCTCATGTGAGGAAAAGATCCCCCCATTAGAGAGAATAGAGAAGTCATATGACCCCCCCTGAAGGAATATCCTACACCCCCAAGAGAGCTCGCAACTAAAGAAACTTGCTCTCAGTGAAGGGTTTGGTGAAGATGTCTACAACCTACTTTGATGTAGGACAACATTGCATCTCAATTACCTGTTCTTGTATCAGCTCTCTGATGAAGTGCATATGAACCTCAATGTGATTGGTCCATTGATATTGGATCGGATGTCTGGAGATCTCTATAGCACCCTTATTATCACAATAATGAATGTGGGTCATGGAATACTGAAACCAAACCCCTTCAGGATATGATGAAGCCAAATAGCCTCTGTAGCTACAGTAACAGCCCCTCCATAGTCAGCCTCAGTTGAAGAGAGAGTAGTAGCATGCTGCTTCTTACTCTACCAACAAATGGGGCATGAACCAAGATGAAACATGTAACCTAAAGTAGACTTGCGACCATCAAGATCGCCTGCCCAATTTGAGTCTGTATATCCAACCAACTAAAGTTGTGTACCTATTGCATAGTGAATAACATGTGTATGTGTACGTTGTATGTAGTGTAATATGTGTTTGGTTGCCTTCTAATGAAGCTCATGTGGCTCTTGCATGAAGCGATAAACCATGCCAACTGAAAAGGATATGTCAAGGCGTGTATGTGTCAAGTAGATGAGACTTCCAACAAGTTGTCTATACAAAGTAGCATCAACAAGTGGTGTGCAACACTTAGCCTCTAACTTGACACCCGAGAGAAATGGAGTGGGTGCAACCTTGCAATCACTCATGTGAAATTGAGCAAGTAAATCAAGAGCATACTTGGGTTGAGAAAGTGTGATCCCTGTTGAGGACTGTGTGATCTCAATACCAAGAAAATAGTGAAGTAATCCAAGTCTGTCATAGAAAATATGTCCTGCAAAGAAGACTTGACATTGCCAATGAAGGAAGAAGTACTCTCTGTAATGATCAAGTCATCAACATAAAGAACAAGTATCAAGTGTGATTCATCCTGCCAAAGAATGTAGATATTTGAATCTGAATGACACCTAGTGAACCCTACTAAGAGAAGAAAGGAATCTATCTTGGCATACCAAGCCCTAGGAGCCTGTTTGAGATCATAGATAGACTTCCTTAACCTGCAAACCATAGTAGTATCCTATATGAATCCCTGTGGCTGCTCCATATAAATCTCCTCACGAAGATCCCCATGTAGAAATACACTCTTGACATCCATATGATGTACAACCCAACCATGAGCTGCAATAATAGCTAGTGTCAAACAAATGGAGTTCATCTTGGCTACAGGTGAAAAGGTCTCGATGTAGTCAATACCAAGAACCTAAGATAAACCTTTTGCAACAAGTCTTGCCTTATACTTATCCACACTTTCATCCGCTGCAAACTTGGTTTGATAGATCCACTTACATCGAACCAACTTTCTTCCCTTAGGAAGAGGAACTAAGTCCCAAGTGTTATTCCTCATCAAAGAGTTATAATCATCCTCCATAGCTTTGTCCCACTCAAGAACCCTTGAAGCTTCCTTAAATGATTGTGGATCAGAAGCAATTATAATGTAAGCATGTGGAAATGAGTTGTGTTGTGACCTTGTCCTCCTAGTGTCTGAAGGATTCCCCATAAGTGAACATGTTGAATCAAGTGTTTTTTGTGCCCAACGAGGTCTATTGGAAGAAGAAGATGAAGAAGGAATATCCTCAACTATGTCTTGACCCTACGAAGGTGGAAGCCTACGAGTCAGGGTTGAAGGGATTTCATCTTCTAAGTCACTATCATCACTATCATTATCCAAAATGGAGGAAGGAGGAGGAGTTGAAGAATCCAAACTAGGACAATTTTCTTCAAAGTGAACACTTTTTTTAAAGAATATCTCATGTGTCTCAAGATCCATAAGCTTTTATGCCTTAAGAGTCTCGGGATAACCAACAAATATGCAAGGCTTACTTTGTGGTTCCAATGCCTTGCATTTTTGTGGAGGTATGTGTGCCCAGATTGGACAACCAAAGACTCTAAAGTGTTTCATGACTAGTTTTCTTCCACACAAAGCCTCAAAAGGAGTAACTCCATCCAAGGCTTTACGAGGAGTTCTATTTTGGATGTGAGTAGCACAACATATAACTTTAGCCCAAAAAGCTTGATCAAGAGACCTAGCATGAATCATACAAGTGGCCATCTCCTTAAGGGTCCTATTCTTCCTTTCTACAACACCATTTTTTTATGGAGTGTAGGCAACTGAATGTTGAAGATCAATACCCTCAAGTGTGCAAAAGTCTATAAGCCTTGAGTTCACATATTCCCTTCCATTGTCTGTTCAAAGAATCTTGATGGCTTTCCCTGGTTTCTTCTCAACATGATCCTTGAAGGTGAGAAATTTATCAAACACTTCACTCTTGTGACCAAGAAAGTAGAACCAAGTGTAGCGTGAAAAGTCGTTAATGAAGGTAAGTACATAATGAGCCTTGCTAAATGATGGCACTGGAAATGGGCCCATTACATCACTATGAACCAACTCAAGAACAGATGTTGCTCTCTAAGACTTCCCTTTGTCAAACTTCTCTTCAGGATGCTTGCCCATTTCACAACCTAAATATACACCCTCTAAATACTTGACTTGAGGTAGACCTTTGACCATATCCTTGTTGCTAAGTTGTTGAAGATATCGATAGTTGAGATGTCCAAATCTTTCATGCCAAAGTTTACTTTGTGAATTTGAGTGTGTCAACAATACATGAGAAGGAGTCTTGGGTATAAAATGAGAAAATGAGTAAAGCCTTATGTCATGATTTTCTTTTCATATTGCCACCATAGAATCATCGTTAAGATTTTTTACTACAACTGAATCGGGTAGGAACTCAACTTTCTTTCCACCTCCATAGTGAGTGATTTGGTAAATTTAAAGGAGGTTTGTGCTAATATTTGGAACATATATAACATCTTTGAAAGCTCTATTTTCCATCACAACTTCCCATTTTCCTTCAACTTCCACTTGAGTGTCATCTCCTACATAAATGTGAGGTACCATAGATGGTTTTAAGGAAGAAGATTGCTCCTTTGTAGCACCCATATGATGTGTGGCACCTGAATCAAAGATCCATTCCTCTGAATTAGTTGTATTTGCCACTAATGCTTTCCCTTTACCCTTTGAAGTGGAAGGTGATGAATCCGTTCCATTGTAGGCACTTGGCAAATCAATATGATGCTTCTTGATTATGTTTGTCAACTCATCAATTTGTTTCTTGTGGCATTGATGCTCATCATGATTTGGCTTCTTGAAATATGCACAAAATTTCTTCTCCTTCTTATAATTGTCCCCCTTGTTGTTGTTGTTATTGGGAGAATGGGAGAAGACTTGCCTTGTTGTGAGGAGGAAGACTGTTGTGTGTCTGATTGTGATTTGGTCTTTCGCTGCTTTTGCTTCCTATTGGAACCTTTACCACCT
Organism: Chamaecyparis obtusa; assembly: GCA_027943335.1. Lineage (NCBI taxonomy): Eukaryota > Viridiplantae > Streptophyta > Pinopsida > Cupressales > Cupressaceae > Chamaecyparis > Chamaecyparis obtusa. Next base: position 882,213 of record BSBK01009157.1, read on the forward strand.
TGATTCCTTTGATTCTCATTATTAGCCACAAATGCCTTAGACTTTCAAGACTTGAGAATCCCCATAATCATCAATTTTTATTATTCTAAGACCAACATTTCTGAAAATGACTCAAATCAAGGCTTAGCCAAGGCACTACCCATGGTCAACCTATGAGTTTGTAACTTGAAACAAAAACTACATATTCAAGAGGAAGATGTTGAGATAATCTTGGATTGTGTCAAAATTTTGGGATCTAATTTGAGGAGATCAGTCTCAATTTTGAATCTCATTTCTTCATCCACTTTACCAAACAAATCTACAAGTTTATCCCAAGCGCCTTTAGCATCGTTTATGGTTTTGATGTGATACATGACAACTTCAGAAACATTTCTCTCAAGACTCCTAAAGCTTTAAAAAAATTGCATGACCAATTACCTACTATGACAACATCATCATTAGCAGGTTTTTTTAATTGTACCATCCACATAAGGATTTAAACCTTTAACCATTAACTGGCTCCATACATTATCTTTCCATGTAGCATAGTTATGTGGAGTTAATTTTGCAATAGAACCCATGATGTAAAATGAAAAAGAGAACAAGAAAGAGAGAGACACCAACACACAAAACACCCCTCTGATTCACTCAATCAAAGAACCCCCCCCCCCCCCCCAAAATAAATAAATAAATAAATAAAAATTGATGATTTTGGCACTTTATAGCTAGTGCGTGTACAATTGCCACTTGTCAAAATGGATCAAAGTGGACTTCTGATTTTGATGTTTACAATAGAAAATATGAATCTATAGAAAACTCAAGAAGATAAGACATAAGATCCCTCAAATATCTAATCAATTACAAGTGCCAAAATAGACCATATTCTAAAAGTATTATGTCCACTTAAAATTTCCCCAAACTGATACCAGATCTGGAAAGTAAACGAAAAATCATGCACTTTCAAAAAAATTGCACCTGAAAATGTGTTTGTATGAGCCTGAACAAAGCCTCTAAAGTTGCAAAAATAGGGATCAGATAGGCACAGTCACCAAAAACTACAGTTTCTGCAAAATACGTGACCCAAAACCAGAAAATAACACCACCATTGAAAAGTTGAGGAAATTCTAGCAAAAATAAAAAAAACATTGTACTCAATTTGGAGCTCGGATGACCAAGTTATGGCATCCCAAAGTCAGACTACAAAATTAAAACTGCATATGGTGAGGGCTAAAAAATTTTGAAACCTGCTGACATCAAAGGTTTGTTGTCTTAAATTTTACAGTCAAATAATCGTCACATCAAAAGAAAAATCAGCCCAATTGACAAATGTACGACCGCCAATTTTAACACAGTAAAACTATGAAAAAATATATATATTTTTTAAAATACCCATTTGTCTCATGCGTCACATGGCAAGTCTAGATTTGGTGCCCTACGTCCATGTGTGTGTGGGTTTCTTGCATGGCCTGATAGGTGGTGCAGGTGTGTTGTGGTGGCGCGAAGGAGGTCGAGTCACTAATGGAGGTGTTTGAGGAGCAGGGGAGGTGAGCAGTGGGTGTGGGATATTTATCCCACATTCATGGTGCTTACAGGTTTGTCACCATTTAATAATCGCAGAGCTGACAAAGAATATAAAATGAGGTCGGGCTCATTCAGGTCACCAACTTGGGGTTTTCTTGGGTTGACTTCTGGCTCGAGTCGAGGCCCGACTTAGGTCATCGACTTGGGTCAGGATCGACTCGGGTGCTGGGTCGAAGCCCGGGTCGAGTAGCTGACGTGGGTCGGGATCGGCTCGGGTGCTTACTTGTGGAGTTGACCTAAGACAAAATTCAACACAGAGGCCTAATAGGCCAATTTTTTTGTCAGGTCCTAAATTTGAACAATATAGTAGATCCAAAAAAATAATTAACGAAAATTGAAATAAAATTTAGATCTAAAGTAGAAATTGCCAAAAATATTACCCAATTTGAAGATCAAGCCTTAGAGGTCCGATTTGCAAAAAAAAATTACTTCAAATTTGACTTTTTCCCAAGGTAGGAAAATTTATAGACAAAATTTATGGAAACAGCCACCCGGATGCAATGGTGAGGTCTCATCTTGCTCAAAATGCTCCCACAAAATGTTGATCTCAGATTTGGTTCGTGGCCCTCCACAAGTCGAAGCAATCAATGGCTCTCTAATGACTATGCAATAAAGACTCATATGGCTCTGATACCATGTAAGAATTTTCCCAAGGCAATGAATGTAATTCCAAGATCTAGAAGCTCGAGAGATAGCACAAACAAGAGAGACAAGAAAATATGATCAAATGAATAATTCAATAATGATCAAATGATAATGGATAATATATGTATACAATGTAGATGTGCCTAAATATATAGGCAATGTATGATAAATAGAAGATACGCAAGTGATAAGCTATCAAGTAGACATGGTGGAATCACATGTCCACCAAAGGTGGATCATCTTCCATTGTACATCAAAGTATGTGAAACATGTGCAACAATGAGAGGATGATAATGTGATAAGAGCACTAAAGGTGGATCCCACACACAAAGAGGTATGTGATGACAACTATCACACCCAAAGTGGAAATTCTCCTAACCATGTGCTAAAAAAGAAATGCAAACTCCTAGATGTCTCAAAGACAACTAATATGCAAATGCATTATCCCAAGTAAACTTAAGTAAAGTGTAATTAGTAAATTCTTAATTACACCAACAAAAATGAATACTAACCAGCATAAATAGAGAATTATAGATTTGATAAAATAACATTGAACACAAACCTATAAGGGAGAATTGGAGAATAATCTCTCACTGAAATCCAAGCTCAAAATAGAAATAATAATTTGCTAGGTGTCATCATCCTAATATGTCCAAAAATTCTAAAAAATATCCAAAAAGGTGTCTAACTAATTCTCTGAGGATTGAGTGCAAAAATAAGAGAGAGAGAGAGAGAGAGAGAGAGAGAGAGAGAGAGAGAGAGAGAGAGAGAGAGTTTGTGTTGTATATGAGCTTTTCTCAAACCCCTGGAGGATTCAACCTTCCCTACAACAAAAATATTTAGAATAACCACTAATCTAAAGTAACTAACATTGAATCACAATGATATACTTTCTCCAATGAATTCTCTTTATCTTGAAGCCTTCATGAAAGGTAGATGATGCTAGGAAGGGAGCTCGTGTATGTCTTCACTCATGAAGGAAACGTATAAACTTGATCATGGATGTCATATTCAATGATAAACTTCCTCAATACTTGAATCTCCCTTTTTAGTGCCTTAAAAATGACTGAAAATCTTCCTCTGATACTTAATAAGAGATGAATCCTTGATATATGATGATGAAAATGAGGAAGGGGGGGCCTTCTTTTATAGTGATTTTCAAGAAAATGTGTGAAAACCCTAAAGCATGCCTAAATGGATAATATTTTTTTGCTCACCAAAATCTGTTTGTTAACATATTAAAAAATGGGCCCTTTTTGGTTGGACATTACCACCTAGCACCATATTATAGGGGGCCTATCATTGAGAGTCTAGTCCTAGAGGGCTAGAAGATAGCTCAACAAAACCAAAATGGCATTATGCTAGCAATGTCATGCCTTGGGATGAACAAGATTAGTCAAATTAGAGAGCATGAAATCAGGAGCACCAAAGTGAGGGCTAGGTGAGTGTGTAATTGTATGCGGATGCAATTTATGATACTATAGATATGTGTGTAACCATTGCACCTTGTTTTGATGCAAATACTAGTTAATGTTAATTTTGGAAGCAAATATTAGGGTTATGATATTTAATTTTAGGAGCAACAATGGAGAATATTTTAATGTAGTATTAAAATGTGTTGTTTGGGTATGGAGAATTAGGTAATTTGGATATATCCTCTATAAGGAGTCCTAAAAATGATGTCTTTTTAGTTGATCTAACTTAAACTTTATTAGAATTTATGTTCTTATAACTATAACTTTAGACATATTATTTTTACCTTATATGTGATATATGATAAATATCATGTTGTGTGATGTTTATGGTTATTTATGATGGCATAATGTTATGAATGAGAATAGTGTGTATGGATATCTCCTTGGTGAAACTAAATTGAAACCTTAGGAAAAAAAAACCCGCAGCCAAGCCAGGAGGTACCTCTATTGTAGCCTTATGGAAAATGTCAAAGGTACCAGTTGACATAGTAACTCACATCTATGCTGACATTTTATTGAAGATCCAAATGTATGAGCAAACTAAAGAACTGGCAGTATAGTTGATTGTTACATTTATTGATCCATGCATATCTCACATTATTGTGTGATGAGAGTTTGAGTTTCAATAAGACTCTACCAATACTGGTAGTAAGGAGTTGTTACTTCATAGATTGGTTGAAGAATAAGTCACCCTTGTCTTAAAAGGAGAGTCACATATTTCAACATAGCTTGATTATAATTGTGATCAATCTCTCTTAGATTGTTTATAAATTTCAAATTTACCAAGAGTTGAGGATGATCATGCTATGTTGGATTCGGCATAAATAACACAAGTAAAAGTTATAAGTTATTTTCAACTATCATGTATTTTTATCAATCAAATAAATGTGAATGATTAGATGTTGAGGTGAAATAAATTATCGTTTGTCCTAGATTACATCCCCTCAAGCAAGAGCCTCTTGAGTTGAAGTAATTATCCTTCTAGATTAATTATATTAGTTTCATATATCAAATTAGTAGTTAATTTGTTAATGTTCAACAACTTCCTAAAATAACAATTAATTTGTTGACTACTTTAAGTATTGTTACACTCTTATCATGACATTTAATTTTTAAGATACTTAGTTGATTTGTGTAAGATTGGAAAGAAGTAAGGTTTAACTATTGAAGTCAAACAATCTGCTCACGACCATAACTGTGTTGACTTGTTAGTTACTCACAACCACTATCATGTACACAAGACCCCTATTTCAATATGATGTCTACTTTAATTAATTATATTATTTCTAGATTAAGTTAATTACATTAATTAATAGGTGAATTGGGAACCCCTCTATTGCGCATACAATTTCAACATCATCTAAATACACATGTCCCTATTTGATAATTAAATGATCCTTCCTAAAAGCAAAAGCTTACTTAATTGAGGATTAGTTACCTCGTTAGGATTGTGCATTAGGCTATTTACACCAACCAATTGTATATAGGAAAGACCAAACATTTTTGGCATTGTTGTCAGGGATGGTGTTAAGGCTTAAGATTCCTAAAATATATTTGCTTTCATACTATTAGCTTATATTAGGATAAATGTCTTCTATTTAGCACTAGGACTGGTAGACTTCAATTTCAATTTAAAACTTTTCACTAACAAGTGTAGGAAAGCAACTCATAATCTCAAAATTTATATTGTGTGTGTCAACAAAGAGATTATTTAGGAAGGTTTTTTTCCTCTGCTAAGAGCTTAGAAGACACAATAGCTACAATCACAAGATCATCAAACCTCTATAAGTTGGCAAGAGAACTAGAGGACACCATAGATACAACAAGAGGTGGCTCAGATCCTTTTGAGGAACCTTTTCAATTGGACCCCTATGAGGGAAATGAATAATAACCCTCTAATAGTTGACGAGGAAGTGGAAAATCCTACAAAATTGGTTGTCTTTGAGTTCCTTGTTTCAGACCTAGAAATAGTTGTGCTAAAAAACATACCCCCATCAACCTTGCCCAATTTTGATGGTCTCGTCACAAAGGATCCTAATGCTTTCTTTGTTTGAAATTTATGTGTTATACCACAATTATTATTAAAATGATATTGATTCCCACATAATTAAGCTCTTTCCAACTAGCTTAAAGGATGCTTCCTTAATATGCTTTATGGGACTAGGTAGAAACAACGTCACTAGCTATGAGAAATGAAGGTGAAGTTCTTGTAGAAATATCAAGACTATTGTAGGGGTGGAGATATGAAGATGAAGTACATATGTGGGATGTCTCAAAGGGAAGGTGAACTCCTTTAAGAATGTGCTAACAAGTTTCATTATTATTTTTTGAATAAATCTAGACAGGACAAACTCTCTTAAATCTCTTAAATTGGTATTTTTAGAGGATTTAATGAAGAATGTATTGGTTCATTCAATCTAACGAGAGGTGAATACATCTCAAAAGTTTCATTTGATGATATATGTAATATTTCCATACACTATTCTAGGTCTAGACTGAGGAAGAATATGAGCCCTAGACTTCTCCCTACTTCCAAGACCTCCAATGGTGTCTCTAGAACAAAGCTCAATAATCTTATACTTGACATGAAGGAAGGTATTATTAGCCACCTTGTTGTACAACTAGGTGCTTCGAATATCAAAAAGAAGCATCATTAGGCTAAAGTTGCTCTTATATAATAATGTCCTCATTGTAGATAGAAGAAGACTAACTATATGTGCAAAAGAGTTACTACTATTTTAGAAGACACGAAAAATGCATCATGAGTTCCACACATTAGAGGATGAGGAAGTGGAAGGGCTCTATATTTGTCAAAGAAATTCATGGAAATATAGACAATAAATTCCCCTTGATCCACTATCGTATAAAAATGCATTATATGGGTTCAATCCAAATGTTCCATAATGGAATAATCAATATTGGAATGACATGGCTAATCAATCATGGCAAGGTAGTTCCCCTTCTAACTAGGAAGAATAGAAAGGGATATGGCCATAAAAACCCCAATATTGTTTCCCTAATTTCAACAAGTATCAAAATAACCAAAATCCATGGTCACAACCATAGAGAGGGAATCAACAATGATAATAGTCCAATATAACCTACATGCAACCACAACAAAGTTTTTAACCACATCTTGCTTTCATGCCTAATACAACCCTACAATAACCAACCATTATGCCCAATCAAAATACATTTTCTCTGACATAGAAAAGATCCCCACAAAATTGTTTGATCAATCTATACCTAATGCTAATAATAAGCCTATTAAACAAGCTTACTCTAATGAGGCCACACAATATTCAACTTATGTAGTTGAAATAAATGTTTTCCATCTCCATTCAAGATATACTCTTGTTAGTCCTACATCCCCTTAAATCATTTAGTTATCTAATGATTAACCAACATTAGATGTCGCTAGCCAAGTACAACTAGAACAATCTCATGTCCACAAGGAAACCACCAAAGAACCCTCATTTACAAAAAATATTGGTCACTCAAAAATATCATCTTGAGCTTGAGTTTGACTTTATAGGACAACTCAAGAATGTGTGTGTCAAGATCCCTCTAATCTAATCCATCAAGGATCTCCTTATCTGTACTAAGTGTTAGAATTAAAACTGATGGACTACTTGGAGAACAAAATGAGAGAATGTGATGATGATCACTGAGCTATTGAGGTATATTTGAGATATTAGATCAATTGTTATATTGTCATTGATGTCAATTGGCTTTGACTTTACTTATCATGTGTATTGTCTTAAAATGGAAGCACTTCCATGATAAGAGCGTTTAGCCCTTCAATTAAGTGGTTTGGGGTCATGTTAAGCGCCTTGATCAAGTCTTTACATGTATCTAGCTTTTCCCCCTGTTCTGCTTTCCTTTGCACCTGATTTTCACTTCATATCTGCATTTCCTAGCATTCTGGGTCAAGATCTTGAGGTTTTTGACCATAAGGTCAAAGTCGACCTTATGGGGTCAAATTCGACCTCTATCCTGACCTAGTCAGGATCGACCTCGACCCTGACCTGGTCAAATACAATCTCATCCTTGACCCCTTGTCCAAATTTCAAATTTCCTTGATTTTCGAGTGTCGAGTTTCGAGGATATTTGTTTTCCCACCTCCGAGTCGGCCATTTTGGGTTTCATAATGGTAAATCCTTTAATTTAATTTAATCTAGGTATATTTTCTAAAGGCTAGGACCTAATTGGGATTTAATTCTCCAAGGTGGCCCCTCTAGAGGATTGTGCCCTAGTTCACTATAAAAGGAGGCCTTCCTCTCTCATTTTCTCCATCAAGTTTTATCATCTTCTTTTGCCATCAAGCTCTCAAGTACAAACAAATGAATTCAAGCAAGCCTTCAAGAATTCAAGTGTTCAAGCATTCATCCATCAAGGAGATCTATTGTTAGCCATTGAAGGATTCAATCTCTTTGGAGCCCCCTTGAAGATCCATCCTTCTACATTCATCCAAGCCTCCTCATATGCAAAGATCAATTCAAGATTGGTGTTGAAGATCAAATGCTATTGATTTTAGACATCCTACATTCATTCTACATCCATTGAAGCATTCCTACTTGTGGATTTGAGGATTTGAATCCTCTACAAGGACTTCAACATAAGCGAGGTGAATTGTTTCAATTACTTTGTTTATGCACACTACATTTCAATTCAATTTCAAGGTTAATTCCTATATTAGGGTTTGACCAAGGCAAACCCCCCATACAAACAAAAACCCCATTTTTTTTGTAGGTACAAGTGCATAATTTTGGATTTGGATACCTTTTTCAGTGAACTTCTGAAATCTGCAAACAAAGTCAGAATTGACCTTCAAATAAAGAATGTAGCCTTTGACCTTTTATGAGGGTCAAAGACTACCTGTTGTCAAAAAGATAAAAGATTTATGGGTTTTCTTCATCTCGACATTTCTAGTCCAAATAAAGGTTGAAGAATTGCTCGAAAGTACACACAGACATAAAAAATTGGCATTTTCTAGATTTGCCCTAATTTGAGGTTAGTACTTGTATTTCAATTATTTTGGATTTCAAGCACAATTCTCCATAGGAAAATATAGGGGTTTTTTCTCTCTCTCTCTTTCATATTCTCCATAGATTGATTCGATTGTGCATTAACCTTTTGGTTGATCAAATTGGATCTCTCCTTTGGGAATTTAGATTTAGGAGTGGATCTCATATTTCCTCTATACATTTATATATTACACATACATTTACATTTGAATAGGTGTGATTCCATTTTTCCCCTATTCATTTGGTGAACCCGACATACTTACTCTCCTTTATTTTGTGGAATTGGATGCCCAATTATGTTTTGTGGTGTTATATTTCCTTTTATCTTGTTAGTATTAGATTTCTCTTTTGTGTTAGATCTTGCATGCTAATTATATTTCCAAAATACAAAAATATTTGTGTTTTATGTGTTCTTAGTTTAGTTCATTTGCATTACATTGGTTTATGAGCTTTACTACTACTAGTCCTACTTATAACATTCCGGTTAGAAGAAGTCATAGACTCATTGGTGCCTTTGATCCTGAATCTTCCTCTCCTTTCCTTAGGGTCCTGAATGACAATTTGATTCTTCATGATTCCAATCCTATTATGGAGCAAAACTCTACTCACTCATCTCATGATGAGGATGATGCTTTAAGAGTTCCTCCTGAACAAGTTTAAAAACTTTCAACTAAACTTGATAAAATGGGTAATTGGCTTATTCAAGAGAACCATAATCAAGATTCTATTCAACCTATAGAAGCTCTTAAGAAAGTTCTCCATGATAGTGATCAAGGTGTTAACCTCTTGCGTGGTATTACTCACCTTGTGCATTCAAATGTTAAACCTTTAGCTCAAGAAGCTCAAGATTTAGGGTTGATTCCTCCTATCACTAGTGTTGAACCTCCTTCTAATCTTTTACCTAGTATTCCTCCCTATACTCCTTCTTTGGTGACTGCGATGGTTCCCTCTATTCCTATGAGTGTTCCTCCTATGTCCCTTCCTACATCACAACCTTCATATCATAATGTTCCTTTTACTTATTCCAATCTGCTTCCAATTATAGTTCCTAGTATTCCTCCAGTTGTGTCTTCTATTCCTGCAACGTCTTACACTTTACCTAGTGTGTCTAATGTTGCTACTCCTACTATTTCCTCTAATGATTCAACAATCATTAGTTTGGCTCAAACTGTGTCATCCTTACACAACAACTTGCTTCTTTAACTCAAAACAAGTTTAGTATCCCTACATGTGACATGGGAAGTCCTTTGTCCTTGGATATTATTCATACTCTTGTTCCTCAGCAAGTCGATATGCCTCATCTTGAGAATTATAACAGAAAAGGAGATCATATTCATCATGTTAAAACATTCCAAATCCTTTGTAGTGATTATACTCATGACCATAGGATTTTAGCCAAACAGTTTGCTAGAACTTTTCGTGACAAGGCCTTACAATGGTATTGTTCCTTGCCTCCCTATTCTATTGATTCCTTTCCAAAACTTGCTAATGCCTTTATTCAACAATTTCAAAACAACATTAGCCCGCAAGTGTCTTTGACTGATTTGATGCATTGTAAACAAAGTGCTAAAGAAAAATTAACTGAATTTATTGGTAGATTTAAGCATTTGTATGCTCAGATTTCCTATCATGTTCCTGATATTGATATTCGACGTATGTTTATTTCAAATTTGCAAAAGGATATTAGAGATAAGATTATGCTTACTGAATTTACCTCTTTTCAACAACTTTGTGTAGCCCTTCATCATTATCAATTACAAGTGAGCTAATTTGAGAGCAACACTCCAATGGCTCCTGTTCTAGTTGATAAGAGTGATGTTGCTCCTAATCCAAATAAATTTCAAAAATTCAACAACTATGTCAAGATAAAAAAAACAAGCGAATGCAGTTGTTGATCAAGTTGTTGTTGTATCTCACAATGCCACTTCTGCATCCACTGCTTTTCGATTAAATCGTACATTTACTCCTCTTTTCGAACCTTTACATGCTATTATGAATAGGTTGTTAACTGCTAATATGATTACTTTACCTCCTATTTGACCTCTTTTACCTGTTACTATTGCCTCTAAATATTTTGATCAAAATGCTTTTTGTCACTATCATCGTCAGAATGGTCATGATACTAAGAAGTGTTATTCTTTAAAACATAAGGTTCAAGACTTAATTGACTCTAATGCCTTATCTATTGATAATCTTGATGGTAGTGGAAACAAATTTGTCTCTCCTAATCAAAACCTTCAAATCTATATGAATCCTTTACCTACGCATGATACTAATACCATTGCTCAACCATTTGTTGTGAAAATTATGTATGACTCAAAGATGGATGATCTCAATCATGTTGTTAATCAAGTGGAGCATGTTGGTCAATTTGTATCTCCACCTCAACCTCAGATTCAATCTCAAGTTCAATCTCAACCTCAACCAAAACCTAAACCTAAACTGAAAACTCAACCTAAACCTTAACAACAACCTAAGAATAAACGACCTCAGGAACTCTTGATTACCTTTGATGACTCTAAGACTATTAAGGCTCCCGATGGTCCCCTTTACATTTATGCTAGGATTTCTCAGAAACCTACTTGTGGTTGTCTTGTTGATCCTACATCCTCAGTCAATGTTATTACTAAAGAAAATATTTTTATGAAAATATTACAACGTGATTCTTATGATACACTGGATGTGTGGATTCAAACTTGTAATGGTTTTCTTTACCCATAATTTGGTTCTATTACTTTACCGGCTGAACTTTGTGGAAAAATTGTGAACACTACCTTTGTTGTGGTTCCTACTTCTGATCAATTTCAAGTTAAGCTAGGTTTGCCTTGGTTGAATGCCATGCATGTTGTTGCTTCACCTATCCATAAGTGTCTTAAGTTCATTTGTGATGAATAAGTGAAGATGATTAATCATAATTTATATCAACCTTCTAGGCCTAGAGATTGTGCCACTCTTGATTTTTGTTGGCCTTCATTACCTAATCCATGTCCTCCTCGACCTGATAATCTTTTTCATTCATATCAAGCTTATAAACATCGTAAGATTCTTGAGTTAAGCATACCTCCTATGGATCTTAATTGTGGTATTTTGCCTACACCTTCTATACCTCCTTTAATTATGGCTTCTAGTTCTGTTAATTAAGTTCCCTCTATCGCTCTTCCTAAAGAACCTATCAAAGATCCTATGATTGTTCCTCCTATTGTTGATAATCCTATTGATCTTCCTAAAGAACCTGTGAAGGATCCTGTGATTGTTCCTCCTAGTTCTTAACCTGTTTCAAATAAATCAAAACATAATCGCTCTGCTAATGAACATCATAAAAAGCGTCATGCTCATGCTAAAGCTCGTAATTCTATTCTTCAAAGATCTCTACCTTCTTCTGATAAACCTATGCATGATGTGTTAGAAGAAGTTGTTACTAATGATGATGTTAATATGCATGATTATGATGATTCTATTCATATCTTAGATCCTATTTTGATTAATTTGGATGAAGAAGATACTCTTGATGATACTGATGATGTTAATGATGAATATGAGACTACTGACATTGACATTGAATTACCTAATATGCTTTCATCACAATTAACTCTTACACCTAGTGTCGAACATTGTGATTCTCAAGAGGATCCTTGTTTGGAACTGGCTATCATTTCTACTATGTTGGATATAGTCCCTCTTGCGAGTTACCTGCCTTCCCTAAATGATATACAACAAGATGGGGAGAGTAGGTGACATGCTTGATCGGCTTGTCCTTCGTGGTAGCTTTATTGTGTGTTTGCCTATTGTACTGTGCTTCTCCCGTAATGTGTTTGCTAAATGTTGTTAGATTCTTTTATACAATCCTTGTTACTCAGTTGGTACAAGGTGATAAAGGAATCGAAACTGTTGTTCAAATTCCTCTATATGTATCTCTATTATTTTATGCATTGTTCCATGTTATGTTTTAATTGTGCTATTCTTCGTGAATGTTTCCTTGTGTAATCTGCTTGGATTCAACATATGGTAGAACTAATTCTTTTTTCTCTCCATGTCATGGCCCGAAAAGTTTCTCCTTTGTATAATCTTTTGTGATCTTTCCTCCTTTGTGATCATAGTTCTACTTTCTTTGGGGAATGATGTCAATTCATTTGTAATAATATCATATATAAATTATCTTATGATCATACTTACCCCATAGTAGGTAGATCCCTTATGTGTTCTCTGTATGTTTCTGTGATATTTCCCTTGATTTGTCTTCATCTGGGGGCATCTCGATGTGGAAATGTAATCAGTGAAGTTGTTTATGTTTTCGTTAAAGTGATTGCTCTTGTTAAAGTGTTAGCAATGACTTTAACACGAGGGCATACACTCTGCTCACCTGTTGCACACACACACTTTTCAATACGCGCATATTTTTCAAGATACCTTTTCTCCCTTTTTGGATTAGTAACTAATCCTTAAAGCATGGATTCATATTTTAGGATCTCTTGATCCCTCCAGTTTCAAATATACATATATTTTGATCCCTTAAGGTCGGAGGTGTCCTTAAGACTGGATCTCTTTAGTTTTTTGGTTTTATTCTTATGGAATAGAATATTCCTAAGGGTGAATCCTTGATGGGTTGACTAGTGAGTAGCCACATTCACTAGGCAGTTCAATTCCATCTTTCTAGTTGCATCATTTCCTTGTGTGGTTCATAATGGGACATACGTTCTCATTGGGAGAGGTAATCACACCCTTTCTTTCTCTCTTTAGAGATGTCTCTCTTATTGTGATCTAGGAGTTGACGAAGACTTGAGTCCCTGGGGGCTTAAGGTTTATCCCTTTGAGTAAGTGGTCTGGGGTCATGTTAAGAACCTTGATCAGGTCTTTGCATGTATCTAGCTTTTCCCTTGGTTTGCTTTCCTCTACACCTGATTTTTACTTCATATCTGCATTTCCTAGCATTCTGGGTCAATATCTTGAGGTTTTTTACCATAAGATCAAAGTCAACCTTATGGGGTCAAAGTTAGGATTGACCTCAACCTTGACCTAGTCAAATACAATCTCATCCTTGACCCCCTGTCCAGATTTCAAATTTTCTTGATTTTCGGGTGTCGGGTTTCAGGGATATTTGTTTTCCCACTTCCGGGTCGGCCATTTTGGGTTTCAAAATGGTAAATCCTTTAATTGCATTTAATCTAGTTATATTTTCTAAAGGTTAGGACCTAATTGGGATTTAACTCTCCAAGGTGACCCCTCTAGAGGATTGTGCCGTGGTTCACTATAAAAGGAGACCTTCCTCTCTCATTTTCTCCATCAAGTTTTATCATCTTCTTTTTCCATTAAGCTCTCAAGTGCAAGCAAGTGAATTCAAGCATTCAAGCAAGCCTTCAAGCATTCAAGTGTTCAAGCATTCATACATCAAGGAGATCCATTGTTAGCCATTGAAGGATTCAATCTCTTTGGAGCCCCCTTGAAGATCCATCCTTCTACATTCATCCAAGCCTCCTCATATGCAAAGATCAATTTAAGATTGGTGTTGAAGATCAAATGCCATTAATTTTAGACATCCTACATTCATTCTACATCCATTGAAGCATTCCTACTTGTGGATTTGAGGATTCAAATCCTCTATAAGGACTTCAATATAAGCGAGGTGAATTGTTTCAATTACTTTGTTTATGTACACTACATTTCAATTCAATTTCAAGGGTAATTCCTAAATTGGGGTTTGACCAAGGAAAACCCCCCATACAAACAAAAACCCCATTTTTCTTGCAGGTACAAGTGCAAAATTTCAGATCTGAGATTAGATTTGAATACCCTTTTTGGTGAACTTCCGAGATCTGCGAACAAAGTTAGAATCGACCTTCAAATAAAGTATGTAGCCTTTGACCTTTTATGAAGGTCAAAGACTACCTGCTATCAGAAAGATAAAAGATTTCTAGGTTTTCTTCGTCTCGACATTTCCAGTCTGAAAAAGGTTGCAAAATTGCCTTAAAGTACACACAGACATAAAAAATTGTCATTTTCCAGATTTTCTCTAATTTGAGGTTATTACTTGTATTTCAATTATTTTAGATTTCAAGCACAATTCTCCATAGGAAAATATAGGGTTTTTTTCTCTCTCTCTTTCATATTCTCCATAGATTGATTCAATTGTGCATTAACCTTTTGGTTGATCAAATTGGATCTCTCCTTCAGGAATTTAGATTTAGGAGTGGATCTCATATTTCCCCTATACATTTATACATTACACATACATTTACATTTGAATAGGTGTGATTCCATTTTGCCCCTATTCATCGTGATAGTTGCAAATATCTGAAGGAGGCGATGTTGGTGAAGGAAAGAAGATATTAGCATGAAGATGAGATGTATGAATAAGTTATGAATAAGGTATTCATTGGGCAACTTATTGATGAGTCTATGATAATATGATAGTGATTTGATCGACTTACATGATTCTACTTAGTGTTGAAGATCAATAATGTACAAAGTACTTTGGTTAGTATATGAAGAACTTAGTGTACACTGAGGAGATGTAGTGTACACCGAGTGTAGTATTAATCAAGCAGGAAGAAACTAATATATCACGGTATTGACCGAGTAGGAGAAATAAGGAGGAACATGTGATTGTCGACATGTGACGATGAGCTAAATGAATCTAAAAGATTCCAAGGATAAAGATAAAGTTTTTTATGAAGATCTATGGCTAGAAAAATTCAAGGATGATCAGATGATGAAGACTAAAAATATTTTAAGGCACAAGTTCTGAGGAAGGTTAAAGAGGCAAAATCAATGATGGATATTAAGAGGCAAAATCTATGGTTGAAATGAAAATGGTTTAACATGTCTATATAAGGAGACAAGAAATTTAAGAAAGTGGAGAGAAGAGAGAATCACATGAGGGATGTAAATTGCTAGTGCATACATGTGAAGTGTACACACTAAATAGTGCACTTCTCTAAGTCATTACTTCCAAGGGAATCCATGAATGAGAAACCTTGAGAAAGTGACCTAGAGCTCCTTAGGCATGGAGTCACAAGGATGTTGATGGGGCTCTCATCTAGAGCTATTGAAGCACGCAACCTTGCTAGTAAACCACACAATGGGAGATTCAAAGAGACAAGGGCAAGAATTCCAATATCCTCAAGACTCAAGAATGGAAATGCAACGCAACTATGCTAAGAATGAAGATGAAAGCTAAGCTATGAAATGAAAGTATTACAAATCCTTGCTAATTAAGCTATGTGAGCTAATCTAAAGCATAAAGGAAACTAAGCTAGAAAGCATAAACATGAAGCTAAGATGAAAAAATAAAGCTATAATGCAAGAATGAAAACTAAGTGCATGAAGATATCCAAAGCTCCAAAGTCTCTAAGAAATCCTGCAGCATAAAATTAGTATTCAAAGTTGGGGTCTTAGAATCAGAAAAGAGCTCTCCTTTTAAAGGAATTGAAAAGAAATGGACCATGGAGATTAAGAGGCAAAAGATTTAATCAAGGGTGGAGCTTGAAAGAGGAACAATCCATGTGCACAAATATCCTCCAATGAGAAAATAAGAGTTGACTTTTTATGTCCATATAAGACAAAAAGACCTTTTCTTCTTTTTATAAAATAAGAATAATGTTTTTTTTGTGCAACTTAAGATAAGAGGAAAAGTGGGGGCTTTTTATTTAATAAAAAGGGAGGAAATTCCTTTTAAATAAATAAAGACTTAGGATAAAATGGTTAGCCCATAGAAAATAATTGAATAAATGATAAAACCAGGATTTGATCAAGGAAATTGATATTGAGTTGAAGATGTTGATTTAGGAAATTGATAAATTGCTGAATGGGGGCCCAAAGTCTAGGCAACCATTTTAGGGTGCATACATTTGCCCCTCTTTGACTAATGTGAGATCGATTTGGGATCACATGTGGTCAAAGAATGAAATTGAAATGTGAGATCAATTTGGAATCACAAAACAACCTAGGTGTGTGTTCGACGAATGGGAACACATTAGGATAAAGATAAACATAAGCTGACAAAGATAAGCTGAAAGACAAGACCAACACACCTGTGAATAGAAGATTGTCAAGTCTCAAATAAGAGATTAAAATATCAAGCAAGGTTGATTAATAAAGCTGAATCAAGGATTAAAGCTGATAGGTACTGCCCCCTCGGAATCAAAATCAAAATCAGGTAGAGGAGAAACAACAAAAGGATAAACTTGATCAAGTCACTAGAAATCATAATCGAAGGTGAAAGATGAAAGGATAACCATCAAGCAGGAAAGACATGGCCCGGTTTGACTAGGTTTGATTGGGAAAGATATAGGATAAAAATAAAGTCAAATCTTAGAGAGATGAAGTGAATGAAAATGAATGAAAGACTAGAAGGTTGAAAGATATGGTGATGAAGAAATGAAGATGCCCCAACAAAGATCAAAGGATTAGGCCTCAAATGGTCAGCCAATTGTGTAGAAGAAGGAGAACTTTTGAAATGTGATTTTGACTATCAAGATGAACTTGGATTTCGATTTCGATCCTAAAAATGGATCCAAGACATCGAAATTAGCTAGGGGTACAATTTTTGTGCAATTTTGAGGTGTTTTGAAAGTTGGTCAAAAAGTCAAAATGCTATAAAAGGGGGTAAAAAGGTCATTTTCAAAATCATGTCTTATTATGATTTGAGAATTTTGAGAGCTCAGAGAGAGAAAATGGCCCAACAAGCAGCGATTCTGGTTCACAAGCATCGATTTGAGCGTGCCCAGTTGCACAACTGGCCTCCACAATATGGTGCCCCGATATGTTTTCAGAAAAAAAACTCACCCTTTTGAGTCATTAATGAGCATTTATGTCATTTTAAAACATGTTTTTAATATTTTTAAAATATGTATAGAGACATACCTTGGGACATTGTCCAGATTTTGGATCCTGCATTGTACTTGTATCATGACATTTTTATATATATGAGATTTACTGGATGTTTGATATACCTTGTGTATTTGTCCCACTTGTGATGGATGTTTTAGTTTTTATATTGTCTTGTCATATTGCTCAAAGTGTATGATATATATGTATAATCTCATAGATGCTTAGTTCTCATGTTTATGATATAGACTCATGTTTCTGAAAATGATCTTTTTGATATAGATATGATGATAAGATTAACCCCTTGTGATGACAAGAAAAGGATATGAAAGACAAGGAGCGAAAGACATGATCGAGAAAAGGAAAGGTGAGCGCAGTTGGCCGACAAGTCCACGAAAGATGAAAAGGAGAGCTCTCTCCATATGAAAGATGCAAAACTAATTAACATGAACCTACAAATGCAAGCTACTATGAAAAGTGGTTTACTTGCAAGGTCACAAAGCTTTTAGACTCTAATATTCATCATCGAGCATTATTGGTAGCATCACAAGATCATACAATGCACACTAGTGTGACTATGTGAATCTGAATATGATCTATATCAGATAGATATGTGGGAATCCCACCTAGGCATCAAAGACATATAGGTCAAGATGACTAGTGCAGTGATATTTTCTAAGTTTAATATGGCAAGATTATACTCGCATCAAGACACAAGGAAAGTCAAGATGGCTATAAGTACGCACTTGCGAAAATAGTCAAGGAGAATACCTTGTAGACCCTAATGTCAAGTGGAACAAGCATAAATGCTAATGATAATTAGGATCAACAAAATATACCCACAAGCATAAAAAGTAATAAAACATGTCCTCATGCCCCCTATCTTCTAGCTCAACATCATCGAAAACTATTAGGGAGAGAACACTCACCAAAGTAATCATCATAGACAACACACAAAGAAATAAATTCAAACAAGTCTCAGCGAGTCGAGTGTTTAAGTGTGTGTGTGTAGGTCATAGAGTCAAACATTGAGTATCACATCTGCCAGTGAGAAGTATCATATCATGCTAGACTGTGGGTAAGATATTTGATAAGTGTTGAGAAACACTTAATGCTAGGGTAGTGTTGAAAAACACAGTTGGGGTGGTGTTCAAAAACACCATTTGCAAATATGTCCTAAAGACCAACACATCCTAGAGACCAAAGCTAACACAGTTATGCCCCCTAGACAAAGACAAAGACCAATTCCAAATCAAGGTAACAAGGTCAAGGCATGATGGTGCAAAGGCCTCAAGTAACACCTGGTTCCAGGTTTTCACCACTTAGAGATTTTTTGATTTTTTCAATTTTTTTGTATTTTTGCTACCAAGGCATATGTTTCCAAGTTTTCACCAAGGCACTTTTTCTATTTTTTTGAACTTTTTTATTTTTTTGTATTTTTTCAGGACTTTATATGCTTTTTAGGATTTTTTCAACATCATATATGAATTTTGTTTTGGATTTTTTTCAAGATCAATAAATATGTACAAAGATGCCCCCAGACAGAATAGGCATCATGGGTAGAACTTCTTGAGATGCAAAATATTGATAGGATCAGGGAGTTGTTCTCCCTCTGGATCAGATAGTAAATAAGCACCTATCCCAAAAGTAGCAGTAATAATGTATGGTCCAAGCCAATTAGGTTTGAATTTTCCCTTTTTCTCTCTATGTTGTTGGTTCTTAGGGTTTTCTCGTAAAATGAGATCTCCCACTTGAAATTCTCTAAGGTGAACCTTCTTGTTGAATGCTTTGGACATATGCTTTTGGTAGACTCTCATGTGATCAAATGATGTTTTACACTTTTCATCTAGAAGTTATAGTTCTTGGAGCCTCATGGCATGGTAGTCTTCATCGGTAACTAGACCTTTGAGAGAGACTCTAAGTGAAGGAATCTCCACCTCTAAAGGTAACACTGCTTCAACACCATATGTGAGGGCAAAAGGAGTAGCCCCTATTGGAGTACGAATACTCATTCTATAGGCCCATAAGGCTGGATTTATCTGTAGGTGCCAATCTCTACCATTCTTGTGAACTGTTCTATGGAGAATCTTGAGAATGGTTTTATTTGAAGCCTCTGCTTGTCCATTTCCTTGCGAGAAGCAAATGGAGGACCAATGTTGTTTTATCTTGAACTTCTTACAAGTATGTTTAAGGTCCTTATTTTTAAACTGACCTCCATTGTCAGTGATCATTTCCAAAGGCACTCCATACCGACAGATGATATGGTTCAAAATAAACAAAGAAACTATCTTGCCTAAGGCAACAGAAAGTGGGACAACTTCTACCCATTTGGTAAAGTAATCAGTAGCAGTGATAATGAATTTGTGTCCACTTGATGAGTTGGGGTGAATCTACCCAACAAGGTCAAAGGCCCAACGCTGAAATGGCCAATGAGAAATAGAAGGAATAAGCTCCCTGCCTGGAGCATGTATCAGGTTACCGTGTTTCTGACATTTTTCGCATGATTTAGCAAAAGCTACTGCATTTGTCTGCATGGTAGGCCAATAGTACCCAGCCCTAAGCAACCTTCAGGCCATGGCAAGACCATTAGAATGTCCTCCATAGATGCTCTTGTGAATGTCAACTAACGCTTGGTCAGACTCATCCTTTTCCAAGCACCTAAGAAGTGTCCCATCTAAACCCCTCCTATACAAATCACCAGAGATAAGGGTATCACGAGAGGCATTTCAGGTCAAGTTTCTTCATTCAGAATGGTTGAAGGTTTCAGGGATAATGCCATCACAGAGATATGAGTAAATGGCACCATAGTGGGATGACTCATGGCTAACAAGGGTACAAACAACTTGGCTTTCTTGGGAGTCATAGATAGGATAGCATAGCTCTTCCACCAGGAATTCAAATCTGGACTCGTGCTATTCTAGCTGAAGGAGTGAAGCCAATGTAGCCATAGCATCAGCTACTTTATTCTCTGCTCTAGGGATTTGTTGAAATGTGACAAAGGTGAAATATTGTCTTAATGAATCAACCATTTTCTTGTAGGGTACCAGTTTTTCATCCTTTGTTTGGTATTCTTCATTAACTTGGTTGGCTATTAATTGTAAATCCCCATAAATATGCAGCTTTATGATTCTCCATTCTATTGCCATTTTTAGTCCATTTGTCAAGGCCTCATATTCAACAATGTTATTTATACAAGGAAACAATAGTTTGTAGGACTTAGGGATTGTGTACCCATGAGGAGAAACAAATAACACTCTTGCTCCTGAACCATTTTGCATGAAAGAGCCATCAAAGAACATCTTCCATGTTCTTGCAGTCATGTACATTATGTGCTCATCTAGAAATTCAACTTGAATAGATATGCTATCTTGAATCGGGAAATCAGCCAGTTGGTCTGCAATGGCTTGTCCTTTTATAGCCTTATGCTCAACATACTCTATGTCAAATTCTGATAGGATCATCATCCACTTAGCAAGTCTACTTGTGAGAGTAGCCTTACCAAGCACATATTTGAGAGGATCAATTTTTGCAATGAGGTGTACTGTATGCGCAAGCATGTAATGTCACAAATTTTGGAAAGCAAACACCACCACTAGGCAAGATTTTTCAATACTAGTGTAGTTGACCTCATATGACACAAGAGTACGACTGATGTAATATATAGCTCTTTCTTTTCCAGTGTCATCAAGTTGAGCCAATAATGCCCCAAGAAGATTTTGTTGCTGAAACATACAATATGAGTGGTTTTCCTGGGATAGGAGGCATTAAGATTGGAGGATTGGCCAAGTACTGCTTGATTTGGTCCATGCTTTTCTGACAATCCTCATTCCAAACACATTTAACCCCTTTGTGTAAAGTCTTATTGAAGGGTTGAGCTCTATCAGCCAATTTTGAAATGAACCTCTGTATAGATTGAAGGCATCCTTGAAGACTCCTCATTTGGCTAATGTTTTTGGGAGGTGACATATCCAATATTGCTTGAACTTTCTCTAGGTCCACCTCTATTCCTTTGGCTGAAATGATAAATCCTAGGAGTTTTCCAGAGGTGATTCCAAATGCACACTTTTTGAGATTTAATCTGAGTTGAAACTGCTCCATATGATCTAGAATGACCTCCAATCGTCTAGGTGTGTATTCCTTTTTTTTATTTTGCCAAGGTGTCATCCACATAATCTTCCATATTCTTATGCATCATGTCATGCAAGATAGTTATCATAGCTCTTTGATAAGTAGCTCATGCATTTTTTCATCCGAATGGCATGATGTTCTAGAAATAGGTTCCCCATGCGCAAGTGAATGCGGTCTTTTCTTGGTCTTCAGGAGCTATCTTGATTTGATTATACCTAGAAAAATCGTCCATTAAAGAATAGACCTCATAACCTGCGATCATGTCCACTATCATATCTATGTTTGGAAGTGGAAAATCATCCTTTGGGCATACTTTATTAAGATCTCTAAAATCTATGCAGACATGAATGGACTTGTCATGTTTTGAAATTGGTACAATATTGGATATCCATTCGGCATAATCAATGGCTCTTATAAATCCTGCATTGAGGAGCTTTTCTAATTCAGCTTTGACAAGAAGAGCTATGTGAGGGTGCATTTTCCTCAACTTCTATTTTATTGGTTTGATACCTAGGGCTATGGACAAGTGATGCATAATGAGATTAGTGTCCAATCCTAGCATGTCTGAGTAGGTCCAAGCAAAATTAATTTTCTTACTTTGTAGGAACTTGGTATATGCCTCTTTTTTTGGTATTGATAGAGACTGAGCCAAATGTACTATTTGTGGAGTCTCTTGTGTACCCAAATTAACTGGCTATGTAGGCTCAACAAGCACTAAAGATCTATCTTGAAAGTAACTTGGGAGATGATCAAGTACCTCATCCTTAGGTGCCTCAGAGAGGTTTTCACCCTCAGATACGTCCTTTATTTTTACTTTTTTCAGTTCTGACACTGCCACACAGTGGTTTTCGCCATCAGATTTCTTATTCTTTTTTTCTTTTCTTTTCATTTTGCGACCAAGGTACTTGATATTTGGTTCTGTCATGCTTGTAGTTGGTTCACTAGTGGAAGAGACTACTAGCTCAAGGGCATTTAGGTAATATGTTATCTCATAGTCATTTTGAAAAGTTGGGAGCTGAGGCTCTTGATAGCGTTGAGACCAATCGATTAGGTGAGGATTGGCAAGGGGTAGGTCAATGACTGGTTCAATATTGTGTATGTGAATGGCATCATCTCTGGTGATTGCAGAGTTAGGATCTGTCAAGTATCCCTCTAAGGTACCCAAATCAGGACTTATCCTACCAAGCGAAGCATCATCCACTAAAGTGACTTGCGAATTTGAGTCCACTAATCCTACACTAGACTCGTTAGCTACTTCAGGTTGGGCACTATAAGCATGAACAACATCAATGTCCATGTCAATTGTAGAACAATCGAAGAGCCATTCCCACTCATATTCATGTGAGTCCACATCTGAATCCTGACTGGGATGTTTACACCAAGCATGTTTGCGTCGTCTGGATGTAGAAGCTATAATGTCACCAAGGGTAACACCCTCTTAAATGCCATTCATATATTGATGTTCTAGAATAGGACCCTCAACATGATCTTCAATAGCGGACTCTTGTTGTTCTAGGTTTGAAACTGTTGGATTATCAACTGGAATATCTGAATCTCCCCACAGGAGATTAGTGGCAGGGACCCAATCTTCACACATGTCCTGCTAATTTGTCAAATTGGGTATGTAGTTTGATTCATCATCACTATATGTCGCAGCAAGGATAGGAGCAGTTTTCTTGTTCTGACTTTCAAAACATAAGCCAACCATTTGTTTAGACCTGCGTCCAAAAAGAGCATGGTCGAGTGGTTCAGCTCTAGCATCTAATATGTGACTAAGAGGACCATGACCTAGATAACCCATGTTTTTGACGAGAGTGTACCCTCTTCCATATGTCCTAGGAGAGGGAGAGAAGTTCTCATTATGCAAGTATATGTATTCTCTATAGATCCAGTCCTTGACAACTACTTCTTCTTTTTCATCCTGGATGGGCACTGAGGACTCTACAAATGTATCAAATAGAGTCATGACTAAAGATGAAGGACGCATCTCTTGTGAAGGTTTTCCATAGGATCTAGGTGAGACTGGCAATTTTGTAAAGGAGTCAATTTGATATCCCCCCATACCAAGGTCTATGGACTTGAACTTATTCTGGCATTATGCTAAAGTTGCATCAAAATCTTCTTCTTCTATGTTGAGAGGGACACAAGTCCTTGTTGAAATTGCATTAACAGATAATGTGCTATCCCTAGGCATACAGACTTCTACTCCATTATAGGGTAACTTAATGCATTGGTGGTAGGTGGATGACACTACTTGTATGTCATGGATCCACGGTCTACCAAGTAGGATATTATATGCTAGAGGACCAGCATCAACAATTTGGAACAAAATGTCCTTTTCCACAGGGCCAATCCTGATAGGAAGGACAGCCAAGCCCTTGGAGCTTCTTTCTACCTCGTCATAGGCTTTAATGGTAATTTTCTTCTGGGTATCAATAACTTGCTCAGAATAACCTAGTATCTTCAACAGACTCAAGGAACAAATGTTGAGCCCAGCACCCCCATCAATCAACACATGCTTGACATGGGTCTTGTGAATCATGACTTTGATATTAAGGGAAAGATTATGCGGATGGCTCAAAGCTTTGTCATCTTCTTCTGAGAATGTTAGGTAATGCAGGCTAGCAAGGTGGTTAACTATGTTATGGAATTGGTCAACATCTATGTTGTTAGGAATATTGGTTGTACACAAAGCATCCTCAATGATACGCTTATGTCTTAGAGACAATTCCAAGAGTTCAAAAATTAAGATTTGAGCTGGCGTTCTTTGTAACCGATCAACAAGATTATAGCTCATTTTAGGGTTGACCGATGACTTGGTGGTGACATTCTTGGATGTCACTTGCTTGGGTTGCTAGACTGGTTGGAACTAGGACCTTTAATAATCATAGGACCTTGACTTTGGCTTCTGGTAACAGCGTTGAGAGCTTGGGATGACCTTTGAGAGTGGGGACCCCTAAGCACCACCACAGGTTCTTCATCACATATAAGAGAGCCCACATCATAACCATAAGAATCTTTGTTTCGCATCATGTTGACACTTTCCTCGACAATCTCAAGCATATTGACCATGTTTTCTGCACCTGTGTAGGTATAGTTGATTTCGGCCTTGCCATTCTTGGGTTTAGAGGTTTCCCCCTTTTCATATTTGGGCAAAGGCTCCTTGAATGCCTTATGGTTTGCATTGGTATTTAACCCATCAATCTAAAATTTACCACTCTCAATAAGATCTTGAATAAGGTGCTTAAGTTTCCAGCAATGCTCAATGTCATGTCCAATGCCATTGTGGAATTTGCAGAAAGCTTTTTCATTCCACCAATGTGGCTTAATGTCAGGTGTGCAAAAATTTGTTGGATCTTGTGGTTGTGCAAGGTTATTGGCAATAAGCATCTTGAAAACATCCTCATAGGAGTCACCCAGTTTAGAAAATTGTCGCCTCTCCTTCTTAGGCTTTTCTTGATACTTTGGTTTATGCTCTTGTTGGTTGGAGGATGTGTTGAGCTTCATAGCTTGGACTGCGCTAGAAAAATGGAGGACTCCTTGATCCTTGGGTTGGGAAGTGTCCATGACTCCATCGTTGATGACTTGCTTATTCTTGTTCCAATGCGAGTGTTTTCCTTTCTCCTTATTAACATTGTTAGTATTCTGACCATTGTTGTTATTGCTATGTTTGGTGAAAATGCCTTTCTCTTTTAGGACATCCTCTATTCGACATGCGGTTTTGACCATAGTATCAAAGGAATCAAAGACCATCTTTTAAACCTCATACCGCATTGTAGGCACCAAATTACTAACAATGATGTCAATCCTTTCATGCTCAGGGATAGTCCTAGAATAGTGGGAGCACAATCATCTCCACATTTGTAAGAAGGTAACAAAGGATTCCCCTTGGTTTTGTTTCAAATTGCACAAGTCCAACATAGTGACTGATCTTGACAAGTTGTATGCAAAATGTTGGATGAATCTATGGACAAGTTCCTTGAAAGTTTTGACAGGAGGGGTTATGTTGGTAAACCACTCCATGGCTTGGCCCTTGAGGCTCCTTGGAAATAGTCTCATAACATAGGAGTCATCTTGGTGAAACTCAAAACTCATGATGTAGAACTGACGCACATGATCATGTGGGTTGCCATTGCCATCATACTTGTCATACTAGGGGGAATTTGACTTTTCTAGGAAAGTCCTTCATACTCACACTTCTGTTGAAAGGATTGGGACAAATAGAATCAAGTGAAAAGGAACTCTTAGGTGCCAACACCTTTTCCATCATATGATTGAGTTGTTTTATCTCTTCTTCTTGAGAGGGTCTTTGTTTCTTGATTCTTCTATCCACATCAAAGTTGTAAGGGACTCTGGCACCCTTGTTAATCAAGCTCTCTAGGAACCTATCCTTGTTTTGATCAAGATACTTCTCCACATATTATTGGAATAGTGGCTCTTGTTGCATTCTCATAAAATTTTGATCATCAAAACTTGCACTACTTCCTCCATGTTGAGAGCCATGATGAGCTCATTGGGAGGGTTGTCTCGAGTTCCTAGGAGGTGTTTGTCTCCTATGTTGTGAAATCCCCCTTCCTCTAGGACTAGGAGATCTTGAAGGGGTCCTTGACCTCCTACTTCTTGGGGTTCTTGAGGGAGTAGAGGGTGGAGAGTTGTTTCCACTGTTGGTACCCCTATTGTTGAATTGATCGTTGAGTTGTTGGGCTAAAAGCATATCTTGTTCCTCTTGAAATGCTTTTCTTCTCAACTCTAACAAGGCTTTTTGCTCTACCTCTAGGTGTCTAAACCTTTCTTCCTTGGCGTCTTGTTCATCCAAAAAAGCTTTCTTTTCACGCTCAATCTTTTAAGCCTTTCATTTGCATATCTTGAGGTTGTTTTGAGTGGCGAGTTGGACCTTGAATGTTTGAACAAGTTGTTAGTGAATGCTGCATTCACATGAGCATCACCAGATTCATTATTTTGGTCTTCATGTTGTGACCATGCATCTTGGTGAGCTTGCCCATAATGTCTTTTAGCTCTTTGATGGGCGTCTAAATATCTTGAGTTAATAGGGGGTGATTCAGGTTGATTGTCATCACCAAATAACATGTTATCTCTATGTCTTTGGAAAATGTCATCAAGAGTTTGATCCATCACTTCTCTCTGCTTTCTAGTCATGGTGTAGCTCATGTCCATATTTGATTAAGAAGGTGGTAAAGAGGTACTCAACTCACTAGGATTGCTCTTTGGGTCAAACCAAGCTTCAGACTCGCTCCTAGGTGATTGATCAAAGATGGGTTCCTTTCCCTTTCTCTTTTGACAAGTTTGGACTAAGGGTAACTGATCAAAGACAACTTGAGGTCATTTTCCTTGACTAATTTGGTATCTTGTCGTAATTGACATGAAAGAAAAGACCCTTGGTGATAAGATGACTTTATGAAACGTTAATACCAAACTAGGATAGTAAAAGTGTTCAATTGTCCAAAAAGAGATGGTGAGATAGAAAGCTACAAGAGGTGTGAACCAACACTACCATAAAGGTGTAGAATAAAAGGATGAGTATCCTAACACATATGGACCAGGAGGATGGATTTAACCAAATATATAATTGAAATTGAAATTGAAATTTTATGGAAGTGAATTTGGACAAAAGAGTACTGAAACTCTCCAAGTGTGTTATTAAAGAATCTAAAGGTGTACTTTTTCAACAAGGATAATTCTTAACTTATCGATGCCAAGCAAGACTACTTTGTAAAATCAAAGGATACTAAGTCAAGGGGTCTAAACACAGGAACCCAAGGTACAAATAGGTTTCTAGCAGTAGAGTAAGTCACCTACTAAAATTTGGTCGACTAAGGAAAAGACTAAAAATTATATAAATCAAACAGACAACAAAAAGACTTTGTGTGACAGTTTCCAGGCAAACAGAATGATAATTTCTGATCAGGCGATATTTCGCACTAAGCAGTGCGATAGTTTCCAGGTAGCCCGTGTGATACTTTCCAAGCAAGCGGTGTGATAGTTTTGCAAGGACGAACTATCGCACGATAAATCTCAGAACAATGTGCAATAAAGTTTCAAGATCGTATGACTCTTGACCAGTGAGTGCTAAAAATTTCAATTTTAAGGGCAATTTGGTCAAAGTTTCAATTTGAAGGTTGGTTTTTTCAATTTCAAGCACAGCACTAGCAGTAATCAGACAAGTTTTCAAATAGTAGGGGATCAAACATGTCATAAAACACTTGGACAAGAGCAAAAGCAACCTTGCCAAGATAAGAAATTGTGATATCAAAGCAATAAAATCCTATGAATGCTACTGTGATGTTTGATATTTGAGAACGTTTGCATGGGTAGATCACAATGAGAACACTCCAAGCACTTACTAGCCTAAAAAGACAATGGCTCAATACTTAACAACTTGGCCCACACTTGATGCTCCATCGCCTCACATAAAGTGGTTTCCCACAATAGATATTGACTTTGTCGTGGAAGTGCCAATGACACAACCAAAGGAACATAGATGGTGAGTAATCTTGGGGTGATCCAGGTTAGTCCACTGGGATCAATCTTTGCACCAAGAAGCTAAGCGGAAAAATAAGGTGGCTTCTATTTATGGTTCTTAGTAAGGGCTTCCGTTCATAATACCCCTCTTGCTCCCCAAAGGGACTCCTTACCTTGCGGCAAGTAACAGACCTCGTGGCCACAAGAGTACCTTAAGCATTATTGCTCAACATTTTTCTCATGGTCACAATCCCATAAGTACTCACATCAAGTAAAGACAAGTACTACATCTACCAAGGTTTTGTGTCCTTGATAGCCTTGAGTTTATAGTGGGTCGGAATAGCCAAAAAAAAGCTTGTCCCCACTTGGGTTGTTCCTCTTGATTGCTCAAGAGCAGGTCCGCTAAAGGATTCTAAAAACTAAACAAAGAGTGGATCAACTTTTGAGTTTCAGGATTTCTGTTTCACCTCAAGGGTGAAGAGCATATTCTCCTAGCTCAAAAATTTCTCCCAAACACACCAAGCAAAGGTTCAATTACCCTCTTGCTTTCAAAATCCAAAGATGGGTCAAGATTTATGTTTCACCACAAGGGTGAAGAGCATACTCTCCTACCACCAAAAGATTCTTACAACAAGATATTAAGTGCTTATGAAAAGAAACAACTAGTATATGCCACACTCAAAATGAAAGTAATGAAACAAACACTTGATTGGTTTTTATGCTTTGGGCAGCCCTGCAAAAACCATTAGTAGCCCTTGTGCATTTGAAGCTTTGACATGCGTTCTTTTAAGCAAATAATTTCAAGCAATGAGAGCACCTACAAGTACAACTTGTTAGCCCTACAAGGGTTAGCACATCAAAACCAAATGAAGTCTACAAATAAATCCCTGTTCTACTACAAAAAATCAGAAATCCGAATCAAATAGGTCAAATCTTGCAAAGAAATGACAAAACTTGCTCACTACCAGGCTTCGGCGATATATCTGTCAGAGAAAGGATCGTAAGATATTTCGCTGTGTATTGGTGCGATACTTTATCTCTGTGTGATGATTCCTGATACCTGCATGTGACAGAGTATAGAACAATAATGCAATAGAATGTGCAAAGGCGCGCGATACTGATGAAGGGTGCTCCCCTTAACACCACAAATACATAACAAAAATAGAGAAATAACAACAATATGCAAGAACATAAAATTGGCTTCTTATTATCTCCACAAATGTGGAATTACAAATTTTCAGAATTACAATATGCAAAGCCACATGGGCATTCTCTTACAATATTCTGTAGGACAAAGCCTCGAATCAATACCCAGATCTACTACCCAGAACTATCCCGAATTGCTTAAGACAACACTACAGACCTTTCTTATATAGACAATTTTCACCACCCGAGAAGGTTCCAGAAATTTAGCCCTTTAGGCCGACTAGACATAGAATTATTTATTTTTTTCAATTATTACAATAGGGTCGGCTCAAAAGAAATACAAAATATGATCTTAGGTAACCCAACTTTCGGAGGCCATAACTTCATTTTTCTATTGTAACCACTTTTTAGAAACGCCATGACAAGATCTACAACATTTAACAAATGTTAGTGCCAGTCAGTCGGCGGTCGATCGCGATACGGAGCCTCTAAAGCCTTCAAAATTGACCTAAAAGATTTTGTACCCAAAAATCTCAATAACTTCACCAATACTAATGATGTGGCAATGAAACTCAACTGATAGGCTGAAATGACTGAGATGAATCTCCAACTGTGAAATCAAACATTCTAAGATCATATGACCAACTTACTAAAAATAGTAAGTTTCCATAAATAGCAGCTCTGCACAAGATAGACCTTATTGAAAAGAAAACAGAAATATTTTTGGGTGATGCAAGATTGCTCTTACACCCAGGATGCTCTTGCATCAGATACTTTAACTGGTAAAGTATCGCACTGATATATAAGAAACTATCGCATGACACTGGAAAACTATCGCACGATAATTCTGTCAGGAAAAATAGAAACCCGAAACAGCAAGCAAATATTGACAAAAAATTAACAGAAATGCATTAAAAGAAGGACAAAACAAGAGTGTTCTACCCCATGGTGGGCACCAAAAATGTACACACTAAATAGTGCATTTCTCTAAGTCATTACTTCCAAGGGAATCCATGAATGGGAAACCTTGAGAAAGCGACCTAAAATGCCCTAGGCATGGAGTCACAAGGATGTTGATGAGGCTCTCAACTAGAGCTATTGAAGTACACAACCTTGCTAGTAAACCACACAATGGGAGATTCAAAAAGACAAGGGCAAAAATGTCAATATCCTCAAGAATCAAGAATGGAAATGCAATGCAACTATGCTAAGAATGAAGATGCAAGCTAAGCTATGAAATGAAAGTATTACAAATCCTTGCTAATTAAGCTATGTGAGCTAATCTAACGCATAAAGGAAACTAAGCTAGAAAGCATAAACATGAAGCTAAGATGAAAAAATGAAGCTAGAATGCAAGAATGAAAACTAAGTGCATGAAGATCTCCAAAGCTCCAAAGTCTCCAAGAAATCCTGCAGCATAAGATTAGTATTCAAAGTTGGGGTCCTAGAATGAGAAAAGAGCTCTCCTTTTAAAAGAATTGAAAAGGAATGGAACATGGAGATTAAGAGGCAAAAGATTTAATCAAGGGTGGAGCTTGAAAGAGGAACAATCCATGTGCACAAATATCCTCCAATGAGAAAATAAGTGTTGACTTTTGTGTCCATATGAGACAAAAAGATCATTTCTTCTTTTTATAAAATAAGAATAATACTTTATTTGTGCAACTTAGGATAAGAGGAAAAGTGGGGGCTTTTTATTTAATAAAAAGGGAGGAAATTCCTTTTAAATAAATAAAGACTTAGGATAAAATGGTTAGCCCATAGAAAATAATCGAATAAATGATAAAACTAGGATTTGACCAAGGAAATTGATATTGAGCTGAAGATGCTGATTCAAGAAATTGATAAATTGTTGAATGGGGACCCAAAGTCTAGGGGACTATTTTAGGGTGCATACATGAAGCTGGTCAAACATGTTGGAGTGAGAACCAAGTGATTATACAGACCAAACTGAGTGACAGAAGGAGATAACTGAGCAAAATAGAGTAAGAGGAAGAAGGAGAATGAAGAGATTATGATGACTAGAATGATATTGAGCTTAGCATAGATCTGAATATGAGCAAAGAAGTTGCATTTGAATCAGGTCGTACATTATTGCTTTCTAACCATTGCTACTGTCAAAATCTCTTAACCAAGTGAGACTTAACCATTTTTTTCTATTGGCATTCTATGAATGTTACTTGTTTTCTTGTTGACCCAAGTGAATGTATGGTCACAAAGAACTATTAGTGATAAATCCTCTAACAAGGTCACACCTTATAGTGTGTTTGTAACCTTTAACATGGTAGGCTCTTAACCAATCTCACATCAAAAGAGTGAAAATATTTTGGGTTACTGGTCCCAAGTGGTTTTTTCCTTAATAGGGTTTCTACATTAAAAATCAAGTATTATATGTGTATGGTTATGATGTTTTGATATTTTACTTTACACATTACAGTAACTGGTTAGATTGGTATATGTTAACTACTAGTTGGTTTACATTATTTGGCAGTCGGTTAATTAATCAGAAAGGCACAGTCAATTTATTACTGAGTTGTTTAGTTTATTTATTTAAGTTGATACTATACATTTGAAAAGAATTTGGGATTGTATGATATTTGAACATAACTTATTCACCCCCCTCTCAGTTATCTAACAATTGGTATCAGAGCGAGAGTACTTAAAGGAAGAAGTTTGAAAGACTTAAGTTAAAGATCCAAAATGTATAAGAGAGAGGTACCAAAGCTGAACAAGGATAATTTCTCAACATGGAAAAGCAGGATGAAGTTGTATCTATCAGGCATTGGGGATTATGCACTATACTATTTGGCAAATCAATTCATAGAACCTACAAGTCCTTTGACTATCACATAGATGAAAGAAAGACAAGAGCATAACACAATGATGATTGAGATTGCTTCTTCTCTATGAGATGTTGAATTTGAAGACATTAAGAATTGTACAACTACAAAAGAAATATGGGAAAAATTGACACCAGTTCATGGTGGAGATAAAAATGTGCTCAGGGAAAAGGCAAAAATCTTAAGAGGAAAATTTGATGATATGAAGATGAAAGAAGGTGAAAACATTACTCGGTGCAACAACTGAGTCAAGGAAGTGGTGAATGCTATTTGGAAAGCAGGAGGAACTATTGATGAAGAAATTGTGGTATGGAAAATTCTCATAACACTATTTCCTACTTGTGCTATTAGAGTCTCTGCAATACATGAAATGAGACTTGTATCTGGTAATGATGTTTCCCTTGATAGTCTAATTGGTAGATTGACTACATTTGATCTTAACAACTTTGATGACAGTGTTGTACCTAAGGTAGAATCTACATTCATGTCATATTTAAATACTGGAAGATCAAGTAATAGACATCAAATAAGAAATGGAAGTGAATACGAAGCTGAAGAAGATGAGCTTGAAGAACTTGAAGCATTAATGGCCAAAAGACTATCAAAATACAAAGGAAAATATAGATGTAAACTACCCTTAATATGTTTCAAATGTAAAGAGATTGGTCATATTGTTGTGAGATGTCCTGACAAGAATGATAATGAGAGGACAAGTGAAAGATCAAATGAAAGAAATAATGATAAAAGAGATTACTGAGATCACAGAGGTAACCGATAATGAGGAAATATAGAAAATTAAGACTACAAAGATAAAGGAAAAAAGACATGCTACCTAATTGAAGAAGATGATGATACCAAGACTAAAACTAATGAAGAGGAAGTGGTGTATGTTGCAGTGAAGAAAGATTCTAAAGAAGAAGAAAGGTATGTACAAAAGGCACTTATTTCTAAAGTAATAAAAAATGATACTTGGATTATTGATAGTGGTTGCACGCATCATATGATTGGTGATGAAGTTAAGTTTGAAAATCTTGAACACTATAATGGAGGATTTGTGAAGATGGAAAATGATACAACTTTTCAAGTGAAAGGTAAAGGATCAATATTGCTAAACAAAAATATTAGATGTGAAAATGCTTATTGGGTGAAAGGAATTAACTATAATCTATTGAGTGTAGCACAATTGAATAATACAAGTCACCAAGTTACATTTGAGAATAGAAGAGTAAAGATCTATGATGATGTTGGAAGATTGATTGGTACTAGTGAGCAATCAAAAGGTAACCTATGTTATCTAGAGAATGCTAAAACTTCATGTTTAATGGTTAAGAATGATGATGTTTGGTTATGGCACAAGAGGTTATGTCATGTGAATTTTGACAACATGGTAAAGATCAATAAGAAAAGGAAAGTTAGAGGTTTACCGAGTATATCTAAGCCTGACCATGTGATGTGCAAACAATCTCAAATGGATAAAATGACAAAGTCTAGTTTCAAGAGAAAACATTATTCATCTAATGCAATTCTAGATTTAGCTCATACTGACTTATGTGGTCCAATGAGAATTCAGAGCTATTATGGAGATAAATATTTTATCTTATTTGTTGATGACTTCTCTAGGATGATGTATGTTATGTTTCTAAAAGCAAAATCAGAAGCTTTCCAAATGTTTAAGTGGTACAAAGCAAAAGTAGAGAAAGAAACTGGTAAGCAATTGAAATGCTTCAAATTTGACAGAGGAGGTTAATTCATTTCTGATGAATTTATTAACTTTTGTAATGAGCATGGAATCAAGAGACATATATTTGTGCCGAGGACACCACAACAGAAGGAAATTGTTGAAAGAAGGAACAAGACAATTGTTGATTGCGCTAGAACATTACTAATTAAAAAAGAGGTTACACAAATTTACTAGGGAGAAGCTATCAGTACTATTGTCTATACATTGAACCAAGTACAACTAAAGAAAGAGTGAAACAAGACACCTTATGAGCTATGGTATAGTTATACACTAATTGTGAGCTATTTCAAAATATTTGGAAGTAGATGTTACATTATGAAAGATGATGGAAATGGAAAGTTTGATTCTAAAGGAGACGAAGGCATATTTATAGGATACTCTAGCATATAAATATTTGAACAAGACTACTAACAAGATGATTGAAAGTGAAAATGTGAGAGTTGATGAGTTTGCAAAGAAAAATGATGAAGAAAGCAAGAAGGGACCAAAAGACTATGAAATATTTGTTTACATGCAAAATGAAGATCCTGATACTTCTATCGGGCAACAGGCCTTATAGATCGAGCAACAACAATCAGTTACCAAGGAAAATAATGATCATGCACCGAGTGGAGAAAACATTGAAGAATAAAGAATTGATCCTATATTAGCAAAATATGTGAGAAGGTACCATCCACAAGATCATATAATTGGTAACAAAGGAGCTAGAGTGATGACAAGAAGTAAGTTGAGGAACAATACATGTTTGATTTGTGAATTTGAACCTATAACTGTTAAGGATGCATTGGCAAATGATGATTGGATTAAAGCAATGAATGAAGAGATTGAGAAACTACAAAAAAACAAGACACGAACATAGTACTGAGGCCTAAAGATAAAAATGTGATTGACACCAAATGGATTTTCATAAACAAATTGAATGAGAATAGAGATGTTACAAGAAACAAGGCAATATTAGTCTGCAAAGGTTATGCACAAGAAGAAGGAATTGACTATGGAGAAACTTTTGCACCTATTGCCAGACTAGAAGGAGCAATAATTCTACTTGCATATGTTGCTCATGAAGGATTCAAGGTATATCACATGGATGTCAAGTCTGTATTATGAATGGGATACTTGAAGAAGAGGTATACATTGAATATCCTGAAGGTTTTATAGATCCAACATAGAAGAACATGGTTTATAAGTTGCACAAGGAACTTTATGGACTGAGAGCATGGTATGAAAGATTACACTCTTATTTAATAAGAATTGGATTTGTTAGAAAATTTGACAACATCAATCTATATTTGAAAGGTGAATATGATGATAAAATCCTTATTGTTGAAATATTTGTTGATGACATCATATTTGGAGGTCATGACACTTTATGTAAATCTTTTGATGATGAAATGAAAAATGAGTTTGAAATGTCAATGTTTGGAGGGATCAAATTCTTTATTGGTTTATAAATTCAACAACTGAAGGAAGGTATCTTCATTACGTAGTCAAAATAAATTAAAGAGACCTTGAAGACATTTGGTATGGAAGAACCAAAGCCAATCGGTAAACCTATGGTAAACAGATGCAAGATAACCAAGGATGACAAGTCAACAGAGGTAAATCAAACCTTATACAGATCTATGATTGGCAAATAGATGTATGTTGTGCATAGTAGACCAAATATTGCACATGTTGTTAGAATTGTAGCTATATTTTCTGCAAATCCTAAAGAGACACATATGATTGTTGTAAAAGGAATCTTAAGATATCTAAAGATCACCAAGGACTATGAACTATGGTACAAGAAAGAAAACAATTTTGAACTTAAAGTCTATACAGATGCTGACTAGGCGGGAAATATTGATGATAGAAAAAGCACTACTAGAAGAGATTTCTTTTAGGTGAAAGACAAGTAACATGGATAAGAAAGAAACAAGGTTGCATTTCTTAGTCCACTACTGAAGCCAAATATGTAGTTGTTGTTGTTATCAAAAACTCTAATATTGCATGGATAAAGAAATTGTTGGAAGGTATGAATGAAGAAATAACAGATCCAGTGACAATCTATTGTGACAACACAAGTGCTATCAACATTTCAAAGAATCCAGTGATGCATGCAAAGACAAAGCACATATCCATCAAATATCATTACTTAAGGGAGAAAGTTCATGTAGAAACAAGTCAAATTGGAATATGTGAAGTCATAAGAACAACTTGCAGATATATTCACAAAAACCTTACCGAAGGATACATTTGAGTACTTGAGAAGTAGACTAGAGGTCCTTCCCCTATCTAACAATCACTAAGGTGATATTGGGCTACATGAACCTATTCTTTATCAAAATATTTAATTATGTTGATGCAAGATGTTCACACTTTGGGATTCTTAAGGTTGTGAAGAAGGTAGAAGACAAGCTGAAACCGAGAATATTTATACATGCAAGGTACAAGAATCTATAAAGGAACAACAAAGGTAATTATTTGGCTACTAAAGAGCTTGTTTTTGGAATTTATGTCAAAGGGAGAGATGATTATGCATGAAATATTTACTTAGGAAAGAAGCTAACTGAAAGGGAGAGACAAAAACTGCATAGTGATTAAACATATTAAAAGCATAAGCTAAGGGAGAGCTAATTGAATCGTAGCATAAAGACTGAGTTGTAAACACTTAAGATTTGATTAGTATTCAATGGAATATTTCATATTGTGTTTCCATCAATGCCAAAGGGAGAGATTGTTAGAACTAAAACTGATAGACTACTTGGAGAACAAAATGGGAGAATGTGATGATGATCATCGAGCTACTGAGGTATATGTGAGACATTAGATCACTTGTTACTAGAGAAAATTACTCACAATATAATCTCAAATTTGACCCTCAGTCAGGTTCATTGATCTAACTTCAATTAAAAAGGGGTGGACATGTTGGAAGGGAAAGATAAGGGATTGAGAGGGGAGGGGTGAATTAGTACCCTCAAAAACTTTTAACTAAATACTTAATCTGCAAATAGTAGTAACTAACTAACCGACTGAATCCTTTGTATGCAACATTCATTCAAATGACTTTGAAAGTGTAAAGTACATGAAATGAAATAATAGATCGATCATGAAATGTAACACATAACACCAATATTTTGGTTACACAGAAACCCTTGTTAGAAGGTAAAAACTATGGTGGGGGATGACACCCACAAATTCTTCACTACTGTAGATAATAAAGTTTTTCGGTTAAGGCTACAAGTTTTGATCACTTTTGGTGATATTACCCTATTAGGAGGAACAATTAGATTGACTAGATCTACCTTGTGAAAGGATTTAAACAACACTACTTGAGTGTGCACTCGGTTAAGAGATTTACAAACAGATTGTTAAGTCTACTATGTTAGGAGATTTTACAAACTATGTTACAATGATTGGAGAATAACATAAAGGTATCTATAAATGATAACTAAACTTTGTCTGAATTAGATCTATGATATACTAAATAAATATCACCTTAATGTGTATTGTACTGTCCTTTGTTCTGCTCGGTAGCCTTGACTATTTATAAATAAATTGAATTGGATTTCTGATCACTACTCTTTCATGCAAACCTTGTCTGAATTCAGATGTCTTGAAGGAGACTACTGCTTTAAGACCTCCTTCTTTGTATATGCTTGATTCAATCCTTCTATATTTCCAAAATGACATCAATTACAAATATATGGCAAACTATTATGATTGACATGACCTAATTAGGTTTACAATATCTTAGAAAACCTAAGATCTAAGGTGTACAAAATTAACCTAGATCTGACTATTACATAGGAATCATCACTATATTTAATGATTACATCCATAATAAATAATCCTCGATCTTAGTAAAATGTTTTATGAATCCGTGTAACCGTTTGCATAGAAAATGTGTCATTCCTAATTACTATGTTGTTTCCTGAATAGCTCGGTAAACACATTTTTTGTTTGATGTATACACTGGTGCTCAGTGTTTACTGATGCTCGGTGCTCTATTTAATCTTATTCTCGGTAAATATGCTCAAGTTCCCAGTTAAACCTATTTCCTTTTAACTCTTGGTACTGCCTTGTGAATGTTCAATATGCAGGCTTGTATATTCAACCGACTAGTATATTATGGCTTGTTGTTCCTCCTTTTACTGAGTGATCAGCTTAGATAACTGACTGATCTAATTTGATACTAATGATAGCATCTAATGCTCAAATATAGATAACAATCTCCCCCTTCGGCATTAGTATCAAAACTTGTAATGTATACAAACCAATATATCTCAAACTATTCTTACACTTCATATATACATGATAAAACTGACTCTTTACAAAATTACTCCCCCTCGGTGCATGCTCCCTGTGTAGTACACTTAGCATATATTTATACATTTGGCATGTACATTATTTCCCCCTTTTTGAGATTAATGCCAAAAATAATAAAAACTTGCACTTACATCTTGTCAAAAATGTGTTTGTGGGTTTTCATGAGAGAATCTAAGAGGTTTTCCTATTCCTCTTTCAAGTTGGTGAGAGCAATGTGCTCAAGACCGACTTGTGCATGCATGTCAAAGATGTTCTCCAACACTGAAATCTTAGGTATTGTAAATAAGGCTTGTGCCTTGACAATGTGTCGCTCAATTATTTTGAGGTGAGGAAGTAATTCTGCTTGAAGCTCGGTGACTTGGTCACATATCTTATCATTCTGCTTCCTTAAGTCTCCTCTTAACCGCCAAAGTTCTTGAACTTTGCGTATATGCATATGAAAAACATCTAGCTTGGTTAAGGATGCATTTGCACTGGCTAGGATTTCAGTATCCATCTTTTTAATCTTTTCACTGACCTTAGTAGTGAAACTCTCCATAGTGCATAACTTAAATAACATTTGAATTATTTTCTGAGTAATGGTTTGTAGGTCGGTGATTACCTCAGAAAGCTTAACTTTATTTACTACCACTTCTTGGCTGATCTTTTCTGCCAATTTATTTTGAATCTTAGCTTCTGCCATTTCTTCAATTCTCTTTTTAGCATAAATATCTAGGGCATTTATTTGATTGGAAAGGGTGGCAAGTTGGTCCAATATAGGTGTTTCTTCATTAATCTAGACCTCAGGTACAACTTACTATAGGATGTCTCTCACATCTTCAAGTATTTGCTTGCTCTTGCTTTCTTTCTTCAGCTTCTCCTGAGCTACCTTCCTTGTGCATAACTCCCCATATTTTCTCAGTGCTTTGGAGTCCAAGGTCCTTGGGTCACATTCAGGTATTTCTATTATTTCATCAAGTGTGACCGACCCTTTTCCATGCTTTTTCTTCTTCTTCTTAGGCTCTTGGGGTGATGTTTTAACAAAAGGAACTATATCCTTTACCTCAACACTCGGATTTTCCTGCTTGGTAGACACTGTATCTTCCTTCTTTGGCTCCTCAGTGACCTGTGTCTCGGTCGACTAAGAGGGATTGAGAGGGGAGGGGTGAATCAGTACCCTAAAAAACTTTTAATTGAATACTCAATCTGCAAATAGTAGTAACTAACTAACCAACTAAATCCTTTGTATGCAACATTCATTCAAATGACTTTGAAAGTGTAAAGTACATGAAATGAAATAATAGATCAATCATGAAATGTAACACATAACACCAATATTTTGGTTACGCAGAAACCCTTGTTAGAAGGTAAAAACTGCGGTGGGGATGACACCCACAAATTCTTCACTACTGTAGATAATAAAGTTTGTCGGTTAAGGATATAAGCTTTGATCACTTCTAGTTATCTTATCCTATTAGGAGTAACAATCAGATCAACTAGATCTATGTGAAAGGATTTAAAAAATACTACTTGAGTGTGCACTTGGTTAAGAGATTTACAAACAGACTGTTAAGTTTACTCTGTTAGGAGATTTTACAAACTCTGTTACAATGATTAGAGAATAATAGAAAGGTATATGTAAATGACAAATAAACTTTGTTTGAATCATATCTATGATATACTGAAGAAATATCACCTTAATGTGTATTGTATTGTCCTCCGTTCTGCTTGGTAGCCTTGACTATTTCTGAATAAACTGAATTGGATTTTTTATCACTTCTCTTTCATGTAAACCTTGTCTAAATTCTGATGTCTTGAAGGTGGCTACTGCTTCAAGATCTCCTTCTTTGTATATGCTTGATTCAATCCTTCTATATTTCCAAAATGACATCAATTACAAATATATAGAAAACTACTATGATTGCCATGACCTAATTAGGCTTACAATATCTTAGAAAACCTAAGATCTACGGTGTACAAAATTAACCTATATCTAACTATTACATAGGAATCATCACTACATTTAATGATTACATCCATAATAAATAATCCTCAATCTTGGTAAAATGTTTTATGAATCTGTGTAATCATTTGCATAGATAAATATGTCATTCCTAATTACTATGTCATTTCTTGAATAGCTCGGTAAACACAATCTTTTTTTTTCGATGAATACACTAGTGCTCAGTGTGTATGTTGCTCAATGTTTACTGACACTCGATGCTTAGTTTACTCTGATGCTTGGTAAATATGCTCTGGTGTCCGGTTAAACCTATTTCCTTTTAACTCTCGGTACTACCTTGTGAATGTTCGATATGAAGGCTTGTATATTCAACCGACTAGTATATTATGGCTTGTTGTTCCTCCTTTTACCGACTGATCAGCTTAGATAACTGACTGATCCAATTTGATACTAATGACAACATCTAATGCTTAAATAGAGATAACATGACATACAATCCTTACAACTCAACTAACAAATAGCATATCTTGTGCCAATACAGTTCTAATGAAGTACAAACTCTTCCTTAAGTGAAGAATACATATACATAATCATTTCTCTCACACACATCAATTACAAAATGATCTCTCATTTATATCGATTACAAAGAATAATCAACCACTAGGTCGACTAAGACCTAACACAATGAAAGATATAAATATTATGATCTATCTCAATGCGATCCAAATCAAGTCAGCTAAGACTTAGATAGGAACCAAATCTTCATCCTTGAACACGCTATACCATTACCAATGCATTACCAAGAATCACAACACATTACTCCATCAAGTTAGTTAGTACCCAAATGAAGAAACATCAACATGCTACCAAAGTAGCAAATCTAATCACCACAACCAATGCCAACCAACAACACAATCATCACATGATCCAATAATACCAACAAGCAGCATGAATACCATCTAAGACCTTTGCATAGTCTCCAATATGAAATCCAAATTCATCTTTAACTCTGATCAACGGGAACACTAAAATACCAAACTTGGACTCTGGTTACTAGGTTTACCAATTCAATTCTTTGAATTGTCCCGTTCTTCCAAAAATTGTCAACCCAATATTCCACAGTGAAATCTCATGAATTTGATGACTTTAAGATCTGTGATTATTGGATTGGACATAATAGTGTGTCTACATTCATACCTTACAATCGCATGCACTAACACTCAAAATTCTATCTAAACCAAATAAATCTAACCAATTGGTCATTGTCACGCTTCTAGTACTTAGAAAAATATAGGTAACAAATCTTCTAGTAAAATGACATGTCTGCATCATGGACAAGAGTAATGATAGTATTTTCCATCAATTAAAACATACCATACATTAAGGATTAACTAT
Source organism: Chamaecyparis obtusa (assembly GCA_027943335.1). Classification (NCBI taxonomy): domain Eukaryota; kingdom Viridiplantae; phylum Streptophyta; class Pinopsida; order Cupressales; family Cupressaceae; genus Chamaecyparis; species Chamaecyparis obtusa. The sequence continues at coordinate 923,723 of BSBK01009157.1, forward strand.
TTCCAACAGCTCCACCCATCATAACCACTTCCATCCAAAACACCAATCCTACAAATGTTAGCATTCCTATTCCTATTATTCCTCCTCCTGCAGGTGGTTCATGTGTGTCCCTACCTTCATCCATGCCCACTTATAATAGTGTGCCCTTTTCACATTCTATCATTAGCTTGGCTCAAATTGTTTCATCCTTGAAAAGATAAATTGCTTCAATGACTCAAACCAATTTAACATTCCTACTTGTGACATTTCTAGTCCTTTTTCTTTAGACATCATCTATGTTGTCGTTCCTCAATAAATAAAAAATCCTTTTTTAGAGACATAATGGTAAGAGTGACCCTTTGACTTATATAAAAACCTTTTAGATATTGTGTAGTGATTTATCTCATGATCATAGGTTCATTACTACAAATCTTACTAAAACCTTTCAAGACAAAGACTTGCAATGGTATTGTTTTTTGCCTCCTTATTCTATTGATTCCTAAAAAAAATATGGTAATGTTTTTATTCAAAAGTTTCAAAATAATATTGGTCCTAATATTTATTTGACTAATTTGGTGCATTATAAAAAAGGTGTTAAAGAAAAAATGATTGTTTTCATTGGTAGATTTAAGCATTTGCATACCCAAATTTTGTTACAAGTAGTGGTTGTCGTTACACTAAAAGATCGACCTGTTAATGCTCAATACAACCACTAGACTTATAAAAGACATAGGAGGCAATTAGGCTATGTCACGAATCTTGAGGTGAGCGCTGACCATTTTTCCAACAATCTCCCCCTAAGTGTTACCCAAGGGGATTCGAACATGTGACCAAGCTTTGATACCAATTATTACAAGTAGTAGTTATCGTTACACCAAAAGATTGACCTGTTAATGTCTGATACAACCACTATACTTATAGAAGACATAGGAGATGGTTAATCCATGTCATGAATCCTGAGGGGAGCGCTAACCATTTTTCCAACATATTTATTATCCTATGCTTGATGTGGATATTCAACGTATTTTTATTTATAATTTGCAAAAAGACATTATGGATAAGATATTGTTGTCTACATTTTTCTCTTTTACTCAATTATGTGCAATGCTTCACAATTATTAGCTTCAAGTGAGTATGTTTGAGAGCACTGCTATAATGGATTTGGTTGGTAGGAATGATACCACATTTTCATCTTATCAAAAGTTTCAGAAACCTAAGATCTTCATAAAAAAATAACAATTCATCAAATCAAGTTGATGAGCAAGTGGAAAAAACATCAAAAGGTGTGGCTCCTTTTTCATATGTATTTAGACCTTATCACAATTTTACATCTCTTTCTTAATCTTTGCATAATATGATGTTGAAATGAATTAATGCTAATGTGATACAATTTTCTCCTATTAAACCAATTGACACATCCAAACCTTTTCCTAAATTCTTTGATCATTTTTTTTTCAATACCATCGTCAACTTGGCCACAATACTGAGAAGTGTTTTTATTTGAGATTTTCTATTCAAGACCTCAATAATTCTAATACTATATTTTTAAAGGGTGTTAATGATCAAGGAAACAAATTTGTATCACCTTTTAACCAAAACTTGCAAATTTATACCAATCCTTTACCTTCTCATTCAACTAATGTGATTGAGTCTACTTAGTATTTACCTTATTCTTCCACCCATGATTTTGACTATGACATTGAGTGCATTAAACAAAACAATGTTGTCAACCTTATTGGTTGATTCAAACCTGACCTCGATCTTTGCATTACATTTGATCCTAAAGAGACTATTACAACACCTGATGCTTCTCTTTACATTATAGTAAGGGTTAATGGCCTTCTTTCTTGTGGTGTCCTTATAGATCCCACTTGTAGGGTGAATGTTATAATTGTAGATCATCTTTACACTTTACAATTACAATGTGATCTCTATGATAAATCTAATGTTATGATCTAAAATTTCAATGGTTCGACCTATCCTACCCATGGTTCTATTACTTTTCTCGTAGAAGTTGGTTGTAAATTTCTAGATATTACATTTTTGTCATCCCAACTTCCTATCAGTTTCAAGTTAGGCTTGGTCTTTCATGGCTCACTTCCATGAAATCCATTTTCTCTCTTATTCACAAGTGTTTTAAATTTCCCCATTATGGAGAAATAATCACAATTAATCATAGTATTTATTAGCCTTTAACACCTAGAGGTTATTTTTACCTTGAATTATTTTGGCCTTCCATGCCTCAACCAACTCAACCTACTAAAGATAATCTCTTTTGATCCTATCAAAAATTAAAAATCCAAAAGATTTGTGAGCTTAGCGATCCTAAGGATATTCCATCTCCTTTTCCTAGGCCTATACTTATTTCCAAACCTCCTTTATATTCTTTTTTTCCACCTCCTATATCCTATAAATGTTCCATTTATGTCATCTCTCCACATATTGTGGTTCCTTCCATTATTCTCCCTAAAGATGAAAAGGACCTGATGCTGATTGATCCTAAACCAAATCAAATCTCAAGAAAAACCAAACATAATTGTTGCACTTGTGACTGCCACCATAAAAATCATGCTAGAGCCCTTGAGCATGCTTCCCAAAATATTTCCTCCTCTAAGACACCTACTAATGTTTTTATTCTATTTTACCAACCCATGCATAGCCCAATAGAGGAAGTTAATTTGAAAAAGATGAGATTGAACAAACATGATGATTCTATTCATTTATTAGACCCTATTATAATTAATTTTGATGAATAAGATACTCTTCATGATGATGATTTCAATTTTCCTAATTCAAATAATGATATACCTGCTAGTGATTCTCTATTTATGTATGAGCTTATATATGCTAATCAGGATTGACCAACTATGTTTTCAAAAAAATTATCTCTTAGTCCTAGTGAAAAGTAAAGTGACTCATCTTTACAACATGGTCCTTGTTTGGAACTAGCTATTGTTCCATCTACCATGTTTTATTTTTGTCCTCTTATGTGTTTCCCACCTTCCCTAAACACTACAAACCAAGATGGGGGGCAAGCAATATGCTTGACCAACTCCTCTTAATAGTGGATTCTTAGTGTTTTCTTGTTGTAATGTGCTTTCCAATATGATGTGTTGCTTTTTATATCTTTTTTTTAATATTTATTTAGATTACCCTTATTGCTCCATTGGCACAAGATGATAAAGGAATCAACATGTTGTGACATTCCTCTATTTGTATCTCATTTCTTTTATATTTTTTAATTTGTTATGTCATGCATGTGTTATTGTTTGTAAATGTGCCTTTTTGTTTTTAGATTAGGGATGATGTTGTAATGTGGGAAATAGTGAGAAATTCTAGGAGATAGATGACTCACCAAATCGCACATACATTGGCATACAAAAAACTCTAACAAGGTGAATTTGATTAACACAATTGAAAGAGTATGGGTGCTAATGCGAGATCCACAATGGTTTTAAATAATATGTAAAACTAATCTATGAAAGTAATTTCATGGAAATGGAGATAAGAATGTGTGCACCTGAAAAAGAAAGTGGAAGATTACACCTTGAACCTAAATTTTCTAACTGTCGAAGTCCTGGATTCTATTGATTTTTAGACCCAGCAATCTAGAATTTGTGTGTGTTTGCACTGGAACTTTTAGATCTAGAAAAGGACAATGTTGAAAATGGTGACATTGTCCAAGATAAGGCAAAAAATAGCAACCTTTCCTAGAGGACTTATGGAAAAAATTTCAAAGTAGCTCTAGTATCACCTTGTATACATGTTCCTGGATTTGTATCTAGACCTGTACAACCCGCTCCTGCATACAAAAAAGAAGGGGAAAAATATTGTGTAAATGGGCTTTCCTTGGTCAAGCCTCAAGCCCTTGTATAGGAATAAACATTGAAATGAAATTGAAATTGCATTAGGAAAGATGAAATGTAATCTAGATCTAAAATATAAATCACCTTATACCTTAATGATGTAATGTTTCTTTGGAGACGATCACAAGTGTTGATACAATAGCTTGGAATCCACAAAAAACAATAGCAAATAATGAAACAAACCCTTGAATGATGGATATTGTAGCTTGCCACAATTTTGGATTGAGGAAGAAAGAGAAGAAGAAAACTTGACAGATGAATGTAGATCTCCTTCCTTGATTGAAAATTCCTTTGCTTGGATTCAAATGATGAAAGAAGCTATATATATGGAGTAAATGCCTTTAATTCATGATGGAATGAAGAATTGAATGCTTAAATACTCTTGATGGATTCCTTACACTTGAATGCTTGATAATGGATGTCTTTAGTAATGGATGCTTACTTGCACTTGAATCTATTGAATGCACAATGAATGTATGATATATTTATCAATGATGGATGGATATAGATATGAAAATGAGAGGAACATGTCTCCTTTTATACCATTTTTGGGGCTCATATTTCGCAAGTTGACCTTAAAGAAAGATTTGGAAGAAACGTTCTTGCATTGGGCCCATAGCCTAATGAAGCACAAAGTTCTAGGACAAGGCCACAAATGGAAACCTTGTCTAGAACAAGGCTAAAAATGGTGAGCTTAACCTAGAAAGCCAAAAATTGCTCAGGACTTAGGGGAGTGTGCCAGAAAGGGGTGGTAAAAGCCACAACCTACCAGGAAATTAGGGCAAATCCTAAAATCCAAATTTAAATGCATATGACCAAGGTGAAAAATTAATTATGTGAATGGATGGAAAATGGGATATCATGCACATAAGTTAGAGCCATTCTCAAGTTTTGAATAAATAATGTTGATTTCAAGGATGCAAAAGTGCTAGAAGGACGTACAATTAATGTGAGAACCCATACAAACTAAAATTGGGCTAAAAATGAACACCTAATAAGGGTGCTTAATATTTAAGATTATAGAGATGCAAAATGATAGCTACTTATTCTTTGTAGTCTCTCCATGATATCATCCCAAAAAGACACTTATTTGTAACTCTTATGTAACATTGTTCCATTGTGTTTGTTGTTCTGCTACCTTTGGGGATTGATGACATTTCATTTTGATATAATTATGATATACATGAGTTATCATATGATCCTACTAACCCCTAAATTATTAGATTCCTTTCATGCTATATTTGTAATATGTTCATTTCTCTTGATTTTTCCTTTCTTGAGAGCATCGAATAGTGGAAATGCCTCTTGTGGGTGCATGTATGCTTTATTAAATCTATTGCTCTAATTAAGGCATTTTTAATTTCTTTAATGTGTGGGCATACACTTCTTTCCTTGTTTCACATTTTTCACACATAGGAAATGATTGAATGCAATGTCTCTTATGCAGATGGCTAAGGATAAAATGCTTTCCTTAAGGATTGAACCTTTTTTTTATGGGTTGACTAGCATAAGACAAATTGATAGACTATCTATCACATCTATTGTAATAAAAATTTGTATTTACATGATCGATAGCAAGGAAATACCATACCAAGCTAGTGGTTGTGCCCCTTTCTCTCTCTTCTTCTCTTGCTTTCAAGTGATACATCTTTTATATTGGTTTTGGATTTGATGAGGACTTAAGTCAATTGGGGGCTTGATGTTTCTTTGACTCCTTAACCTTGATAAGATAATTCTTATGCATTGATCTAATTTACTTGGAGAATGATATTTTCTCATACTCCTACAAAATTAGAGGCTAGATTTACTATCCTAAAAAGTTAGCACCCATTATTGGATTCTCTATTAGGCCCCATTTTGACAATTTTAAGCTAAAATGTTTGTTATGCTTGATCTTGGCAACCTAATTATCATTTTTTTCTTATCTACTATCCCAACACTCACTTCTAATTTTGGACCAAAATCCTAGGTATAGGTCAACCCAACCAACCTATACCCTTGGATTTGGGCCCGACCCAAAGCCCTATGACAGGGTGTTAATGGGGGAAAAGATCTAGTGGTTATCCTGGATCAATTTTGAATCCTAAAAGGATAGATGAAGTATATAAACACCTCATCTCTCCTTATTTTGATAACCATTATTATAATTTTAATATCTACAACCTTTTGATTAAGTTTTCAAGAGAAATCAAGAGCAATTGTGTAATCAGATTCAAGATTTGAAGGCAAGCATCCAAGATCTAGTTTCTCCAATTTATTCAAGTTCATTCCCAGGTGATCTTCTCCATTAAAGAAAGTTTATCTCCCATTATGGACATCTAGAGGAATACCAATCAAGAAATAAGATCATTCCATCCATGTACATTCATCTCTCCTTCATTGCAAGTGATTATCAAGCATATCTACATTGAATATATAGGAGTAGCATTCATATATCCATACATTTGTGAGAGAATCCTTGATTCTTATTCTAAAAATTAATTTCAACTCCTTGATTCCAAGCATATTCAAGCAATCTTCATGGGTGTGAGTGATTTCTATATCCATCTATGAGGATTTATACAAGGTGAATCTAACATTTACCTTTTTACATGCTTTCCTTTATGAAATTTCAATTCAATTTCAAGTTTTATTCCTAAATGGTGGTTTGACCAAGGCAAAACCCTTTTACCAAACCTTTTTCCCTACTTTTTTGTGTTTAGGAATAGGTTACAGAGTTATTAGATCTTTTCTACGTAGATCAAGAAAAATCGAAGTGATCCTAAAAGTTTCGAGTGAACATACATAGTAGAGGTCAACATAGTTGACCTATACCTAGGTACAAGTCAAGCTAGATGATCTATACCATGAGAAACAGACTCAAATTCGACAATAAAGTAAGTTATAGTATCAAGATCTCAAAAAAATTGTTATAGGTACTTACAACTTTTCATCTATCAGTTATTTGGATCTAAAGTTGCTAATTTCTTATTTCATTTCTAGATGCACTTAAATATTTCCTAATTTGCATTTATATCATTATAATCATTTTCCATTTCAAAATTGTGAACTCCAAAAGTAAATAATAGAATTAAAATTGATAGATAAATCAATACATTCATTTAAATTCAATATGATATCTTGCATTACAATCTTATTGGCTTTTTAAAGCCTCATTTTCCTATGAATAAATTCCTATGAGAATACAACTTCCAAACTAACCATATAAATATAATATATTTATTAATCTAAAATAACCTAATTAATAAAATATGCCAATATTCCCCCCCTTATTACATTAATTTTAACAATAATGGAACATTACAAGGTTTTTGAGCCCAACCCTTCTAGAGACTTTGATGAAGAGTCTTCACCAATCCTCCTCACTTTCTCAAGAAATATCGAATTGCCTACATCAGCAAATATTTTGACCGTAGAACCTGAAACCACCTGTACAATATGAGTGTTCCTACCTCCCATGCATAATGAGACATATTTCCTTCAAAATTCAACATCTCCTCTGAGTGTGTCTAATGCATCCTCCAGTGTTGTACATGAAACACCTTTCCACAAAAAGTCCACATCTCCTTCGAGTGTGTCTAACATATCCTCAAGTGTTGTGGAAATAATTTCTCCTCTTCTGCATATATCACCACCTACATGCCCACACATGAGATGTCTTTCCTCCAAAATTCCACATCTCCTCTAAGTGTTTCTAACGCCTCCTCAAGTTCTTGACAAATAACTAACCAAATATTGCCTCTCATTCCTCCTTGAAGGGACAACCATGATGTCAAACCCCCTCTTTTCTTTAGGGACACAAATATGTTAAGCCCCCTCTTTTATTTAGGAAAAAAAATCTAAATCTACCTCTTTTCTTTGGAGATACAAATGGGGTGCTTCTCATGCAATGAATCATCCCTGAGTGAGAAGCTAGCTTGAGATAATAGAAAACCTCCTACCTCCATTGCCTCTATCCTCCTATCATATCCTATTTGTATTTATCTATATGACGATTCATGTGATTCCTTGAATGCCTTGTTACATGTGACAAAGATGGCCTAAAAAACACAAGAAATATTTGACATATGTAAAAAGATGATAATATTACCTTTAAATAAATGATGGATGCATATACCTCTAATATTGAAAACCATTCTTATTTTCCATACCATTCCAAAATAACTATAATGTTTAAGAATAAATCTCCTCCATGATCCATAATCATCACATAGAAATATAACCAAATTTAAGAAAATGATCAGCTCTACTTTTGAATAGAAATGGTATGTTGGTTGTCTCTTCTTTATACTTGCAGGTTTACACTATGATTAAAAATTTAATGTCTCTGACTCTATCACCACTCCAAAGTCTGCAAGGAAAAGGGCCAATTAACAAGAATCAAAGAGATCCTCCTACACTTTGAGCCTATATGCTCAAGCAGGTGTACCTTTGATTCACTTCTTGAAAGAAATCACAAAATATTAAGCAATTATATCATTTACAAACTGGTTTAAAGATTTTATCATTTATATGTATGGTGGATGATGATGAACTGCTTCCAGAGAATGGATCAGTGCCTTAACCTAGGGCATAGAGTCACCTAGTAACACATATCAACTGAAAAATCCTAAATCAAATACTCCTAAATTTGGGATAAGTGCTTTTCCTATTATCCCCCTCACTCTCAAACCTGATCATCAAATCCCTACCCAACCTTGAACTCACTGAAATCACCTTAAAGACTTTAATCCTAACTTTGTTAGGAACTCAAAGATAACTCCACAATACCCTTTGTTTACCATATGTTAACCCACTTTGTGACCTTAACATATATGAGCCCAATATCAAAATAAGAAGACAAACATGAATCTAAGATTGGAATCCAAGTGTATTCTCATTAAAATTTATAGAATCAATACATTACCAGAACAACAAAATGCTAGGAAACAGACCCAAAATCCTGGCTCTCCTTGTTCAGTCTTTTACATTGATTTTCAACATAACATCAACCCCATTAAAAATACAAACTACTACAATATATACCATCAGTCATCTTGGAATCCCAAAAAGATCAGGATGCAACAAGCTACGGATGACTGAGGCAAGGGCTAGGGTTTTCACCCACCAAACCAACCAAATACAATAAAAAATTAATACATTTGGGGAAAACCAAGCAACCTGGAGAAAGAAGATCCCATAATGATCCTCACTTATGAGAAAATCCCTGATTTGTACCAAGGACCATGAATTTGCTATGTTAACCAGTTTGATTACCCACCTGCTACACACCTTGAGCAACTTCTTCACGATACAAAAACCCCTACAATCAGTCATCAGACACCCTGGGCCACTCTGCAGCAGTCGGCGAGATCATTCCTACCAAACCTAGCCGCTAAAACATTAAAAATCAATCCTTATATCGCTGAAAACCCTCTAAAAATTTGAATTTCTTGAAGAAACAGCTCATCGACAAGTTTAAAATGTGGTCATAGATCTCATCCCTTCCTGACAGATCAGGCGGTTGTCATTAATCTCTGTAACATTCAAAAGGCCATTTTGAAAAGTCTTTCACCACGTCGCCAAACTGTCAGCCAATTAGAAATGAGCATATCAGCACCATGTAGCATCACAAACCCACCTATCAGTAGCCACTACCTTGCGGAAGATTAGATGGCAGTCGCTATATCGCTGTGCTTAAAAAAGCATCAAATTTCATCAACGGCATAACGACAACCATAGGATCAAACCATTGTTTAACCCTTTGAAAATTCTAACCCCACTAACAACTGCCAAGTCACAAACCTACCGACCAATGAAAAGCCTCCATCTTCACAACACCTGGCACTAGACCCACTGACACCATCCCCAGTCAGATTTGAAATCAACGAATGTCGCATGATCTCATGGGGTAGGAATATTCCATGAGATCATGTGCCAGCTGTAGATTTAAAAACCTTCACTGCAGGCCCCACTGATAGGATCCACATCACAATCCACCTCGGCCAATGAAAATCTACCAAGTCAAGATGACTAAGCAAACAAGGACCCACCGCGCATAGGCCGCAACATGGTGGAAGATCGGGTAGCCATCGCATGATCTCAAGGGCTAGGAATATTCCATGAGATCATGTGCCCGCCATTAGATTGAAAGTAACTGTGATGCTGGGCCCGCTGACAACTTGCAAGTCATTTGTTCTCGACCAATAGGAAATGGACGCCTCATACATGTCATACCGTCGTGGTAACTCAAGGCCCCACCTATCATTTCATGCACCATATAGCATCGGATGGTCATCGCTACGCCACAATGCCTAAAAAGCTATCAACTTGCCCCAACGGTATAATGACCATCGTAGATGCGATCTGATGTTTAACCTGCAAGCATACCCCATAAACAGGCCCGCCAGGACAAATGTCCACTCGTCACTATACTGCATGTCAGAAACTCTAACAACAAGAAGCCTTGCGATATAATGACAAACACAAATTCTTAAAGGGTTGAAACACTTGGAAATATTAATGAAGAATCTAGGCATAATAGGAAACATTAAAGGGGGCCCCGACAATATAACCTAATGATATAACATACGAAGTGGTTATCATAATTTTAGCACATGGATATTTTAGGACTTTAGTGACTAGAAAAAGGTAACGCTTAAATAGAATCTAGTTTAGGCAAATTAGGGCTTCTTTTCACCAACGACTATAAATTTGAAAATTTGAACTTAGGGTTTAAGGGCAGAGACCTAGAAAACACTTGCAGAGACCAGAGAAAATCTACAGAGTCATAAAATTTTTTACAGGTGCTAACAATGGCTTTGTCTGGGGATGTATGCCTCTTGCAGGCATAGCAAGGATCTAGAATCTCAGGGTGAAGCAAACCACCTACTGGAATGACCATGAACAACAAAGAGCAACAGGACAAAACCCTACAAACTAAGAAAAATAGAACAGGAAGGAAACACACCACTATATAGAATGTACAATATATATAGACCTAACTACTATTCATGGAAAGATAAATACCTTCAATTGAAGTATTTCTTCAAGAATTGTCCATGAACTGGCAATTCCTGAACATCACCGTTTAGTTCTTTCACAATATAAGAATCCTTGCCCCATTTTTCATGAATTAGATATGGCCCTAGCTAGATTGGGTCAAATTTACCATGCTTCCCCTTATCTTCCAATCTAGCATTCCAAATTAATACCAAGTCACCAGGCTCAAACTTCCTGTCAACAGTCCTTTTGTCATACAGATTCTTAACTTGTAACTGCAACCTGACATTTCTTGAAACTGATTCTCTCCTAGTTTCATCCAGCCTGATGAGGTCTTCAATTCTCAACTGCATTTCATCTTCTATATCATCATCATATAACTGAACAAACTTATATGTTTCCAATAAGTTGTTCTAAGGCATCCTTGCATGTATCCCATACACCAAGTCAAATGGTACACAACCAATTGCCTTCTTCACAGTTACCCTATTAGCCCATACAACTAATGGAAACTTTGAATTCCATGCTCTTTTATTCTTATCAAGGATCCTCCTAAGGATTTTTATCAAACTCTTATTTGTTGATTCTACCTATCCATTCCCTTGTGGATGATAGGGTGAGGAGTATGACATCTGAATTCCTAGACCTTTGCAGAAATCCTTGTACTTAGTAGACCTTAAACACATTGCATTATCACTGACAATCCTCTTAGGACAACCAAACCTGGTAACAATATTATTCAACAAGAAATTAGTCACCACCTTACTGGTTGAATTCCTTGTGGGGATTGCCTCTACCCACTTAGTGAAATAATCAGTAGCAACTAATATCCAAGAATGTCCTCCACTAGACTTGTTTGGTATTTCTCCTATGAAATCCATTCCCCATTGCTGGAAAGGAGCTTGCACCTCTATTGGCCTTAAGGGCATATTGCCTAAAAATTTAAGTTTACCAGATAATCTTTGACAAGCATCACACCTCCTTACCAACAGTGTTGCATCCTTGAAGATTGTGGGCCACCAGAATCCTACTCTCAAGACCTTTTGAGTAGTAGTTTTACCCATATAATGTCCCCCACAAACTCCCTCATGCATTTCTTTCAACAACTTGTCAGCTTGATTCTCATCAACACATTTCAAAAGTATGCAATCCAAATTTTTCCTATATAATTTGCCTTTTACAATCACATACTTGATGGCTTGTAGTTTCAAAGTCCTTTTCTTGTTGTCATCCATTCCTGTAGGACACTTCATGTTCCTTAAGTAAAATATAATGTCTTGATACCAGATACAATCATCCATATCACAAGTATAATCAATCTCAATTTGGTTTATCTGGTTTGCATCAAGATTGGATTGAGCCATCAATTTTGCCAATCCTTGTCCTTTGACCAATTTGGTAATCCGAACATCAATATTGAATTCTATTTATCCATCTGCATCTCCTTCCAGACACCTCCTGCTATGAAAAAATATCTTTTACTGCAGCACTAGGTACAAATGCAATCATAATTGCTCCCATGAGATAACATCTAAAAGCCTTGATAGCCTTCACCAGTGCATATGCTTGTTTTTCATTGATATCATATTTTAGTTCAGCAGCCTGCAAAGATTTACTAAAGAATGAAATAGGCTGCTCATAACCCTCATTATTCTTTTGCAACAAAACTGCAGCAATAGTATGAAAAGATGCAAAAGAAAAGATATGCATTGGGATACTGTAATCAGGTGCCTTAAGCACAGGTGCATCTTTGATAGCTTGCTTAATATTCTTGAAAGCTTCATCAGGCTCACCTTCCCACTTGATCTCAAATCCTTTCTTCAACATCTTGGATATTGGCCTAGTAACTTCAACAAAATTTGTAACAAACCTTCTCAAGAAGTTCACCTGACCAAAGAGAGACTGAATTCCTTTCACATTTTTTGGCTTAGGGATTTTATCAATGGCTGCCACCTTCTCAGGATCAATCCTAACTCCTTTCTTTCCAACCAAGTGGCCAAGCAACTTACCCTCAGTGACACCAAAAGCACATTTCCTTGGATTTAATGAAATGCCATATTCCAAAGCTCTCACAAATATTTTTTCTAGATGAGTACAATGATCTTCTTCCTTCTTGGAATAGGCAGTTAAATCATCTTGATAAACAACAAGGAAATCATTTATGAAATTTGAAAAGGCAACATCCATTGCCCTCTGAAAAGTTGCACCAGCATTTGTGAGACCAAAAGGCATTCTCACATAAACATATGTTCCCCAAGGTGTAGTAAAAGCTGTCTTAAATTGTTCTGATTCTTTCACAATTACTTGATTATAACCAGAGAAACCATCCATCATAGATATTAATTCAGATCTGGTCACTCTCTGCAACATAGCCTCCATGTTAGGTAGACAATAGTTATCCTTCAATGAGTTGATGTTCAAATTTTTGAAATCCACACAAAGTCTGATGTCACCATTCTTCTTCCTGACAGGAACCAAATTTGAAACCCAAGAAGAATGCCTAATGGGCTTGATAATTCCATCATCTCTTAGCTTCATTAACTCTTCTTGCATCTTAGGTGCCAAAGTAGGATTTATAGGCCTTTGCTTCTGCCTAAAGGGTTTGGCATCTTCTTTCAAAGGAATAACATGTTGGAAAAAGTCTTCTTTGTAAACCTTTAGGTTATCATATGACCATGCAAAGACATGCCTAAATTTTCTCAATAATTCAATCAAGGACTTCCTTACCTTGTGAGACATCTCTCTACCAATGTAGACCTTCTTAGGTGCTTCTTGTGTTCCAAGATTTATCTCATCCAAATTTATATGATCTTCCCTTTTAATATCCTTTTGAACTCTTTCTTGATTATCAAATACAGTCTCTAGAACAACAAGTCCCTTAGGAATCTTGTTAGTTTTAAGTTGAATGACCTCATTACCAAGGACAACCTCCTTTCCTTCTGTGATCTCAACCAAGGCTGAACAATCTAACTCCTGACCATGATACTGATCTTCACAATTCATGAATCTCAAGATATCCTGGTCATCTTCAAAAGCCAGCCAATTCTCAACATTGTCTGGTATACTAGGCCTAGTTTGAATTTCAACTTTAGAGAGGCTAGCAAAAGTAATATCACTGGGATTGATTGCAATATTGGCTAACAAATCAGCCATCTTGTTATTACTTCTATCCTTCCACTCAATATTGAAGGCATCAAAACACTCAATCAAATCCCAAACAACATTTATGTACTGTTTCAACCTTTTGTTCTTGGAAGCATATACTGACCTTATTTGGGACACCACTAATTCAGAATCCCCAATAACCTTTATACATTTAATTCCGTGCTTTTGTGCCAATCTCAATCCTAGCAACAATGCTTCATACTTTACTATATTATTAGTACAAAAGAAATTCAATGTGAAAGAGAACTTGTAAGAGCTCCCCTCAGGAGATGTGAGTAAAATACCTGCTCCTACTCCATCTTTGTAGCTAGCACCATCAAAGTACATCACCCACAAATCACCCTTCATAGAACTAGAACCAACCTCATCAGCAATACATGGTAATACAGGCTCCCTTTCAAGTACAGTGACCTCAGCTCTAAAAGCATTGACATCAATATCTACAAAGCAGGTAACCTCATTATCAATATCCTTTTCAATCATATAAGTTACCCTTGGTTCTCTTTCAATTTTAACAAACTGATCATCAATCTTGAAAGTTGCAGAAGAGAGATCACACTGCAAACATCCACCCATGGAAGCACTCCATTTCCTAGATAATAGCATACCATAATGGGGTGGAATGTCTACCACCAAGACACTCATGGTCAATTCTTTCTCTAGATAAGCTACCAATCTGTATGGCATTGCATTTATAGTCCCAATGACTGGTACTTCCCTCTGATCCATTGCACAACATCTACCTTGATCTGTATCAACTTTGAGACCTAACTTTTCCATGATCTTAAAAGGCATGATAATATTGGAAGCACTTGAATCAATCTTACAATTTCTTAATTTCATTCCATTCACAAGAATACTCAAGAAGAATGGATCTATATTTTCAAGGCTAGCACTGACAAATTTATCCAAGTATATAGGTGGTATGTGGGATACCAATCCTTGAACCTCCACTTCTTTCAAAACTTTATCCTGAGGTTCATTGCATGCAACATCATTACTATGAACATTATCTACCCATGCAATAGCCCTATCCTTATGTTCAGGGATCCTCAACAATTCTGACAATGGAACCTTAACAGTTATCTGAGACAACACAACCAACATATCAACAGGAGCAGAGGGAGGAATCTCAATCTGTATTGCTTTATTGTCTTTTTGTTTATCTGATATGTTAGTTGTAGCTGTGACCTTTACTTTTTCAACTTTAGCCATTGTGCCAACTGGCTTTTCTATTTCATTATAAATTTTTTCAACTCCAACCCCCTTAGGTTCCCACTTCTTACCTTTTACATTTTTGAACCTTGCCATATGATCATCCCTTGATCTATTTCCACTGAATTCCCTGGAGTTGATGCTCTTCATAAACATTCCTACAACTTTCCCATTTGTATCCCTTGCCACCATGCCTCTAGTTTGCACTTGGGCTATCATTTCTGTAGTAATTGTATCCATTTCTTCCTTTGAAGGTCTTCTCAAATTTACTGTTTCTGAGGAAGAATTCATGTTACATATATTTTCATCAATGTCATCATTATCAGAAAAGACCTCCTGATGGAAAAGTGCCCAATTGTGTCTTTTCAAACACACATCTGCTTCTTCATTAATATCAGAATCATCTTCATATCCTAAATATGAAGTTGCCATGTTGCATCCAATATCATCATGATTTTCTTCTTGATCTAACTCCTCATTGTTATCATCTTGGTATGCTGACATTGATTGTGCAACCACACAATGCTCTACAGAATGAGGGGATTGGCATGCTATACACCATGGTGTATCCTCTATGACATTTATAGAGGACCTTTGTAAGGGATCAGGGACAACTTTATCATTATTTCCTCTTGCAGCAGGGACAATAGGCTTGCCATCCTTCCATTGGGTGTTGTAGGGATAATTATGCAATCTATTCTGCCTACTGAAATTATTGTTGAATTGAGGCTTTTCATTGGTAGGAGCATTATTAATTCTATTAGCAGGTGCTTTTAAATCCTTCAATGCATTCAACACCTTATCCAATTTATCTTCCTCTTGTCTCTTGTTTCCAACATTTCTCTCATTATCCTTTTTATATTTTTTTATCTCCAAACAGCTTTGGATCATCTCTTTTTCCACCCAATTTTCCTGATATCTTCATATTATTTTCAATATTGACAACAATCCTAAAAGAATCTCTGAGAGTTCTTGGTTCTTTTTCCCTCAACAAATATCCCATCTTTCCATCAAAAGCATTGAAGTATGTGGTCAAACAAACATTGTCATCTAACCTCATAACTTGAAACAATTTATGCATACCCTTCTGAAATCTCATATTGAACTCAGCTATAGACTCATTCTGATTTTTCCTTATGGTGTTGAAATCATTCAATATGAAACTAGCATTAGGCCTATCACCATACTATTCTTTGAAATATCTTTCAAAAGAATCCCATGTGTCAATACAACGGTCAGGGAGTCTCTTAAACCAATCTATAGCATCCTCCACCAAAGATTGAACAAATAGTTTCATGACTACATCCTCATGCTCTAGCTCATAATCATTTAATACATCAACAAATAACCTAAGGTGTTCTTCACAACTAATAGCATTATTACCAGCAAATTTAGGTATCTTATCTCTTATATTAGTTGGAAAAGTATTTGGGTAGCCAGGTATTTCATCAAAACTAATTTGCCTATAGCCTTCTAGTTGCATAGGTCTTCTTTGAAAACTTGAACTAGTGTTAACCCTAGGATCAACATTTACATTTACATTCCCATCTACTTGTGCATTTGACTGCTACCTAGGATCAATATTTATCTTAGTAGATGAAGGAGGAATTGAACTAGTAGTAGCATTACTAAGTGGAACAGTAGTAGTCATAGATGGCATACCTAGTTCAGTATCAGATGGGCCAAGAGCATTGGTAGATGAAGCCTTCAAGAATTGGATCTTTCTTCTCTTTTCTGCAATGGAGGCTTTAATTTCATCCCTCTCTAATTCTCTTGCAAGGTCCTCATCCTCTTTTCTTCTTCTTTCTATCTCTGGTCCTTATTTGAATTGGGTGGTGGGACCCCTGGTATTGTCAATGATTTGCTTGTCTGATGTCCCATCATCTTTTGCTTTCCTTTCTCACCAACAGCAACAATAGGCCTAGTGATCTCATGCCCATCTTTATCTCTGGGGAGGGAAGTATAACTTTGAACCTGTCTAATCACAAGGCCCTCTTTATCAAACTCATGGTTTTGCAGCAAGCACTCTTGCTCACTTCTCAAAGCATCAAGATCACCAAAAACATCATGCTGCAAAGTCTTAGGAGCAAAGGAAAGCATCTTGTTTCTCTCCTTCAATTGATTAATCTTTCTAAGAAGAGATTCTCTTTCTATCAGAGCATTCACTTTTTTAGCTTCTCTCTCCTTTTGTAACCTCTTATGTATGGCATCCTACTCTGCCAACTGTAACCTTAGTGCACTTAAATCATCTGGGTCTATCATAATATCATCAGAACATGATGACACATCCATATCAGTGAGGTTTTGATATGGGAAATGGACCTGCCTTTGTTTTATGGGTTTCCTTCTAAACATATCCTTGTCAGGATCTAAATTTGGTCCAAAACCCCTTTCTTTGGCTTGTTCATCCTGCCCTGCAGGTAATGAACCCTTGTCTTGAAATACTGCCTTTGGGGTATCATAAAATTTGTCTTCAGAGCGACCACTATCTGATTTAGAACCCTTGTATTGTGAATCTTCCTCATTAGAGGATGCAAGTGGTGCTCTATTTCTGGTATTTCTTTGTTCTCTCATGGGAGCACTAGTAGACTCACCATTTCTTTTGATCCAACTCTTCTTTTCCTGTCTAGGTAACTGTTCCAGAGTAACCTCCATATTTTTATTGACAAAGGACCTAGTATTCCTTCTTTTGTCCATGATCTATAGTTTATAGCATTGGTTCTAACCTTTTTGAGTCACCACCCACCAAAGTGGGAAATCCTTAACTGAATATCACAGGAAAAACAAGAGTCCACTTAATAACTTTTATCTCTAGACTCTCCCCAGTAGAGTCACCATTTTGTTGGTTGTCTCTTCTTTATACTTGCAGGTTTACACTATGATTAACAATTTAATGTCTCTGACTCTATCACCACTCCAAAGTTTGCAAGGAAAAGGGCCAATTAACAAGGATCAAAGAGATCCTCCTACACTTTGAGCCTATATGCTTAGGTGGGTGTACCTTTGATTCACTTCTTGAAAGGAATCATAAAATATTAAGCAATTATATCATTTACAAACTGGTTTAAAGATTTTATCATTTATATGTATGGTGGATTATGATGAACTGCTTCCAGAGAATGGATCAGTGCCTTAACCTAGGGCATAGAGTCACCTAGTAACACATATCAACTGAAAAATCCTAAATCAAATACTCCTGAATTTAGGATAAGTGCTTTTCCTATTATCCCCCTCACTCTCAAACCTGATCATCAAATCCCTACCCAACCATGAACTCACTGAAATCACCTTAAAGACTTTAATCCTAACTTTGTTAGGAACTCAAAGATAACTCCACAATACCCTTTGTTTACCATATGCTAACCCACTTTGTGACCTTAACATATATGAGCCCAAGATCAAAATAAGAAGACAAACATGAATCTGAGATTGGAATCCAAGTGTATTCTCATTAAAATTTACAGAATCAATACATTACTAGAACAACAAAATGCTAGGAAACAGACCCAAAATCTAGGCTCTCCTTGTTCAATCTTTTACATTGATTTTCAACATAACATCAACCCCATTAAAAATACAAACTATTGCAATATATACCATTAGTCATCTTGGAATCCCAAAAAGATCAGGATGCAACAAGCTATGGATGACTGAGGTAAGGGCTAGGGTTTTCACCCACCAAACCAACCAAATACAATAAAAAATTAATACATTTGGGGAAAACCAAGCAGCTTGGAGAAAGAAGATCCCATAATGATCCTCACTTATGAGAAAATCCTTGATTTGTATCGAGGACCATGAATTTGCTGCGTTAACCAGTCTGATTACCCACCTACAACACACCTCGAGCAACTTCTTCACGGTACAAAAGCCCCTACAATCAGTCATCAGACACCCTGGGCCACTCTGTAGTAGTCGGCGAGATCATTCCTACCAAACCCAGCCACTAAAACATTAAAAATCAGTCCTTCTGTCGCTAAAAACCCTCTAAAAATTTGATTTTCTTGAAGAAATAGCTAATCGACAAGTTTAAAACGCAACCGTAGATCTCATCCCTTCCCGGTAGATCAGGCGGTTGTCATTAATCTCCATAACAGTCAAAAGGCCATTTTGAAAAGTCTTTCACCATGTCGCCAAACTATCAGCCAATCAGAAATGAGCATATCAGCACCACGTAGCATCATGGACCCACCTGTCAATAGCCACTACCTTGCAGAAGATTGGACGGTGGTCGCTATACCGCTATGCTTAAAAAAGCATCAACTTTCATCAATGGTATAACGACAACCGTAGGATCAAACAATTGTTTAACCCTTTGAAAAATTTGACCCCATTGACAACTGCTAAGTCACAAACCTATCGACCAATGAAAAGCCTCCATCTTCGCAAAACCTAGCATTGGACCCACTAACACCATCCCCGGTCAGATTCAAAATCAATGGATGTTGCATGATCTCATGGGGTAGGAATATTCCATGAGATCATGCGCCAGCTGTAGATTTAAAAACCTTCATTGCAGGCCCCACTGATAGGATCCACATCACAATCCACCTTGGCCAATGAAAAGTCACCAAGTCAGGATGACTAAGCAAACAAGGACCCACCACACACATGCCACAACATGTTGGAAGATCGGGCGGCCGTCGCATGATCTCAAGGGCTAGGAATATTCCATGAGATCATGCACCCGCCATTAGATTGAAAGTAATTGCGATGCTGGGCCCGCTGACAACTTACAAGTCATCTATTCTCGACCAATAGGAAATGGACACCTCATACATGTCATACCGTCATGGTTACTCAAGGCCCCACCTGTCATTTCATGCACCATATAGCATCAAATAGTCATCGCTACACCGCGATACTTAAAAAGCTATCAACTTGCCCCAGCCATATAACGACCACTGTAGATGCGATCCGTTGTTTAACCTGCAAGCATACCCCATAAACGGGCCCGCCAAGACAAATGTCTGCTCGTCGCTATACCGCATGTCAGAAACTTTGACAACAAGAAGCCTTGCGATATAACGACAGCCACAAATTCTTAAAGGGTTGAAACACTTGGAAATATTAATGAAGAACCTAGGCATAACAAGAAACATTAAAGGGGGCCCTGATAATATAACCTAACGATATAACATACGAAGTGGTTATCACAATTTTAGCACATGGATATTTTAGGAATTTAGTGACCAAAAAAAGGTAACGCTTAAATAGAATCTGGTCTAGGCAAATTAGGGCTTCTTTTCACCAATGACTAGAAATTTGAAATTTGAACTCAGGGTTTAAGGGCAGAGACCTAGAAAACACTTGCGGAGACTAGAGAAAATCTACAGTCATAATTTTTTTTACAGGTGCTAACATGGTATTTGAATTCTTTCCCTAGTTGCTCAATTCTTGCATTGAGCCACAATTTTTTTAAGAACATATTCCATGAGTTTTATTAACATAAAAATCTCCTCCATAATCCATAATCATCACATAGAAATATAACCAAATTTAAGAAAATGACGAGCTCCACTTTCGAATAGAAATGGTATTTGAATTCTTTCCTTGGTTGCTCAATTCTTGCATTGAGCCAAAAAAAATTTAAGAACATATTCCATGAGTTTTATTAACATAAAAATGTCAAAGATTCTGACCTTATTTGCAGATTTGTCAAAAGTAAATATGCAAAGTAAATTTCTGGATTCGATTGTGTATGTGTTTTTAGGATCAACGTTTCGGATCACACTTTGTGATCCATCATCAGGATGAGAAAGTGCAAGGATGAAAAGTAAATATTTATGACATATATTGGATCTTAGCATAGAACATTCATCATCCACCAAAAGAAAATAAAGAATGTACTAGCTTCCTCACAAGAACAAGGGGTTGAATATACTGCATAGAAACATATTATCCTTGTTACTGGTTCAATAGAAATGTTACCTTTACTTTATGCCATGGAACAAATATATTTATTCAATCTAGGCTCCTAGATCCTCATACCTCTAATGCAATAACATAATGAGACTTTCTTATCTTCAACTATCACTTCACTTATAAAGTGCTACAACTACTACATCGATTTCTAGGCTAAATAAATTATGATTTACCAAAATGATAGGAGGAAAACAATGCTTGTATTTATCAATGAGCACCACTAATATATACATGGTATGCTAGAAAAAAAATCTTTGATTTTAATTAACAAGCCTTAAAAAATGTGGCCACTAATCATAAATGGTTGAGCAAATAAAACCATACTTAAGCTTAATAAAAAATAGCAGAAAATGAAATCAAGAGCTAGGAAACATTATAATAACCTTTGTAACTTCAAATCTACATGCTTTGTGTTGTATTAATCTCTCATGATGTAAATCGATGTTTTGTTACAATGAGCTAATCTAGATGTTTCACTTGCTAGCCATAAAAACAAAACTTTAATAGTAATCGATCATAGCACTGTTGAAAGAGATTTTTTTTAATAGTTATTAGCAATTATATCAAATAGAACAAAAATCCTTGATGTATTTTAGACACACAAACATTGATAGGATTTCAATGCAACCATCATAGATTATAAATGTGATATAGGATATTCCCTATGCATCTATAATAACTATAATGATTGCAACTCCTTTAAAGCTTCATCACTACATAGCACACCTTTTTCTCATCAATGATCCTTCATTACCTATGTACCGAGCTCTGATACAATATGTGAATGCCAAAAGTGAATAATAGAATTTAAATTTATAGATAGATCAATACATTCATTTGAATTCATTCTGATGTCTTGCATTACGATCTTATTGGATTTTTAAAGCCTTGTTTTCCTAAGAATAACTTCCTACAAGAATGCAACTTCCCAACTAACCATATAAATATAATATATTTATTAATCTAAAATAACCTAATTAATAAAATATGCCAACAAATATTATATATTTAGTTAATGAAACATTATCTCCATTTAGGACTTGAGTCACCTCTTGAGCCTATTTGGGGCATCTTCCTTTTGAATGTGTAATCTTGAAAATGTTTGTGATTTACCCTCTATTTACATTTCTTCCCTTTTCTTTATGTACATACATATTATAAGCTATGAATCCCTAAAGATGTAGTTTTGTGATGTTCCATTGGACTTTTGTCTTGAGACTGAAGATAAGAGTCTCATATTCTACGATATTGTTGGTGCACAAGAAACACAATTTAAATTATTTGGCGATGTAGTTACCTTAAGGGGTAACAAATAAAATTCATGTTCTTGATCTACAAGATATATAAGAGACATACAAGTATAATCTCCATGTTGGTTGTTCCTCGACCATACATAGGTCTTCATCCAAAAACTCAATAACTAGTGGATAAGCATCTACCAATGATGCCTCTACCAACTGATATGCAATAACTTGGGCTTTGATTTCCTTTTTATCTACATATTAGATATCGAATTAACTCAATATCATGATCCATTTAGCCATTTAGCCATGTGACATGTAAGTGTGGTGTGGGATAGCAAGTACTTGAGTGGATCAACCTTCAATGTGAGCTTTACTGTACGACTAAGCATGTAATGCCAAATATTTTGGGTAGAAAATGCCACCACAAGGCATGCTTTTTCCATAGGGGAATAGTTGAGTTCATACCCCACGAGTGTGTGACTGATGTAGAAGATGGTATGTTCTTTTCTGTTGTCATCCTATTGAGCTAGAAGTACCCCTAGTGTTGTTGTAGTAGTCAAGATATATAGTATCAGGAGCTTTCTTAGAATACATGTCATCAATATGGGTTTATTTTCTAGATATTCCTTGATATTTTCAAAACCTCATTGACAATGAGGATCCCACTTGAAGTTGGTCTATTTGCACAACAAATGAGTGAAGGGTTGGAACTTATCTACTAGTTATGCAATGAATCTATGAATAAACTAAAGTTTTCCCTATAGACTATACAATTATTTGTGAGTTATTTGGGGGGCATTTCTAGGGTCACATTGACCTTCTTGAGGTCTACCTCTATACCTCATATAGATACAATGAATCCTAAGAGCTTCATTGATGTACCTTTTGGGATTTAGATTCAATTGATATTTCTGGAGTTGATCAAATCTACATTCTAGGGCCTTAAGGTGGTTGATCTTAGTTTTGTATTTTCCTAGTATATCATCCACATAGTCCTCAAGAGTTGTGTAGATCATTTCATGGAATATGACTCTCATTGCTCTTTGGTATGTTGCCTCTGCATTTTTGAGATCATCAAAGGGCATTACATTATAACAAAAGGTGTCCGATGAGGTTATGAAGGTTGTATTTTATTTATCTTCTTTTGGGATGTAGATATGATTATATATAAAGAAGTCATCCATGAGTTGAAACATATCATGTTTCACTAGGAGGTCAACTAGCATGTCAATATTAGGCAATGAAAAATCATCTTTTAGACATGCTTTATTTAGGTCTTTGAAATATGTGCATATCTTGATATCTCCAGTTGGCTTAGACACTGGCACCATATTAGAAATCCATTCTAAATATTCGATAGAATGAATCAACTTGGTGTCCAATAGCTTTTATAGTTCTATTTTTACTAGTAGGGCCACCTTAAGATACACCTTTCTAATCTTTTATTGAATATGTTTTTCTTTAGGATCTATAAGAAGACAATGGACCACTAGATAGGGGTCTAGCCTAGGTAAATGGTTGCAATACCATGCAAAATTAATGGATGCATCATTGAGGAGTACCTCAAAGTCTATATGTTCTTCTTTTGACAATGAGGTTGTTGGGTATGTGGTGCATGAACATTCTTATGTGCCCAGGTTGATTTACTTAGTTTCTTCAATCAAAATAGGCAATCGCTTAGGTCAATATGCATTAATAAGGGGAAGACGAGCATCCTCATCCTCTAGTACAATAGAGACATTTTCACTAAAAGATACATCCTTTATTTTTACTTTTTTTGGGATCTATAAGTGCCCCAGAGGTGTTTTCACTAGGAGATCCATGATTTTTCTCTTTGTTTTCTTTTTGAAACTAAGGACTTCCTATTCCCTAAAATATGATAGGGGTCCATTTGTTTATATATGTATGGATTCATGCTCCCAGCTATGTGATTGTTCTATAGCTCTCATGAATTGTAGGAGCACCACATTGCTTTGAAACTCATTTATATGGGAAATAGTTAGTTGGTTCTAGTCTATGAGTTTGTGATGTGCGAGTGGAAGGTCAATAAGGTTAATGGATAGTTCTCAAAGGATTAAAAATATCCAAGAAATATGACATACTTTTCATCATACACTCTCTTTACTTCCTCTTTAGGAATGTTTTCAACCATTATTATTTCACCCACATTAAGAAAGATTTGTTTAGTTCCATTGGTTCCCCCACTCGGGGCCATACTAAATCCAAGACCTTGATTTTTAGGGCATTTAGATGGCTCAAGGGGAGCCTTCATACCTTTTTCTTCATGGCCTAGTTCACCACCTTGGTAATCCCATTTTTTAGTAGCTTGCTTGTGGGATTTTGGATATTTTTGTTTGAAATAATATAATGGAGCTTGTTTTCCATTACTAGGGGGTCTTGATATAACTATCTATTTATGTTTGTTTCTATCTCTACATTTTTTAAGTTCCCATGTGATTGGAATGTTGTGAACCCAAATTTATTGACTAGGGGTTCCTTTTATTTTGGTTGATGATATAGATGTCCATGGCTATGAGGATCAAGGGGTAATGCCCCCACTGCAACTATGCCATAGAGGTTATATTCCTTGCAACCTTTATTGTTGTTCTTGGAATTAGATAGGGTGGATGTGAGTATGGTTTTAGGATCTACATGATAATTGGAAGAGCTAGCAATAGAGGTACCAATATCAATTATGGGACAATGATGGGAGTGGGGGAATGAAGCTTCAAGTGCATGACAATATGAAAAAGGATGAGGATCTACATGAATGGTGATTTAAGTTCCATTATGAGGGAATTTGATACACTAATAGAATGTGGAGGGGATAAATTCCATGGAATGGATCCATGGGTGATCAAGGAGAATATTGTAGGGGAGGTTAAGATCAATAATATGGCATAATTTGTTCTACATTGTTGGACCCATATGAATGGGCAATACGATGGTACCTTCATATGTATGCTCCAAATTGTGATATGTCTTGATGGAAATGAATTTCTTTATAATGTTGGATTTAGTGTGCCCTACTTGAGTTATAAATTTTAAAGTATATAGATTCAAGGCCGAGTCATTATCTATCATTACCCATTTGATGGTGAAGCGGTTGACTATGATGACAATTCAGAGTGGAAGATTATGATTTGGTGAAATAGAAGGCATGTCATATGGCTCAAATGACAAGACACTTAGTTATTATAGGTGACCCATAAGGTCTTGGAATTATGTGGGGTCAATATTGTTTGGGACATTGAATCCTATAGAGATTTAGTGAGTTTTTATTGGTGGATAGGTGAAGTGTGTAGGAGATCTAGAATGGATATCTGGGTTAGAGTATTCACAAGGTGTCCCAAGAGGTTGTATTTTATAGTGGAGGATGATGCAATAGTGGCTATAGTAACAAATATCCTCCCCATTTGAGTAGTGATTGTGCATTGAGTGTCTAGTCCTTTGATATGGATCATCCTAACAGAATATTCAACCTAGGTTATACAATCAACAATGTTACCATTATCAATATTGAAGTTGTGTAATTTTACCATTATTGTGATTATATGGGTTCTTCTTTCCTTGTTCTTGGGGCCCTTGATTAGTGTTAGTTGGGATTGTACTAGTGTTGTATTTAGGAAATACATTTTGATATTTATGCAAATTTGCATTAGGTGAAGCTTGTGATGGGAGCTCAACAATGATCTCCCTATAATCTATAAGATATTTTATATAGTGCTTCAACTTCATGAAATTGATTGTAGCATGTCCTTTAACATGATGGTAATCACAATACTCATTCTCCTTATAGCAATAAAGTATAAGAGTAGATTCATCAAAAGATTAAGTCTATGGGTAGACAATTATATTGGCCTTAGCCATTATGTCAAAGATCATGTCCAATGGTTCACCCAAGGGGGTAAAGGTACATTTCTATGTGTTATGGACATGAGGTTTTGGTTAGCCTTGAGGGATCGAGATGACATTTGTATGATGAGCCACTTTTTGATGGGGATGGAGGGGAAACAATGACAACCTGTACATGCTTGATGTTCTTGTTCTTGTTCCAATATCAAGGATAATCAGGACTGGGTTTTTCATGTTGTCCTTCCTTATAATGTTTAATGATGCCTTCATCCAAAAGGCCTCTCTTGATATTAGGTCCCTTTTCATGGATGTCCTTGTAGGTGTGAATCTAATTCATCCACATGTGATGTGACATCTTGGGATATAGATTTTCAATGAAGATCTTGAATAGGTGTTTCTCTAGGGGCTTTTATATGGTAAATGAGTGGATAGGGCCTACCACCTTCGAAGGTAGTTGACAAGGCTTTCACCACCCTTTTTTTTTTATCTTATGGTGATTGATCAAGGAAGTATTGTACATTTTTCCCCTTGTCCTCACCGGGGTCAGGTCGGGCCCCAAGCGGGGGTTTGGGGGTGATAGCCCACACTTGTCCAGGGATTCAAGGATGGAGCCCCCGAGGAGATTTTTTTAAGGGGGGGGGGGATATTTTTTGTCTATTTTTGGGCTGACATGTTGTAACTGACTCTAACCCTAAAGTGTAGTAAAATAAGCTTGTATAAAATGGTTTAGGGTTAGGGATTTCATTATGATGTATGTTTTTAGTAGCTTCTTGTAGTGGTATTGAGCTGTAAGGGATTACAGATTGTAATCAGGTTGTAATCACTGGACAATAATAATATTGGACTTGTCATTGGTGGATGTAGCCCAGGGATTGGGTGAACCATGTTAAATCTTTGTCTTTTGTTCTCTTTTGTATGGTTCATTATTTCTCTAATATTGGTTATATTTACATGTAACTGTTATTTCTATCTTGTTTAATCCTAACAAGTGGTATCAGAGCAAGGTTGCTTTCAATTATCCTCTGCAAGAAGGTCTCATGGTTTAGTGGGAGTCTCACAGTTGAGTGGGAGCAATGGTAGATGAGGGTAAGCTGAAGGTAGCAATTTAATGGGAAGAACTTTCAATTATGGAAAATGCAAATGGAGGACTATCTCTATTGGAAGGATCTATGACGACCATTGGAAGGAAAATCCAAGAAACTGTCAACAATGACTGATGAGGACTTAGATATTCTTGACAAAAAGGCACTTGAAAGTATTCGATTGTGCCTGGCACAATCAGTGGCTTTTAATATTACAAAAGTGAAGACAAATGAAGAGTTGATGGAAACCCTAGAATAGTTGTATGAAAAGCCCTCCGCTTCAAACAAGGTATTTCTCATGAAGTGTCTATTTAATATGAAGATGACAGAAGGTGGATCTATTACTAATCATTTGAATGATTTTAATATAGTTACCAGTCAATTATCTTATGTAAATGTTATTTTTGATGAAGAAATTAGGGCTCTCTTGATTTTGTGTTCTTTGCCTAAAAGTTGGAATGACTTGGTAATGGCTATTAGTAACTTTGCTTTTGGTTCTAATACCCTAAAATTTGATGATGTTATCGGTGTGATTCTCAATGAGGAAACTCGTAGGAAAAGCTCAGGTGGATCCACATTTGGAAGTGTCTTGAATGCACAAAGTAGAGGCGGAACGAATGAGAGAGGAAACAATTTTGGAAATCATGGGAAATCAAGAGGAAAATCAAAGGGAAAGAGGTATGAATCCAAAGGACCAAATAATTGCTAGTACTATGAAAAACCAGGTCATAAGAAGAAAGATTGTTGGTCTCGTAAGAATAAATAAGGAGACAGACAAGAAGGTAACAAGGAGGCAAATGTGGTAAGTAATAAATTTGAAGAGGATGCTTTGCTTCTTTCTTTAGAAAGTGTTTGTGATTCATGGGTTTTAGATTCAGGAGATTCATTTCATGCTACACCCCATAGAGGTTATTTTCTTGATTAAGTCCAAGGGAATATTGGGCTAGTTTATTTGGGAGAGAATGAACCTTGTCAGATTTTTGGAAAGGGGAAAATTAAGATTAAGTTTTAGAATGAAAATCATTGGATACTACAAGAGGTAAGGAATGTTCCAAGGCTGAGTAGGCATTTAATTTCAACAAGGCAACTAGGTGATGAGGGTTGTATAGTTACTTTTAATGATAGAAATTGGAAGGTTTCAAAAGGTTCTTTAGTAGTAGAAAAAGATTTGAAAGTAGGCACCTTATATCTTTGTACAAATCATATTGTTCCTTCTACTTTAATTGTTTCAAAGAAAAATGAATGTTCAGGAACAGTTGTTGCAGTTGAGCAGGAAGAACATCAAACAATTATTACAGATTCTGACACAACACTTTGGCACAACAGACTTGGGCACATGAGTGAAAAAGGTATGAAATTACTTCATTCAAAGAAATTTTTACTTGGTCTGAGATGTGTCAATATGGATTTATGTGAAAGTTGTGTGTATGGAAAACAAAAGAGAGTTAGTTTTGTGAAGAGTGGGAAGGAAAAGAAAAATGAGAAATTAGAGCTTGTGCATAAAGATGTATGGGGACCAACTCAAGTGTCTTCCCTTGGTGACTCTATGTATTATGTTACATTTATAGATGATGCAATAAGAAAAGTATGGATTGATTTCCTTAGACATAAATCTTATGTATTTCAAACTTTTAAGAAATGGAAATGCTTGGTTGAGAATGAGATTGGTAAAATGCTAAAATATCTTAGATCTGATAATGGTGGTGAGTATTGCACCACAAAGTTTGAAGATTATTGTTCCTCTAACAGTATTCATAGGTAGAAAATTGTACCAAGGACTCCACAATAAAATGGAGTGGCTGAACGTATGACCAGGATAATAATGGAGTGTGCAAGGAGTATGCAGTTTCATGTTGGGATACCCTTAAATATGTGGGTAGAGGCTGTTAATACAGTTGTATATTTAATCAATAAAGGTCCCTCTACTCCTTTGGGTTGTGGTATTCCATAGGAAGCATGGACTAGTAAGAAGGTGAGTTATTCTTTTCTCAAAACCTTGGGTTGTGAAGCATTTGCACATATAGATTCTAAAAATAGAACCAAGCTGGAAGCAAAGTCAAAGAAATGTGTATTTTTTGGATATGGCATTGATGAATTTGGTTGTAGGCTTTTGGATTTTCAAAATCATAAAATTGTAAGAAGCAGGGATGTCATATTCAATGAGAAAGTGTTGTACAAAGATCTGTTGCAGCAACATGAGAAGAAAGAAAATGATTATGTAGTACTAGATGATACTCTAAAATATGATTTTTCAATAGTTCCTTATACTCCACAACAACAAAAACAACAAATACCACAAACCCCAGTAAATGTTAGATGGTTAACTAGGCTAAGTAGACCTCCAGAATGATTTTCTCCCTCTTTGTATTCTATTTTATTAATAGATGTTGGTGAACCTGAATGTTATAATGAAGTTGTGTAGGTGGATACAAAGCTTCAATGGGAGTCTACAATGATAGAAGAAATGGACCCCTTGTTGAAAAATCAAACTTGGGATTTATGTATGTTACCTGCAGGTAAAAGGGCTTTACAAAATAAATGGGTTTACAGGTTGAAAGAAGAGGATGGAGGTAAGAAAAAATTTAAAGCTAGATTAGTCATAAAAGGATTTGCACAGAAAAGGGGTATTGATTTTGATGAGATAATTTCTCCATTTGTTAAAATAACTTCTATTCGTACTATTTTAAGTATTGTGGCTACTGAAGATTTGTATTTAGAGTAGCTTAATGTTAAAAAAAAAATTCTTCATGGTGATTTGGATGAAGAAATATATATGTTACAACCACAAGGATTTGAGGTCAAGGGTAAGGAGAATTTAGTGTGTAGATTGCAGAAAAGTTTATATGGCTTGAAGCAAGCACCTCGGCAATGTTATATTAAATTTGACACTTTTATGAATGAGAATGGATACACTCGGTGTCATTTTGACCATTGTATTTATTTGAAGAGGTTGGATGATGATAGCTAAATTATTTTATGTTTATATGTTGATGATATGCTTGTAGTTGGGTCTAACATGGATCATATTAATGGGTTGAAACAACAATTAGCACATTCATTTGCTATGAAGGATTTGGGGGCCGCAAAACAAATCCTTGGTATGAAAATTTGTAGAGATAGGAAAAATAGGAAATTGACTTTATCTCGGGCTGATTATATTGAGGTGTTGCAATGTTTCTCTATTTAGAATGCCAAAGATGTCAGTACACCTTTTCTTGGTCATTTGAAATTGATTAAGGCAATGTGTCCAAAGATTCCAAAAGAGGAGGCTAAAATATCCAAGGTACCTTATGCTTCAATTATAGGGAGCTTAATGTATGTTATGGTATATACTAGTCCAGATATCGCACACATGGTGGGAGTTGTTAGCAGGTGTACGAGTCACCTTGGGATTGAGCATTGGAATGCAATCAAATGGATTCTTAGATATTGAGAGGTACATTCAGTAAGTGTTTACACTTTGGGGGATCTACTACTACTGTACAAGGCTATGTTAACTCATATTTGGCAGGAGATATAGATTGAAGGCAGAGTACTATAGGCTATGTATTTAGTGTTGGTGGGACAACAGTGAGTTAGATTTCTCAGTTACAAAAGGTGAATGATTTATCCACTACAAAGGTAGACTATGTTGTTGCTATAGAGGCGGCCAAGGAGATGATATGGCTTCAATTCTTCATGGAAGAATTGGAAAATCCATGGACGGATAATTATCTATATACAGACAGCTAGAGTGAAATTTATCATGTGAATAATTATGCTTTGCACTCAAAGAAAAAGCACATACAACTGTGGTACCATTTCATTTAGGTAGTTTTGGATGATGGGCAGTTAAAACTAGAAAAGATACATATAGATGATAATCTAGCAGATATGTTTACAAAGGTCGTGACAAGGGAGAAGTTGAATTCTTGTTCAACTTTTATTGGTCTACTAGATTGAATAGAATAAAGGAACAACTAAGTCTAGGGTGGTTGGATCTAGTGGGATCTTTACAGGGTAGCGGTTTAGTCTCCAAGTGGGAGATTGTTATTTTGTGTAGAGTATGATCAATCCCCAAGTGGGATATTTTTATCTTGTAGTGATTGATCAAGGAAGTACTGTACATTTTTTCCCCCATCCTCGTTGGGGTTTAGGGCCAAGCCCTGAGTGAGGGTTTGGGGGCGATAGTGCATGATTGTCTGGGGGTTCAGGGGCGGAGCCCCCGAGGAATTTTTTTTTTTGGGGGGGCTATTTTTTGGCTAACATGTTGTAATCGATTCTAACCCTAAAGGAAAAAAAATAAGCTTGTATAAAATGGCTTAGGGTTAGGGATTTCATTATGATGTATGTTTTTAGTAGCTTCTTGTGGCAATATTGAGCTATAAGGGATTACAAATTGTAATCAGGTTGTAATCATTGGACAATAATAATATTGGACTCATTGTTGGTGGATGTAGCCCAGGGATTAGGTGAACCACATTAAATATTTGTGTCTTGTGTTCTCTTCTGTGTGGTTTATTATTTCTCTAATATTGGTTATATTTGCATGCAACTGTTATTTTTATCTTGTTTAATCCTAACAATTTTTTAGCATTATAGAGATCGATGAGAGTGAGTTAAATATCTATGTTATGCTCATACTAGGACATAAATTTTTTTGATAGTTATATAAATATGTTAATTGTACCATACGAGATCTTATAGAACCACTCTAATGTCGATCACCCTAGACTCTTAGGTAAGAGATGCATAAGGTAGTTTTTAGTGTAAGCGACCTCTTGGAGAGCCATGTAAAACTCCTTAAAATGGTTGATTGGGTTGCCCTTTCCCTTGTATTTGTCAAACCTGGGAGTCTCAAAGTTTTTGGGAAAGGGGATCGTTATGATAAACCTATCAAACAAATAAGGGAGAACCTTCTCAAATTTGAATTTTTTGGTCTTTGTCCTTGATTGAAGCTCCTTGAGAGTGTTTTTTATCTCCTCTCACTCAAGGTTAATGGGTTGTGGAGTAAATACACCAATAATATTGGATCCTAGTACTAGGTATGGGTCAGATTGAGGTGGAGGATATACGAGGATTTGGTAGAGATGTTGTGAGGCTTCGTAGGAAGGTTGGGTAGCTATGTATGCTAACTATGATAGTTGTTGTGAAAGATGTTGGGCATGATACTAGGGTGGTTATGGTTGTTGTTGATCTTGGTACAAATGTTGAGGCTTCAATTATTGTTGGTAGAAGGGAGGTGGTTATTTTTTTGTGATAGTTGGTAAGTGGATGGTGCATATATTTGACCCATATAGGGCTAGTATGTGGAAACACTACCAAAAGGTACATAAGTACTCTAGGTATTCATGATTGTAAAATAGGGTATAAGGTAGTTCACATAGATGGATGTGGGGTGGATGTATGTGCTACTCTAATATGGGGGTACTATAGTTGGGGGGACAATAGATGAAGGCATAACCAAGTAATTGAAATATTCTACAATAGATGTGACTTGTTACTAAGGTTGAGTGGGTTGAGTCATGAATTGCATGACAGGTTGTGGAGGATTAGTGATGTGTGAGTATGTTTGGACATATAGATCTTCTAGTGAAACTTTCAATGGATGCTAAGAAGATGATGAGGTTGCTTGTGTGGCCTGAGGGGCCTACTATTGAATAGGCTAAATAACTTAGAGGGCAAGGGGGGGGGGGGTGAATTAGTTATTCCCACACACTTTAAAAAACTTTTTCTCTGTCAGTAACTATTAAACATCAACAATAACAAATTTTGATTTATCTATTGAGAACATAAAACATCCACAAAAAAAGTAAACATGTGAACACCGAAATAGAGAAGACTAAGATTTACGTGGAAAACCCGAACTAGAAACAACCATGGAGAAGCTAATTATCATGAAATGTAAATTTCAGCTAAGGTGACACTGGTTAAGGTGATTTGAACAAAGGTTCACTACCAATACAAAGAGGATCACTACCAAAGTATTTGAAATAAAATTGAATCCACCACTGAGATCACTGTCACCAACAATCTACCATACATATGATCAATAACATGTATATTTACAAAAGTAGATTTGCAATCACTTCAAATACCAGAAAAACATAAGCCACATGAGCAACAAGAATCCTCACCCTTCTTATACTATTTGATTCCAACAACCATGTCATCCAAACATAATTTGAAATAGGTCACACCAAGATATTACTATGGTGGTAAGGAATGATATGTGGACCACCTTGACCAATACAAATTCCCTCACAAAACCATATCCAAGGCCATCGGTTCCAACAGACATGATAAACATGTTACATTAACAATGAATGGGACCCAAACATAAACAAACACACTCCAAAAAAGATTGACCCAAATAACTAATCCACCAAATGTTGCACACAACAAAATTCACCACTGAAAGAGAAATATGTTGATGAACACTTCTACCAAGACATACATCCTATTGGTACAACAACCAATACCACCAAGACTATCTCCAAGGCCATCAGTTCTAACATACATGCTGAACATGTTACATTAACAACGACTGGGACCTAAACATAAATAAATGCACTCCAAAAAAGATTGACCCAAACAACTGATCCACCAAATGTTGCACACAACAAAGAACCACCATTGAAAGAGAAATATGTTGATGAACACTTCTACCAACATACATCCTATTGGTACAACAATCGATACCACCAAGACTATCTCCAAGGCCATCGATTCCAATGGACATACTAAACATGTTATATTAACAATGGTTGGGACCCAAACATAAACAAACACACTCTAAAAAATATTGACCCAAACAACTGATCCACCAAATGTTGCACACAACAAAGAACCACCACTGAAAGAGAAATATGTTGATGAACACTTCTACCAAGACATACATCCTATTGGTACAAAAATTGATACCACCAAGACTATCAGTACACAACAAACAATACAAATAGAACATGGAAATGAATAGGATATGTTGACATCAATGATAACATTAATGACAATAGCGTGAATAGCATCAACTTCACAATCTAACACCTACATGGTATGAGAATGTTGTTGGAGGAATGATGGCTGGTCAATGAATGCAGCCTATTATGATTGTTGTGATTAGGATGTGGAATCACCTTGTAGAATGGATGATGGTGTTGTAGTAATTGTAGGGGTTATAGTAATACTGGTTGAGTGTTTAGCCCTATGAGTGGCATCATAGTATTGTATTTTGGGTTCTATTGTTGCACTTTTTGGGTGACAGATTATTGCAATGGTTGTATGACAATCCACTATAGTTGTTGTGATGTGGATTGTTGTATTGGGTTCATGGAAAAAGACCCAAAAAGGGTAAAATGAGGTTGTTGTGATACAATATGTACTATGGATTGTGTGCTAGTAGATTGAGTGGGTTTCTATATAATACAGAGAGATGGGTGGAAGAGATACACAGATTTGGGAGTTGTATAAAGTTATTCAATGCCTTGTATGGGATATGAAATGAAGTGTTGGATTAATGATCCTAGGGGGGATGAGATCTTGTGGGAGAGAAGCATCTTTGTAATGCCCCACTAGGGAACTGGAGAGGACAACTCAATAAACTAATGTAAAGGTGAACAACTTTTTTTGTGTCAAATGATACAACTAACATTACACTACACAATTACAAAATACAAGAGTCTTAATCAAGATACACAATTAACATTTCATTTACTATTTCTTAGAACATAACTCGTCAATGATACATAACATTAAATGTGAACATGAATATTAAATATCCATTAGATAACAAAGTTGTAATGCCCCGCTAGGGAATCCGCAAGCTATTAACCTAAAACATGTTACTAAGTTTGCAGAATAATTTTTTTTCTTAAGTGTTTACAAACAATAATGAATAAGCAAGTGGAAGTAAAATCATAAAGTCCATAATTACACATAAATAAAATCTCAATTTCAGATTACAAATCTCAAGGGTTCCTTGACATAGAAACTAAATAAATACAATTACATCTATTAATTACAATAATCATCTAAATCATCTACATATTACATCATAGATGCATTTGAAAAATGAAGTATGTACATAATCTCCAACATCCACTACACAAGTCACGGGGTATGTAATTACAATTAAAAAAAGGTACAAAATAGAGAAAGTACAAGAGTAAGAATAAGTCTCCAAGAAGATAGGATAGGAAGAAATTGAAACAAGGATCATCCAACACTGAAATAGGAATGTCAAAGCCTCAAATGGTAAAAGAATCACTACCTCCTGACCTCATAGAAAATTATGGTTCCACTCCCACTGTGCTGAGGAGATAACATCAGATCCCACTCAGACAACAATACCAAACCAATCGGGTAAAACTAAGCAAGGATCCTAGAAACTCCTATCTCAAGGGTACATCTCAAAATTAGAGGTACACATACTAATCCAGAGACAACCAACACATGTAGGAAACCTAAGATGAAATCAGGCAAGTGTCATCACATATGTCAACCCCTTGGAATGATCTCATTGGACTTCGACTCCCAAGTGTGATCATATGCGGGACCTATAATTCTCTCATGAAGACAAGGATAACTGATCATGACAAACTCACCATCACTACTAGATGGACAAACATCTTCTCCCACTCCCATCCTTAGCCTATACTAGCACTAAAGGCATGGGCAAGGAAACCATTATCTTATTAATTCATTTTAACCCCATTTAATTTATATTATCACTTGATTAAGTAACCTACTAAGGATATCCAAGTAGCCACTTCTGGGCTCCGATGCCTCCAAAGCAAGACACTTCCCCTTTAACACCTAGATAACCTACCCTAGGTTCATAATCTCAAAACCATAACTCAAGGTCATCATAAATCATAGTATCCAAATCTGCTTCCAAAGAACACCAGGAACACAATATAACAATTTCCATCATAAAAATCAATTCCATAAGGTTGGGTTACAACAAAATCAACTGCCATAAAAGTATG